>OX419608.1:476891-1029120 GCA_948473455.1 Teleiodes luculella
ATAGCCTAGGTACAGAAGCCAGCACATGCGGCTAGACACTTGCACTACGAAACTCGCTTTTACTGTTACGGAATACAGGCGCTCTCAAGGTCAATATGTCCAGCCGCATGTGCTGCGTACTGTACCTTTAACCGCGGGAAAATTATTCATTCCCATTCCCACGGAAAAAAACTGTTAACGCGGACGGAGCCGCGGCGGAAAGCTAGTGTTTAATATATTTATTTATATATTCCTCCTTCTCCTTTATTTTATTATTTATTTATACCTATATTTTATTATTTTTATTAATTACTTGTTTGTAGTAAGTAAGTAATTATAATTATTGTAGGTGGTTCTAGCGATAATTTGATTCCCTTTTTTAAGCCATTCTTTCATACATTGATTTCTTTTTTTGTTTTCGGTGAGTAGACACGTGCGCTTTCTAGCCCGGCCGAACGAAAACTGAAGTGCCGGTTTTACGCCAGTCTGTGGGGAATTCCAGTTGGCCTAAAACCATTTGGAGCGACGCCACAGTTTTACGTCTGGACTGACGCGAAAAACTGACCGTCTGTGCCCAGCTTTAACTTCTGTGTTCTGTACCCCTACCATGAGTTGCTAACGTAACTTACGCGCTCGATATCGACTACGTAAACGTGCATTTAGTATGGAGAAATTTTACTTCAGATAACTGTCAATAGATGGCGTAGTTTTAATTCCATACTTAATGCACGTTTACGTAGTCGATATCGAGCGCGTAAGTTACGTTAGCAACTCATGGTAGGGGTACTGTACTCAGACTAAAGCGGGCACTACACTCTCGACAAAACCCGAGAGCCGAAAGGGACGCGGTTATGCGTTAGAATGAGATGCAAATACACCGAGCTCACTCTTGCGCATAACTGCGTCCCTCGTATTGGCCATGTCTCGTCTAGTTTTGTCGAGAGTGTAGTGCGGCTTTTGGCGGAACGTGACTGACTGACTGACAGACAGACAACGTCCAATGTCCAATTCAATGATGTCGTTGACGTTGTCTCAGTCGAAGCCGGCACTACACTCTCTCGACAAAACCCGAGAGTTGAGACGCGGTTTTGCGTTAGAATGTATTGTATTGTATAGTATGTATTGGCCATGCCCGTCTAGTTTTGTGGAGTGGCGGGCGAGTGTAGTGCGGCTTTTAGAAAGAGATACAAATCACCGCGCTCACTTTAGCGCATAACTGTGTGTGTTCGGCCGGCATACACGCACGCACGGCACGGCAGACGGACGTGTCGTGCGTAGAATAGAATGAGATGCAAATACACCGCCCGCGCTCACTCTTGTCACCGTATACCGCAGTGTAATGGCTGGTTTACACGTATTAAGTGACGAAGTAATTAACTAAATTTTAACTTGATTTTAACTTAATTCTTGCGTGTAAACAACCACTTAAGAGCTCTTTAGTCGCAAGTGGTAAGTAAACGATTTAGTGGTTAAGTGAACAAGTGAAATAGAATCTAGTCTATTTTTGATTAAGTAGCCGCGCCTCCCGCACCGCTTGCATTCCCCGGTAGGCGTGGCTTTCTACTAAACTGTCATTTAGTTACGTGTGAACTCAACAATTTAGTGAAGTACTTAAGTAGTACAGTGAACTAAAGAGTGCATAAGTTAGACAAGCGTGTAAACGATCGGTTACTTAAAATTAAGTTAATTTTAACTTAAAATTTAGTTAACTACTTAACAACTTAATACGTGTAAACAAGCCATAACTGTGTAACTCCATACAAAAGTGTCATTTTGGCGCGCTTCGAAATCTCGGGGTACTTCGGGGTGCAAGCACCCACAACAGTCAGGGGTGTAGCGCGCTCTTTCAAATGGGCGTAAAATAGCTATTTAAGTATTTTTTGCGAGATTTAGAGAAACAAATAATAAAACAATGCCAAATTACAGGAGATATTGTTCCGTGTATGGATGTTTATATTCATCAAGAAATAAACCAGAATCTCATATTTTAAATTACCAAGTGAGTCGGTAAGGTTAAGATTTATTGTTTACAATTTATGTATTAGTGTTTTGAGGTTTTTTTAAACTTAGTAACTGGTAAATAAGAATGTACCTACCTACTTCTTGTAGTACAGGTAGCTATCTATTAAAGTAATCGGAGTCAGAGGTACATATTTCTCGTCTGTGGATAAAGCGCGAGAGATTGAAATATTGTGTTTATTTCGATGCTGTTATATTCAAAATAAATCATTTTAATAAAGCCTGACTAAAGAAATAAAAAACCTCGCCATATTGTGGATTTTCAATGGAACTAATTTTATAATTGCCATAGCCGTAAAAATATACACATTGCGCCCCCAGAGCAGGTTTTTTATTTCTTCGTTCAGGCTTTACGTCTTTATGTAATTATTTGCAAACTTAACAAGTGGTCAAGAAAAACAGTCAGTGTTCAACCCTACAGCAAGTCATTCATTCATTCGTTCAATCCCAGAAAACCGCGAAGTTACCCTACTGTAATGTACGTAGTACATACTATATTTATACTGTGCTCTTGTGCCACGGTATAAATATAGTATGTACTACGCTACGTCACAGTATAAATATAGTATGTACTACGTACATACAGTAGGATAACTTCGCGGTTTTCTGGGATTGAACGAATGAATGAATGACATGCTGTAGGGTTGAACACTGACTGTTTTTCTTGACCACTTGTTAAGTTTGGAAATAATTACTTGAAGATGTAAAGCCTGAACAAAGTAATAAAATACCTGCTCTGGGGGCGCAATGTGTATGTTTTTACGACTATGGAAACAATTTCCCTTCTAAAATTAGTTCCATTGAAATTCCGCAATATGACGAGGTATTTTATTTCTTTGGTCGGGCTTTATTAAAATGATTTACTTTGAATATAACAGCATCGAAATAAACACAATGTTTCAATCTCTCGCTCTCTCTTCAATGTCTTATCCACAGCAGAAAAATATGTACCTCTGACTCCGATTACTACTACATAGCTTAAGGTCACAAGTAACTACCTGTACTACAAGAAGTGTCAAGAAGTAGGTAGGTGGTAGGTACATTTTTATTTACCAGTTACTACGTTTAAAAAAACCTCAAAACACTTATACACAAATTGTAAACAATAAATTTTAACCTTACAGACGCACTTGGTCATATAAAAAATGAGAATCCTGGTTTATTTCTTGATGAATATAAACATCCATACACGGAACAATATCTCCTGTAATTTGGCATTGTTTTATTATTTGTTTCTCTAAATCGCGCAAAAAATATTTTACATAGCTATTTTACGCCCGTTTAAAAGAGCGCGCTACACCCCTGACTGTTTTGGGTGGTTGCAGCCTGAAGTAACCCGAGATTTCGAAGCCCGCCAAAATGACACTTTTGTATGGAGTTACACTACGGTATACGGAGCTTGTGCTCTTGCGCATAAGTGCGTCTCTACTCCCTCGTATTTGGCCATGTCTTGTCTAGTTTTGTTTGTTGTGGAGAGTGTAGTGCGGCTTTTACATGGTGACGCCTTGCTTCATTCTACAGTTGGTAGCACTGTAGAATGCAGAGAGTTTGGAAGAGCCGCTTAAAGCCTACACTACACTCTCGACAAAACCCGAGAGCCGAAAGAGACGAGGCCATGCGTTAGAATGAGATGCAAATACACCGCGCTCACTCTTGCGCATAACTGCGTCCCTTGTATTTGCCATGTCATGTCTCGTCTAGTTTTGTGGAGAGTGTAGTGCGGCTTTAAAGCGAAGCGGCTCTTCCAAACTCGGCCACCACCGTAAAATGGGGTAAATAGGGATCGAGGGGTAAATTGGGACAAAGCCCGGGAATATTTTTTAATTGGCAAGGAAACGGAGTGTCTGTTGTATGTTTTTGGTAATTTATTTTAAATTTATAGTAGAAAATCTGAAAAATTAAATGGCAATACTGAACTGGAGTGAAGTGAGCCGCAAAACAATGATAAATGCAGTCAAAAGTTGCGGTTGAAAGTAAGGATATTCGTTGCTACTTTTAACTTCCTTGAAAAAACCCATGTTTTTGTGTTTTGTGCAAAACTTCTGTTCTGCTCTGTACTATGGTTCTTGGTGAATACTGGTAGAAACAGTTAGGCACGTAATTCTACTGTTTATCATCATTTTTAAGCAAAATATAAAAATGTGTAAATTTTTACTTTTTTGGGGGGAAATCGGGACGCTAACAGTGTAAATTGGAACGAGACTGGGAAAGTTGGGACGTGAATTGGTAAAATAGAGACGGAAGGTGTAATAATTGGGATAACTTCTTAGGGTTGTGTCCAATGTTGATTATCTTAAATAGGTTTTGAAAAGTAATTTTACATAATTCCCAAAAAAAGAAAATATGATTTTAGGGTTCATATTTGTATGTTTAAATGTGTGTAACCGAAGACAAGCTCGCTAGACGGTACAGCGGTCCCGGGTTCGAATCTCGTCGAACAAATAATATCACTTTGTGAGACTTTTCACCTGATTGTCCGAAAAGAAAGATGTTTCCGTGCTTCGGAGTGCACGTAAAGCCGTTGATCTACGGATTTAGTCGTTATAGGAGGCATATTTGTCGAGAGCCACAGACGGCTCAATAACTCTAACACCAGGGTTTATATGGTAGGTTCACCTCGTAACCCACTCGACAAGCAAGCAAGCAAGCAAGCAAGCATTCTAGTTTATTATATTTAACAAGGTGACAACCCTGACAAATTTCCCAAATTAGCCTTGTGGCGTCCCTATTTACCCCAAATTCTGGGTAAATTGGGATTGCCCATATTTTGGCATTTTTAACAAACAAGAGAATAAATATAATAATTTTCCATAACATGTCATCAAGATGCCGCCAAGACTAAACTTTTTACATAGGTCAGATAGCGATAACTATTAGAGAATTAATTATAATGCAACTCGAAGTGCAAAAATTTCCCAATTTACCCCGTTTTACGGCATCCACCAACTTTTTTTTAGTTTCTTTCTCCCTTACGGGAAAGGCAAAGGGATGTAAGCCCATACAGCCTAGACTTTAGTAGTTTCTTGCATTATCCAAGTATAATGTCTTCATCTTCAGTCATTATTTCTTCAGTTTCATTTCGTCGTCCGTCTTTAGTCATTTCTTGCATCCATGTTAAACGTAGCCTAGTCTTTAGTAGTTTCTTGCGTATCCGAGTTCTTAAGTAATGTCTTCTATTCAGTCATTATTTCTTCAGTTTCATTTCGTCGTCTCTAATTAGTCATTTCTTGCATCCATGTTAAACGTCTTCGGTAGTTTCATTTCTTGTTACGGGATCATTGAAATGTTAGGGTACCTAGTTCTTACATTCCAATGATACTGGAGTTTAACGCGGGGTATCAAATCAGAAACAGCTAACCACACATTATTTCTCACTTTCATTGAATAGTTCTTCTTTAACGGCACACAATCGCGCTAATTCCACCACATTAACACCACAATTACCATGAAAAACTAATTTCAAAAAGGACGAAACAATGAACCCGCCATTTCTTCTCGATTCCCGCGTAACTCCGTAGGTAGGATAATCAGCTGCCTGATTCTTGATCCTTATCTATTACACGCATTCGACAAGGATGAATATGCAAAATGACGTAGGCTCGTGTCAGTCACGTGGTCTAATGCCATCTACCCATGCATCTACCTATTCCAGTTGAGCTCGCTACGCTAGGGTCCATCCATTGTACGAGTATTGTCGAGTATCATGTGTGTTATGAAGGTTCCAAACTATGTACTAAATAAACTAATTAAGTAGGTACTAAAATTAAAAGCTTTTACTTTAAGTACCTACCTATAATGTAGGTATGTGTACGGGTCAAATCTTGCGAGCTTAATTTAACCCACTTCCAGCAGGCATCCAATTAAACTGATGATAGGACAGTGCCTAAAACAGGACCCTTTTTTTAAGCGTCCACTTATGTTACGTTATGTATGAGTCCTTGAGTTGTTGTATTGTATATTTATTTTAAAAAAAAGCGGCCAAGTGCGAGTCGGAATCGCCCATGAAGGGTTCCGTAGCAGCCAGTAACATAATATAAAAGTTTTGGTAGTTTAGTTGTGACTTTGACCCATGTTTTAATAATAGTGAAAGGTAAATTGCGGTTTACGATTTATGACGTATTAAAAAAAAACTACTTAGTAGATCTCGTTCAGACCAATTTTCGTTGGAAGTTTTCATGGTAATGCACATCATATATTTTTTTTAGTTTTATCATTCTCTTATTTTAGAAGTTAGAGGGGGGACACACATTTTTCCACTTTGGAAGCGTCTCTCGCGCAAACTATTCAGTTTATAAAAAAATGTTATTAAGAACCTAAATATCATTTTTGAAGACCTATCCATAGATAGGTACCCCACAAGTACCTATGGGTTTGATGAAAAAAATTTCTTTTTGTGTCAGTTCTATGTATAGGGACCCTCTAAATTTATTGTTTTTTTTCTATTTTTGTAAGAAAATCTTAATGCGGTTCACAAAATACATCTACTTACCAAGTTTCAAGAGTATAGGTATTATAGTTTCGGAATAAAGTGGCTGTGACATACGGACGGACAGACAGACATGACGAATCTATAAGGGTTCCGTTTTTTGCCATTTGGCTACGGAACCCTAAAAAGTATGGCACTACTGGCACTCGGGGACTGCCGCGGTAAAGCTATTGCATAGCATTTTTTATCAACTTATCACAACCCCAACCCAACCCCAACTCAACTCAATTTATCACAACACTGCAATTATATGGTAGGTACTAATTATTTCTTTATTTTATTTGTGCAGTATTTTTTTCCTGTTTGTCGAATTGTATAGAGTTGCAAAACAACAATATATATAAGTGCGGGAGCCGGGGGCCTTAGTACCTACCTCATCGAGTACCCCGATAGGCTATCTCTAGATCGTTAACCGACACTTAAACACTGAAAAAAAAAATGGTCTGCCAGAGCCGATCCTGCCGGGTCATCGAAATTTTTGACGTATTTTTTTCGTGGAACTTACCTCATAAAGTACCCGAATGAAAGTGGTGGCATCAGTTAACCATTGATTAATTATGTATAAAAAATTAGTCTGCCATTGCGCAGCCTGCCGAAAGTACTTGGCAGACGCCCTGAAATGTGCCCATGCGACACCCTTCACCTACCTTATCGAGTACCTCGATGGGACCAACGCCAAAAAATAACCAAAATGCCTAAAATTAGTGTTTAATCGTTTGAAATATTCTTTTTTTATTATTAAAAAATAAAAAAATTACTTCAAATGATTTAAACACTAAGTTTTGGCAAGTTTTGACCTGGCAGACTTTGTGATTCATTATCACAGGCATTTTGGTTATTTTTAGGCGTTGGTCCCATCGAGTTACTCGATGAGGTAGGTAAAGGTTGTCGGATGGACACAATTCAGGGCGTCTGCCAAGTACTTCCGGCAGGCTGCGCAATGGCAGACTAAATTTTTTATACACAATTAATCAATGGTTAACTGATGCCACCACTTCCATTCGGGTACTTTATGAGGTAGGTTTCACGAAAAAAATACGTCAAACGATGACCCGGCAGGATCGGCTCTGGCAGACCATTTTTTTTTTCAGTGTTTAAGTGTCGGTTAACGATCTAGAGATAGCCTATCGGGGTACTCGATGAGGTAGGTACTTAGGCCCCCGGCTCCCGCTAAAAATTTATTTGTTTTACAACTCTATGTAAGTATGTCAAAGGGGGTGTTAGGTTTTTTCGTTACGGAATTTCTGTGTTCGGTCTCCACGCTCAAGGCCTGCAGAAGCTATACAATAGCTTAAAAACTAATAGGTAAAAAAATAATTAAACGTAATGTTTCATTTTTAAACATACAATAAAAATATACACACCTCTGTTTTACTTTTTGTAGGTACCAAGGCCAAGTGCAACTACTGGGTATTTCATGTGCCTGTGTGATGATGTTGATGTATCACAGAACACTATATAAATGAATAGGTACCTACCACAAAGAAACACCTGTTTGTTTAAATTTTTTATTCATTATAGTTCCTTAAAATGTTAATATTTAAATTCTATCTATTATGCAGTACATCATTATATGTAAATAACGAATGTCTAAGTGTCCCTCCGATTTTAATGAGATTTTTCATTGATACGACTATCCTCTGTCAACTTGGAGCGACCAGGTTTTCGATTACGCATGATTTCTTTTTTCCATTCTTTTATTTTTTCTGTCTCAGCAGTTATAATAACTTTATCAGTATTCTGATCAATAGGATAATCCCCAAACGGTGTATGTTTTTTCTTTGCCATATTCATGCTGTGCCGTCTTTTCATGTGTTTATTGTAATTTGGCCAGTTAGTAAAATCACGTTGGCATATTTGACATGAATATGGCCTAATTCCTGTATGTTGACGAATATGTTGTATCAAGATACCCTTAAAACGGAAACGTTTATCACAAAATGAACAAACATAAGGCAATGCATCAGTGTGTATAATTTTGTGATTTGTCAGCTGCCTTTTAAGTCTAAAACAACGACCACATTGTTCACAGGCAAATGGTTTCTTATTATCGTGAACACCGACATGATATTTCAGTTGGTTTCTTCTTACAAATGTAGCTTTGCAGATTTCACATTGATGAGGTTTCACATTATCATGTGCTAGCATGTGACTAATCAGACTCTCCTTACATAAAAAGCTCTTTCCACATTTGTCACAGATGTGGTCGGGTTTTCTCTCTGTATGTATCAACAAGTGGGCTTTTAATTTGCTAGGGTTACTTAAAGTTTTATTGCACAGGACACATGTTAGATCTTCAGCTATTGTTGGTTGAGCAAAATCATTTATTTGACTTGATTGTTTGAATTTATAGTACTTTTCTATGTGGTTACTTAACTCTTCATCAGAAGAAAATGTGGTCAAACATCCCTTACAGAAATGGCCAACTTTGTGCTCAGAAAAGTGTATATTCAGTTGATGTTTCGTTGAAAACTTCATGTGGCATATGTGACAAGTCAAATTTAAATATTTACGGTGCTTTTTTACGTGAACAACAAATCTTGCAAGGTTAATCCGACGGAAATTACAGTCTGCACAACGGTAAGGGCAGCAACTGTTGTGATATTGCATGGAATGTATTTTAAGCTCTTCTATTGTTGGGAATTGTGTTTCACAAAAGGAGCATTTCCAGCTGTAATCTTTCCACGTTAAATTCTGTTCAGACAGTGGTAGAGCATCAATACTTAAATCTTTGCATTTTATCAGGGAACTACTCTGTATGTCTTTGCTGCTTTTAATTTCAGGTTCTGGGTCATCCAGCTCTTCAACCGATTCTTCCTTTTTATGTAATTCGACATCATCATCTAGGTTGTCAACTTGCATTGCGCTAAACGAGTCTTTCTGGTCTTCCAGCTCTTCAACCAATTCTTTCTTTTTTCTTGGGTTAAAGTATTTGCGTTTTCCATTTTTATTTAATTTGATGTTATCATCTAGGTTGTCAACTTGCATTATTGTGTTAAACGAATCTTTCTGGTCTTCCAGCTCTTCAACAAATTCTTCCTTTTCATTTAATTTGACATCATCATCTAGGTTGTCAACTTGCATTGTGCTCAACGAGTCTTTCTGGTCTTCAGGAATGATATATAAATCAATATACTCTACATCATCAGTACCCTCAACAGATTCTTTTTTTTTATTTTTCACGAATATTTCGTTTAGCACATCTTGGGCATGATTTATGCTCGTCACGAAGTCGAAAGCTCGATCTAAACAGTTTACACATTCAAAACAAACAGTTTTGGGAAGACAATCTTCGTGAAGATTTGTGTTAGCGTTCACTAGATCCAATTTCTTTGATATTTCCTTTCGTTTGTTTTCTTCCAATTGTAGGTTTAACATGTCGGTGCTGTGCTTCAACTGCGCGCATAAACGACAGTAACTATTTTCAGGTTCCATTGTAATAAAAAGCGACTCTGTTCTGTGCTATCAGGCGGGCCGCGGGAGCACCGAGGAGAATATTAATTTAATATATTATTACTGTATTTTATTTATCTTCATAGTAAAATAATAATCACAGTTCCTCTTTTATTTTACACACACAACCAACACATCACAGCCAATTCAATCCGCCAGAGTCGGCCAGAGACGTCAGTCAGATTATTGCTGTGGATGCTGTGGTCAGGTCAGAGGAAATCACGACGACCGAGATCCGCCAGGTGTAATGATTGTTCCTTGAGCGAGATTCACGACCACGTAAAAACGTAGTTTTTACTATATTTTCTTTGGACCACGAGGAGAAATGAAAATATTTTTTTTTTTTTTTTTAGTTTCTTTCTCCCTTATGGGAAAGGCAAAGGGAACTAAGCCCATACAGCCTAGTCTTTAGTAGTTTCTCGCATTATCCAAGTTAAATGTCTTCTGTTCAGTCATTATTTCTTCAGTTTCATTAATGAAAATAAAATAAATTAGTAAAATTAAAACGTCAAAGAGATTACGTACATACACCGTACATCCCAATAATTCAAGCACTGAGCTTCGATGATGCCCGATATTCGTGTACACATATATGGGCTGTGCTTTATTAGCCGCGCACAATCTACTAGAGCTGCAGCGCTGCAGTCTGATATACTTATAGATAAATGAAAACCTTCTACATTAAGTATCACTGCAAGGCGAGAAAAGAAGGAGAAAGGAGCTTCGAATTAATAGCGACGGACGAACGGAGGTAGAAAGAAGGTAAAGGCACAGTATAAATATAGTATGTACTACGTACATACAGTAGGATAATTTCGCGGTTTTCTAGGATTAAACGAATGAATGAATGACATGCTGTAGGGTTGAACACTTCTTGTTTTTCTTGACCACTGGTTAAGTTTGCAAATAATTACTTAAAGTAAAGCCTGGCCAAATAAATAAAAAACCTGCTCTGGGGGCGTCACATTTATATTTTTACGACTATGGCAACAATTTCTCTTATAAAATTAGTTCCATTAAAATTCCGAAATATGGCGAGGATTTTTATTTCTTTGGTGGGGCTTTTTTAAAACGATTTACATTGAAAGAGACTATATTTTATTAAAAATTACGACTTACGTAAATGAAGTAGTTGTAACGAAGTAGCAGAGCGTGATTGGAAGAATCTAGAGAGCGGGGGTACAAGGGAGGAATTGGATTGTAAATTGAGTTGGTTTAGGTATACAGAAGACACACAATATAATATTTAACTGATATCTTAGTTTTCACAGAACAAGGACATAGACATAAGTGACATAAAATTTTCTAACAAGTGGTTGCCTAGTGTCGTGCAACCTCAACACTTTCCCTCACTAGTTGGAGAGGTCTTGCAGGCCCAAGTGACCTCTCATCTCCATGAGTCTGGGTCTTGGAACTGCCTTGGTCAAAAGGTCAGCCAATTGATCTGCGGAGCTAGTCTTCAGCACGTTCTGTAGACCTTCTTGTACAGTTTCCCGAACAAAGAAGTGTCGCACCCTTATGTGCTTAGTCCGCTTGTGGAATTCGGGATTGTGGGCAAGGCGTATAGCAGCTTCGTTGTCTACGCTTAGTGTGGGAATATCTTCCAGCTGCGTGAGTTGGGCAAAAACCCTCTGAAGCCACACTAGCTCACGTGCGCCTTCACTTGCTGCCACAATTTCCGCTTCGGTCGTTGAGATCGCAACTGACGCTTGACGTTGACTCAGCCAAGAAACGACTCCTCCGGCAAACATGCATAGGACACCTGTGGTTGAGCGTCCGGTTTGTTCATCACCACCATGATCTGCATCACTATAGCCTTGAAGTACGGTGTGGTATGCGCATGGTATGCGGAACAGATACTGCACGTCCTCATAGATTCCATAAGAAGATAGGTTCTCTCTCCTATCCTCGTAAGGCCCAAGCGTCCTATTTTTAGAAAAAAATACTTGGCTGCTCCGGCCCAAGATGTTTATCTAAAAGAAAAATTTGCGGCCCAGCGTTCTAAAATTATGACATAATATTGTAACCCATTTCACAATGCAAATAGTCCCGCCAACTCCAATTCACCTATAAAAAATTGCAAACCATTGAAGGTATCCGAACTTCTCATTGGCAGTTTTGACAGATAGAACAAATAAACTGGCTTTTTTCACGTGTCAACTGTGTGGAACGGGGTCCTAGCTAAAAGTAGGTCATTAAATCCTTGTTTATCCGCGCAATCATTGCATTACGAATGATGTATTTTACTGTAAAGGGTTATTGAAATGCTATATTTTGCCAGTACGCGCAAATTTTTTTGTAAACTATTTTTAGTAAAATACTACACGAAGAAGAAAACTTTCGTCCCAAAATAAGGTCTTTGGGTTCTCATCATCATCAACAGCTCATAAAATTCCCCACCGAGGGGCTCGAGTCTACCCTGAAATCAGAGTGTATAGGCCTAAGATGGCCACGCTGGCCCAGTGCGGGTTGGTCCACTTCACACACAACAGTTGAATTACTTTGCAGGTGTGTGCAAGTTTCCTCACGATGTTTTCCTCCACCGTAAGAGCGTCGAATAAACGTACATATGAATTCGAAAATCGAAAACACATTGGTACGTGCCGACTGCTGAGGTACAAACCCGCGAACTTTCGAATGGAAGCCAACGGCCCTACCCACTTGGCCACCGACGCTCTCGTTATTATTGCTACTAATAATTGCAAGCGAATGGCTTTGTTTCCTAGAAATTATACTGATTTTGAAAAATATTAGTTACTGTTGATTTTTTTAATGCCTAAACAATTAAGTAAATAATGTAAATAAAAACAAGTTTAAACAAAGTTATAGGTATTTATAACTTATGTATTTAGTAATTTTTTATTTTACTATGTCCCGGAGTGCTAAAAAAAGTACATACGATTTTGACGTCTTTTTCATAAGGAAAAGTCAGCTTTAGGCACTAAACATAGCTCATAAAAGAATGATATCAATAGCAATACATTTAAAGACTCTTTTCGCAAATCAAAGTTCTGGGCCGGAAGCACTTGAACCTATTATTAGTACATTGGGTCGTCACCTAAACTGACCTAAAATTAGGTTGGGCCTTACGAGGCTATAAGCACGTAGTGTGTAGCGAGTGACGCACGCACTATATAGTATATAAGCTTAGAGAACCATTGAATAAATAGACTTAGACCTGGGCTTGTGTCTTGTTAACAACACCTCTCCCTCCGGCGTCATTGTATGGCGACCGTGCGGCAGGCGCTGCCTTTGGGCGGTGTGCTGTGGGAGGTTAACTTAGACGTAACCTGTAGTGTGAAAGTCTAACGATTCGTCGTCGCTCGAGATTCGTCGTGTAGCTGGTAGCAGTCCGATGTGATCGACTGACTGGCTGGGAGCGCAAGCGGTCCAGAACCGCTACCCATTGGAATGGGATCGCCGCTCCGCTCTGTTTGGTCTCGTCGCTCTAGTAGCTGATGGTTATGGCTACCGATGACCGTGGAGCAGCAGAAGATAACAACGACGATGGGGGCGAAGGCGACGTCGACGGCGACGCGGGGGAGATGGTGCTTGTCCAGGCAGGACAGGAACGTTGCCATCAACCGATTCTGCTCAAGCGTTTGCTTCCTTTTTTTCAAGTGTCTTTTTACCAAATAATCCTAAATTAGATTCCGAATTTGTTAATAATAAGAGCACCTGCTCATCCTCAAACCTTATTCACATAAACAGCATTTCTAATGAAGACATACTAAGCGGCCTTAACAAGTTAAAATCCCACGCTGCCATCGGACCAGACGGCATCCCCGCTTATTTTCTAAAAGCATTTAAAGATAGACTACTCAAACCTATTAAACACTTTTTCAATCTTTCTCTTATAACCGGCAAGTATCCCAGCCTTTGGAAAATTTCGCGTGTTACTCCTATTCCTAAAACTAAAAATACAAATTCTGTAGAAGATCATAGACCCATTGCAATTTTATCTCCTCTTCCCAAACTTTTTGAAATAATTATACATCATAAAATTTCTAACCAAGTAGCTCCTTTATTTTCCGATTCACAGCACGGTTTTCGTACTGGGCGTTCGGTCACTACAAACCTCTTAACCTTGGTAGACACCATCTCCGGTCATATGGATAAGGGTGCTCAAGTAGATGTTGTATATTTTGATTTTAAAAAGGCTTTTGATCGTGTCGATAATGACATCCTTCTCGAGAAACTGTGCAATATCGGCTTTAGCCCTTCCTTTTTAGCATTCTTTGCAGATTACTTAGGTAACCGTCAACAATTTGTAAAATATGGCTCCTTTCTTTCTAAATTATATAAAACCCGCTCTGGTGTAAGTCAAGGATCAATACTAGGCCCCTTGTTATTTAACCTGATGGTAAATGATCTTGAAGAATCACTTCTACATACAAAATGCCTTATGTATGCCGATGACCTTAAACTTATTCATGTTATAAACAATGCAGAAGATTCTGAGCTGTTACAAGCTGACATTAATAACGTCTTTCGTTGGAGCGAGGAAAATAAATTGCTTTTCAATCCCAGTAAGTGCTGTGTGATGACTTATACGCGAACCCTACAACCCATTACAACTATTTACACTCTTGGATCCGATAATATCAACCGCGTTGAAACCGTAAGAGACCTGGGCGTGCTCTTCGATTCCAAACTTACTTTCCATCAGCATATAAGAACTTTGGCTGTTGACAGTTACCGGAAACTTGGATTTGTTTTAAGGAATTGTCGTGATTTCCGTGAACCTAAAGCAATAACTGTTCTTTACACAGCGCTGGTTCGTAGTAGGTTGGAAGCTGCGGCGACCGTATGGAGTCCTCACGAAAGCACTTACTGTTTGCTGTTAGAAAAGGTACAAAAAGCATTTTTAAGGTTTATTTATAAAAAGATATTTAATTACTATCCCTTCCTATATCCCTCTTTATTTCTGCTCGGTGTGTTAGGGTTCAACTCACTAAAAACCAGACGCAATCATATGACGCTTGTAGTTGCTTGCAAACTCCTCCGTGGCACTCTTGCTTGCTCTCAAATGGTATCTCGTGTGTGTTGCTTGTTTGTTCCTGATAACTACCTCCGAGCCCGCAGCCATCGCCTACTGGCTGTCCCAACCATGCGCACTAACCACCACTACCACTCCCCGCTTGTACTTGCTCGCACCCAACTTAACTCGCTCTTAGCCGTGTCACCTCACGTTGACCTATTTTCAGACTCGATAGCTAGCCTGAACATTACATGTTTGAGATATGCTGAAAAATTATAAAATGTTCCTCTTTTAATATTGTATACCTGTATTATAATTAATTAAGTTTACAGTGCCTTAGTAATGTAAGTTGCTGTCATACTGTAAATTTCGTTTAAAATAAATAAATAAATAATAAAATAAATAAATCACCAGATGGCCTATAAGGACCACCCTGGGGGTGTGTTCGAAAGACTATAAGTGAAGTGAGTGATGTGAGTGTTTTTTTTTTCGTGTGTTTTGTAAATATGTAGGTATTATGTAACATAAATTAGAGCAAGTAGTTGTTAGTATTATTGTCTATTATTGTCACGTTTTATTCACAGTAGTTAGAATTATGTTTGTATTGAGTCAGCAAGGTCGTGGCCATGTCATTCTGTGGAAATGCGAGCGCAGCAGAATGGCATCGCCTTTTGTTTTTGGTTGTTATTGTTTTTTAATATAGGTAATTTGTAATCAGTGTATAACGTGAAATGATAGGTTTAGGTAAATTTTGTGTTAGAGAAACAACAAATGGACAAATAATGATTTCTTGTGTACTTGTTAAGGGTTAGATAAATTTAAGGAAATAAGTGTATCAAGTTAAACTATCTCTACTACTACTATACTCTATAGTCTTATATAACTTGTTTAGGTATAATGCATAAGGGTTTTATTTGGTATGTTTTATAAGGATTGTATGATAATGTGTTGTCGACTCAGCTGTTAAGTTTCCGCAAACTCCTATAATTTAAATAGATAGTTTTAAGTAGGTATTATTGTATGTAATGTGTATTAATGTGTTAATTTAGAAGTGATTACCTCTGCCACCTGTTCCATCCATTCGTTTAGTTTAAGTTAATAATTTGAAGTTCTGTTTTTTTTTAAAGTAGTTTTGGCTTTTCAGGGGAGGGAAGCCTAACCTTTTCAGGGGAGGTGTGGTATGCGCATGGTATGCGGAACAGATACTGCACGTCCTCATAGATTCCATAAGAAGATAGGTTCTCTCTCCTATAAGCACGTAGTGTGTAGCGAGTGACGCACGCACTATATAGTATATAAGCTTAGAGAACCATTGAATAAATAGACTTAGACCTGGGCTTGTGTCTTGTTAACAACACCTCTCCCTCCGGCGTCATTGTAACGGCTTTACAGGTGTCTGAACTGTATTTGATGCCGTAGGATATGGTTCCTTTCAGATACCTGAATATCCTCTTCACTCTAAGCCAATCAGCTACTGTTGGATTCTCCAACTTCCGGGATGCTACCCCAACGGCATACGCTATGTCGGGGCGCGTTCCTGTCATG
The DNA here is from genome assembly GCA_948473455.1 of Teleiodes luculella. Classification (NCBI taxonomy): domain Eukaryota; kingdom Metazoa; phylum Arthropoda; class Insecta; order Lepidoptera; family Gelechiidae; genus Teleiodes; species Teleiodes luculella. The sequence goes on from OX419608.1 coordinate 493,355, forward strand.
AGGTACGCTAGAGCTCCTACTGCTTCTCGATACGGGAACTTCGTCTCACCAGGTTCTTTGTCTTCAGCTTTCCCTGTCTCAGAAGTCAACGTATCGATTGGCGTTGACACTGGATTGCACTCTGACATCCAAAAACGTTCAAGGATCTTCCGCGCGTATGCTTCTTGATTGATGTATATAGAACCGTTTTTAGAACGTGCAATCTCCAATCCTAGGTAGTAGGACGCTGGTTTGCTGGTAATTTTGAGCGTATCTCCTAGTTCCTTGAGGAACTGGTTCGCTAAAGTCTCGTCTGTAGTGGCTACAAGTCCATCATCCACGTACAGAGTGATTAAGATCTTCTTGTCTCCCACGGTCTTTGTGAAGAGACAGCAGTCAGCATTATTCTGTACGAAACCTTTCTGCAGCAGAATCTCTTCAAAACAAGTATTCCAGCAACGTGGAGCCTGCTTGAGGCCGTACAGACTGCGCTTAAGTCGACACACCTTTGAAGTGCCATCAGTGAATCCGTCTGGTTGCATCATATAGATCTCCTCTTGGAGCTTACCATTCAGGAAGGCAGTTGACACGTCAAATTGCGTGAGGTGCAATTTTTCTTTAGCGGCGACACTTAACAAGGCTCTTATAGTTGTCATCCGTGCGACTGGACTGTAGGTTTGTTCATAATCAATACCTTTGCGCTGTTTGAACCCTTTCACTACAAGTCTGGCCTTGTATTTGTCAATGGTTCCATCTGGGTTACGCTTAGTACGGAACACCCACTTGCATGGAAGTGCCTTTCTATTGGATGGTAAATCGCACAACGTCCATACTTCGTTATCATTTAAAGACTGCAGTTCGCTGGCCATGGCTTTCTGCCATTCCGCTCTGTCAGGTCTATTTAATGCTTCCTTGTAGGTCTCTGGAAAGCATTCTGTGCCTACGAAGAACACATAGTCTTCGAACTTCTTGGGACGAGCGATGCTTGCCCTGTCTCTTAGGTTGTATCGAGGCTCCGCTTCTCTCAGGGGCTCAACTACTTCCAGTTGCTCTTCTTCAGCATCAGTGAAATCGGCGTCACCGTCATCATCCACAAGCTCTTGTCTAGACTCTGTATTATATTCTCCATCATATATAAGATTTTCTTGAACTTGGTCTTGTCTCGACTTTGTTCTATCTCCCTCTAGAACTTGTTCAAGATTGTCTTCTATGTTTTCTGACTCAACTGCTTCAGGTCTAGGATCGGTACCGTCAGTTGCTCCCTCTGCAGTGATAGGGATATAGGTGGAAACTTTAAACTCGGTGTCGCTTTCGAAAGTTATGTCTCTTGACTTGAGCGTTTTGTTTCCATCCCACACGCGATATCCGTCATCATTCTCGTAACCTATGAGAATGCCCTTTATAGCCTTCTTACACAGTTTGTGTCGTTTCTGTTTTGGAATATGAGCATAGCACTCACTACCAATTATCTTGAGGTGAGTAATCCTAGGCTTTTTACCGTGCCATATTTCGAACGGAACTTTGTCTACCACTCGAGAGGGACCTGTTCTGTTCAGAACATATCGATGGTGGAAATGTCAAAGGGCTTATAGGACATTTTGACAAAAATCACTTTTTGATGCAGTTCTATTCGTCTCGTCAAGCTCTTTCGATCTGTATATTTGATATTTTTTTATGTCAAATAATGGAGCTAGGAGAGAATTTTTAAAAATGCACTTTTTTCGATTTTTTGTATTATAGGTCAGTTTCATATAATTCTTTATGCTTAAAGGACATTAAGAAATTAAACTTAGTAATTTATGGATATTTACGACCCAAACTCACATATCTTGTATTCACACGTATGGGCTTAAAGGACACGTAGCATAGGAAGTTAATGACATGTGACTTATAATTATAGTGTCTAGACCAGAAAGTCCAACCCTTAATTGAGCTTTTCCCTGCTTTTTGTGCAGGAGGCGTGATATGTGACGTAAAGAACTATCCCATTTTACACTTGAGACTGGATTATTTCGTTAAAATTCGACTTTACAAAAGAAAGGTAAGACAGGATAGAATGGCGTACCTGTATTTAATCACTTTTTGTAACTATAAATCACAAACATTTTCGAGATATTTTATTCCCTAACAATATATGGTTTCAAACAAACAATCGTAATAATATAATGGTTTCAGGTCATAAAACCAAAAGAATACGATAATATCAGCGTTTTTAAATAAATTAATTTAAATTCCTTGCTTATCTAAAAAAAATACTACAAAAAATACATGAAATAAAAACTAACAAAAAATAAATAAAAGATATTATGTTTTAATGACAGTCAACTGTGGTCAACTAAATTAGGACAAAAGAACCAATCATCTCTTAAAATGTGCTGAAATTTCAGATAAAAGCACTTGAATGGTAAAAAAAGTACCCCATTCTAACATTATCACTTCGTGGAATAGCATTAGCTGTACTAAATTGTCACGAAATCAGTACGTTTGCTAACGTTAAGATCTATGGGAAGAAATGTTGACTGGTGTTGAATACCGAAACTTGATTAACTGACCAACAAAAGACCAACGACATGTGGTGCCGTAATCAATGCTTGCTTTCCATTTATTTTATAAAGACGGCAAGACGAAAAGGGCTCTCAGGTTAAATTATAGTAGCTCAAATATGTAGCTACGTACATACGGACAATCCATCAAGATAAAGCAGAAAACTGCATTATGAAAGATCTGTTCTTAATAATAGTCAAATCACGAATCAGGAAGAATGTGACATAGAAATAATTGTTGTAAACAATTCGCTAAAAAAAGATTCTGTTCTAAAAGGTTCGGTTTTCATAGAACTGGAAACAACGAAGAGGTCAATAAGCATGCAGGTGGCGAGTCAAAACATTCTGCTTATACAGTGTAAAGGACAGATTTTTTGTATGGTTAGACCGCAATTGTCCTTTAAGACCTTTTAATATGTTAAGTGCAGTCCTTTAAGTCCAAAGCACTTCTTAATTTCTTAGTCTGTTTTGGCTTTAAAGGACAAGATCATAAAAGTACGAAACTTAAAGGACATCTATCTTTTAAACTAAGCTAGTTGGTTTAAATTTAAAGGGTGGATACAGTTCAGCTCAAAAAAATATAAAATTTGGTCTTTAAACCAAATTGATCGCTTTAAAAACAAAAAAGTTATGCACTTTTTTCTATAAAAATCGTTTTTCTGCTCTCCTGTAAAATGACGATTTGTCCTTTAAGCCCTTTGACATTTCCACCATCGATATGTAGCAGTATTGACTAACTCTGCCCATAAAACTTGCGGTAGTACTCCTCTTGCATACATCATAGATCTCGCAGTTTCAACCAGGGTTCGGTTTTCACGCTCACTACAGCCGTTCTGTTCAGGCGTGTAAGGCATTGTCAACCTGTGCTGGATACCGTAATCTTGTAGTATTTTCTTGACGTCCTTGTTATCAAACTCGCCACCATTGTCACTAAGTAAGGTTTTGATAACGTGGCCGGCATTAATAGCTTCTTTCAGCATTTGCAGTAGCTTGTCTTTCACTTCTGACTTTTCGCGAATGAAGTAAACAATGCGGTAGCCTGAGTAGTCGTCTTTGAATAATACATAGTATCGGAATTTCGTGATACTTGGTGCAAAGGGGCCGCAAACATCGGTATGAATCAGCTCTCCGCAAGCTGAAGCTCTTTCCCTTGTTCCAAACGGTTTCCTGTGCGACTTACCGTATATACAGCCTTCGCATTTTACTCGATCAAGGTTCAAGTTGATGCCTAACTCGCGTTTTACCACACGAATGACGTGCCTTTTATCCTGGTGAGCAAAGCGTTCGTGATATAGCTGTAATAAGTTGGATCCTGTGACAGCATTTACTGCAAGGCATTGACTGGTATTTGGTATAACAGTTTTCAAGTCCAACTTGTAAAGTCCGCCATGAGGAACTCTTTTGCCGACAGCTCTGGTCGTGCCATCGATGTCCAATCTGCACTCTCTAGTCGTCGACATAAAGATGCTATCTTGCATACGGTCTTGCGCGGCCAAAGGCGAGAAGAGATTCTTTGTGAGTGAAGGTACTAACCACACATTGTTCAAGGTAATGTCTTCCTTTCTTCCACTGACAAGCGACTCTACCCTGACGGTTCCCATTCCCAAAGCTGGTACAGAAGTGCCGTCAGCCGTCGTTACGGTATGGTCAGAATCGAATTCTATAAAATCTTGGAAGATGTTCCTTTTGACAGCAATATGTGTTGTCGCTCCATTGTCAACATACCAATTTTCACATGGCAAGCAAGCGTTTACCATCAGTGAGATTTGCTGTACTTGTTTCGAGTTAGAACTTGAACCTGATGTGCTTGGAGTGGATTTGGGTGGTCTCCCATCCTTGATCCACTTCCTACACTTGCGAACTTTGTGTCCTTTGCCGGAACAGTAGTTGCAGATCAGCTCTTTATCCTTCTTCAAAGTACTAGGTCTCGGTGTGGGCGTAGACATTAGTGCTTCCTGTCTCGAGCTCTCTTGAATGCCCAGATCTCTCTCGTGCGCGCAAAGAAGACTTGTCAAACTATCTATGTTCTTATCCGTCTTTTTCAGCATTAGCCAGCTTGATTTGAAGTTATGGTACCTATCATCAAGCGTGTGCAAGACTTTGCAGATCAGGTGTAACTCAGGAAGCTTAGCGGTCGGGTCAACTTTATAAATTTCCGCATTCATTTCATGCCAGAGGTTCTTCAGTTTAGAAATGTGAGTGGGGATGTCATCCTCCATGTTGCGTTTCATTCCAAAGAACTCAAGACTTAAATTGTAGGCCCTCTCCTCTGTATCACCGTCAAACAGTCTATGTAGCTCTTGCCAGACTTCATGTGCAGTTTTGTATCTCATAACTTTTTTGAGTGTTTCTTCTGTCATGTTACTCGTAAGCATTAGCAAAGCGCCAGTAGTAATTTTCCTATAATTGGCCATCTTGCCGTTATATAGAGTTACAGCGGCGTCACCTGCGTCAGCAAGAAGAACTGGTTTCTGGAGTTTACCTTCTACTGCTTCCATCGCGCCTTCAGTACCTTCAAGCAGTATGGTAACTTTATATTTCCAAGTAGTCCAGTTTTCCTTTCCTTCGAGTTTACCAATCTCTAATTTTGTACTAAAATCCATTGTAAACTTGTTCCTTTTCAGTTCTCCAGCGGGCCCAAAACCTATTAAAAATTACGACTTACGTAAATGAAGTAGTTGTAACGAAGTAGCAGAGCGTGATTGGAAGAATCTAGAGAGCGGGGGTACAAGGGAGGAATTGGATTGTAAATTGAGTTGGTTTAGGTATACAGAAGACACACAATATAATATTTAACTGATATCTTAGTTTTCACAGAACAAGGACATAGACATAAGTGACATAAAATTTTCTAACAAGTGGTTGCCTAGTGACCCTTCCACTAGTGTCGTGCAACCTCAACATATTTCAATCCCCCGTGCTTTGTAGAAGAGAAATATATAGGTACCTATAATAATCTTAATCTACTTACCTCAGTGTAGCGCCACACCTGCGGAGCGTACCGCGCCGAACGTACGGCGCGGAAAGTTCCGCGCGAAATATTCAGTTGCTATGACAAACCAGCGGCGCGGCGCGGCGCGTTCAGCGCGCTACGCGACCGAAGGTAACGCCGGCGTCGTCTTCAGTTGGCGTCGGCCCGTGTCGTCGTGTGTGGTTGTTATAAACTAATAGAATTGCCAAGAAAAATGGATTTTTTTACAATAATTGCTATTATAGAGGGCTTAGAAGAAGAAGAAGTAAAGAAAAAACACTTTTGGGTGCATCCACTAAATACAATGAGAATCCAAGAAGGTCGATTTCAAAAATATTCAATGTACTTACAGATCCTATCCTGACAAGTTTTTCAAATATTTTCGGATGCCAATTCAATCTTTTGATGATTTGCTATTTCTCACGATATTTTGAAGAAAGATACTATGTTTTTTCTTTATGTAGAATAGAAAGATGTAATGAGATGTATCGTGCTATAATGTAAAGATGTACATTATAGCTGCTGTGTGTGAAGCCCTTAACTGTTTATTGTGGGCCTTATCCATATGAATCTTTTTTACTATGAGGTCACAAAAATCTAACCCAGAGAAAAAAAGATACATGTAGTTAAAGTATATTGTTAAAGTGTAGGAAATAAGGTTGTTAACATTTTATTTTTGTAATATTATGTTGCTTGCGGCAGTAAATATAAAATGAAGGCGTCAAACAAATAGCAGATCTTTATACCTCCTGTGGTTACAAAAGCTGAACATGAACTAATAGAAAGAATTGAATAAAATCAAAGCAACCATAGGTTAAACAATTACGCAGTTTTATGATTTATACAGATATTTTTTTTAGGTTTATTTCGTCATTTCAGGTTTTCATTAAAACCCGATGCTGTTGTCAAAATCAAAGTTAATGATAGAATTCGTGGTATAAAAAGCAGGTGGAAATTGACAGTTTTGCCAAAAGCGAATTACTTCTTCACAAAAAAAAAAAACTTAAAAATCACGGTGTATAAATTGTTGATGCTGTCAGAGTGTACATATAGGGTGAGATTTGTCGCCTTTATATTATATTCCCCACACAAAAATCATTATACATATTACAAAAATAAAATAACAATAATCTTATTTCAAACAATTCGACAATGTACCTTTAAGCCGTTTTTTTTTCTCCGGGTTAGATTTTTGGGACCCCATAGTAAAAATGATTCCTATGTATGAGGCCTTTAATAAAGCGTTTGTCTTATATCTGGGCATTGACTTTTTTTTTTGAGCCCAGGCTTCAAAGAAAGAGTTGCATTATCCTTTGAGGAGTGAAATCTGCCAAAAGGACAGAAATCTGTCACAAATGGTCACACTGCCTCTTCGCCTGCCGCCGCGCAACGTTCAGTAACGCGCGCCGAACTTTCGGTCGCGTAACGTTCCGCGTGATGTGTCGCTTGCTATGCGAAATACATTGAACGCGTTTTGGCTGAAGTAACCGCCGCCCGACGGAAGGTTCGGCGCCACGCGGAACGTAACGTAACGTCGGTTGATGTGTCATAGGACATACAAAAAGCATTACGAGCGTATTCAGCGGAACTTTCAGCGCGGTACGCTCCGCAGGTGTGGCGCTACACTCACTGACACACTTGGTAATGTTAAAAATATTAATTTCTTGATTAATTTAAACATCCATACACGGAACAATATCTCATGTTATTTGGCATTGCTTTTATTATTTGTTTCTCTAAATCACGCTAAAAAATATTTAAATTTTGATTTTACGCCCGTTTGAGAGAGTGCCACAACCCTGGCTGTTGCAGCCCGAAGTAACCAGAGATTTCGAAGCGCGCCAAAATGACACTTTTGTATGGAGTTACACTACGGTATACGGTGGTAAAGGTATTCCGTGTGGCGCCACAACAAAATAATGGAAAGAAAGAAAAAAACATCATATAAGTACCTATATGATTTAGGTAGGTAATTTAAAAAATTGTAAGAAAAACGAAGGGCCGCCACAGCTTCGCGCGATCAGCGACGCGAACTGCGAAGAGACCGGACGGAGGCGCGAACGGCGGCAATGCGATGGTAGGCCACAGCTCGCAGCGAATTCGCTCTACAGACCGTTCACCGTAAATTACCCCCCGCTTGCCATAGTAAGTACTATCTATAGTGGACGGTCTAACTATGGCAGGCGGGGGTCGTCTATCTAAAGTGAACGGCTTGTAGGCGCGAATCGCGATGCCGCCGTATACACCCACCCCCACCATCACCGTGCGCCCCTCCCACCACTTACGTTATTCGCTCGATGCTCGACTCACCCGTCGCCACCGCTGCCGTGGCCTGCTTCATACAATTGCCTACATTTCTTTTATTTTACTTTATTTGGAAAACTTACAGCTAGTTACATAACACTTCCATTTGCAACAATGAATGGGAACTAAAGCCATTTACAAGTTTTCGCCTGTAGAAATATAATAGGTTTGCCATAATATGCTATTACTTAAATAAAAACGAAAAACAGTATAAAGAAATGCAATAGTACGAGTTAAGAAGCACCGAATGCATGAAGAGTGGTGATATAAGAAAAAAGAAGAAAAGGTACAGTTAACTTTATCTTCATCGCTACTCTTCGCTGTTTGCGCCGCTCGCCGCCGCCGCCGCCGCGGGTAGCTGTGTGTGTAGCTAAGGGCCTGACCACAGTTTCGCGCGACCAGCGGCGCGAACTGCGTAGAGACCGGAGCGGAGGCGCCAACAGCGGTATGATGGTAGGCCACAGCTCACAGTGAATTCGCTCTACAGACCGTTCACCGTACGTAAGTTGCCCCATGAGCGTCATCTTAGTGGACGGTCTGTAGGCACGGTGCCGCCGCGCGTCCCTCGAGCACCTCTCACCCCCTTCGCTGTTCGCTCGATGCTCTTCTCGCCGCGCGCAGCTGCCCCGGTAGCAAATTAAGAAAAAAAAAACCTTAAAAATGGCTCAACAGATGGCACTAGTAAATAGAGAGTTAATAAATACAGAAGTATTGGATCATAAAAAAATATTCAAATTAATCAACTTCAGTCAGAACCATGTAATGTATTCTCGTGTATTTTGTGGAGCCAGCTTAAGGAGTAGGTAATAGTTTTCTGTGCAGACATGCGCCCCTCCATAGCGTCATCTTTTATACACACACCTTTGAAATTCTTTGGAAATGTGTGTCATGAGGTCATTATTATGCAGAGTGGTCGTATGAAACACCTGTTTAGAATTTTTGATTCATTTTATTTCCTTAAAATATTAATATTTAAATTCTATACATGCAGTACATCATAATAAGTAAATAACTAATGTCTAACTTATTGTGTCCCTCCGATTTTCATGAGATTTTTCATTGATACAACTATCCTCCGTGAACTTGGGACGACCAGGTTTTCGATTACTCATCATTTCTTTTTTCCATTCTATTATTTTTTCTGTCTCAGCAGTTATAATAACTTCACCAGTATTCTGATCTATAGGATAAACACCATCCGGTGTATGTTTCTTCTTTGCCATATCCATGCCGTGCCTCCTTTTCATGTGTTTATTGTAATTTGGCCAGTTAGTAAAATCACGCTGGCATATTTGACATGAATATGGCTTAACTCCTGTATGTTGACGAATATGTTGGTTCAGGATAGTTCTAAAACGGAATCGTTTATCACAAAATGAACAAACATAAGGCAATGCATCAGTGTGTATAATTTTGTGAGATGTCAGCTGCCTGTTAAGTCTAAAACAACGACCACATTGTTCACAGGCAAATGGTTTCTTATTATCGTGAACACCGACATGATATTTCAGTTGGTTTCTTGTTTTAAATGTAGCTTTGCAAATTTCACATTGATGAGGTCTTACATTATCATGCACTACCATATGACCAATCAGATTCTGCTTATTTAAAAAGCATTTTCCACATTTGTCACAGGTGTGGTCACGTTTTCTCTCCGTATGTATGAGCAAGTGCGCTTTTAATGTGCTAGGGTACTTAAAAGTTTTATTGCACAAGACACATGTCAGATCTTCAGCAATTGTTGGTTGAGCAAAATCATTTATTTGACTTGATTGTGCCTTATTACTGTGTTTGTATTTATAGTATTTTTCCATATGGTTACTTAACTCTTCATCAGAAGAAAACGTAGTTAAACATCCCTTACAGAAATGGCCAACTTTGTGCTCAGAAGAGTGTTTATTTAGTTGACGTTTCGTTGAAAACTTCATGTGGCATATGTGACAAGACAAATTTAAATATTTACGGTGCCTTTTTACATGAACAACAAATCTTGCAAGGTTAATCTGACGCATATTACAGTCTGTGCAATGGTAAGGGCTGCAACGCTTGTGATAATGAATAGAATGTTTTCTAAGCTCTTCTATTGTTGGGAATTGTGTTCCACAAATAGAGCAGGTCCAGCTGTAATCTTTCCAAGTTAACTTCAGTTGTGACAGTGGTAGAGCATCAATATTGAAATCTTTGTGTTTTTTTACGGAACCACTTTTCAGCTTTTTGCGTTTTTTAATTTCAGATTCTGGCTCATCCAGTTCTTCAACAAATTCTTCCTTTACATTTAATTTGACGTCAACATCTAAGTTGTCGACTTGCATTGTGCTAAAGAAGTCTTTCTGGTCTTCAGGCATATCATACATATTATATTCATCATTGTCAGTACCCTCGAGAGATTCTTCTTTTATATTTTTCACGAATATTTCGTGTAGCACATCTTGGGCATGTTTTATGCTCGTCACGAAGTCGAAAGCGCGATCTAAAGAGTTTACACATTCAAAACAAACAGTTTTAGGCAGACAATCTTCATAAAGATTTGTGTTAGCGTTCACTAGATCCAATTTCTTCGATATTTCCTTTCGTTTGTTTTCGTCCGATTGTAGGTTTAACATCTTGGTGTTGTGATTTAATTGCGCGCATAAACGACAGTAACTATTTTCAGATTCCATTGTGTTTAAAAGCGACTCGGTTTCGGTTCTGGACAACTGAGGAGCATATTAATTTTGGTATTTACTTGCTATCTTGGATTTTATTTAAACTTAAAATAGGTCACACAATCAATTATTTTACAAACAAACTCGGCACCAGCCACAGAACAGAACAGACAGAACGAACAGTGAGTGACACACACAAACAAATAACCAATATGACATGACATGTCATGCATGCATCATTTTTTTTTTCTTTCTCCCTTATGGGAAAGGCAAAGGGATCTAAGCCCATACAGCCTAGTCTTTAGTAGTTTCTTGCATTATCCAAGTTTATTTATCTTCAGTCATTATTTCTTCAGTTTCATTTCGTCGTCTTTATTCATTTCTTGCATCCATGTTAAAGGTCTACAGTACTTTCATTTCTTGTTACGGAATCATTGAAATGCAAGGGTGGTTCTTACATTCCAATGATACTGAAGTTTAAAGCAGGGTATCGAAGCAGAAACAGCTAACCACTCATTATTTCGCACTTTCATTGAATAGTTCTTCTTTAACGGCACATGCACTAATTTCACCATATTAACACCACCTGAGCCCATACAGCCTAGTCTTTTGTAATTTTCATTTCTTGTCACGCTCACCACGTCACGTATGATATGATCATTCATTGAGAGAGAGTGAGATTGAGGATGCTGTCTGTCACTTCAAACTTTTCTTATTTCGTCCTTTTTTAAGAACTACAGTCAAAACAACACGCAACCGTCGTCGTTTACAATATTTTCTCATCCAGCAGAATATTTTAAATTAAATAACGTCTTCAGCAAAAAGTAGAGTTAATAGTCTTCAGTTTGTTTTATTGGGTCTTCCTTCAATAAGCTCAGTATTATGCTGTGTCTTCATAATCGTATTGGTTCAAGAATCTTTATGTATGTAATGCGATGCGCGAGTGGTTTCTTTCAATTCAATTCAATTTAATTTTTATTGTATGGCGCTTCCATAGAGATTTCACCAATTTCAAGTGTTTATAAACTCTGCATGTAATAATAAAATAAGGCTACCTACTGTAAGGTGCTAAGGTGGTAAGGTCAATAAACTGTTCACTGTAATAGGTACTTTTATATTCAATATTTCGTTTCCCGCGTTAATGTTTGAAAGTCGTATTTCCTTCAGGATTATGAAATGACATGACATGACAGACAGACAACCACACTTATAAAAAAAACAATTTGAAAGAGTTTTACGCGGGAATCGAGAGGAAATGGCGGGTTCATTGTTTCGTCCTTTTTAAAAATAGTTTTTCATGGTAATTGTGGTGTTAATATGGTGGAATTAGTGCGATAATGTGCCAATAAAGAAGAACTATTCAATGAAAGTGAGAAATAATGAGTGGTTAGCTGTTTCTGGTTTGATACCCCGCGTTAAACTTCAGTATCATTGGAATGTAAGAACCACCCTTGCATTCCATTGATCCCGTAACAAGAAATGAAACTACTGAAGACGTTTAACATAGATGCAAGAAATGACTAAAGACGACGAAATGAAACTGAAGAAATAATGACTGAAGATGAAGACATTAAATTTGGATAATGAAAGAAACTACTAAAGACTAGGCTGTATGGGCTTAGATCCCTTTGCCTTTCCCATAAGGGAGAAAGAAACTAAAAAAAAAAAACAAAACAATTTGACACATGATGAGATGACTCACTTTTCCTTCACGTATTTCTCATTATTTCAATTCTCGTTCGTTATCCTTTTGAATTAGTGAATACCGTGCATTAGGCGTTTCCTAAACGTAATGCGTAATTTATAAATCTTCTAATTGTTACTTACACAATTTACGAAGAATCTTTCGTGCCGTACACATATAAAACAGCCATGGCAGCTCCGATCTACAACCCTGTAAGTATTTCTAATTTCTGATTAAATTGTGTTTAGGTCTATAAAAATCGATAGAAGGCGACGACTTGACTTATCCACATTTTCAGGGGCATTTAGAACAATCTTTATTTACATATTGTTTGCGTTTCTAATATGTCGTCTTCGTATGATGTTCACATTTAATTTGCTACATTTGGGTGAAGACCTAAAGTATAGGTAATAAAACCACAAGGCCAGGGTGTATAAGGTATTTACATATTTAATTCTTAGGAGGAATATTCTAGGTTAGGTATGTCACCTCAGTTTTTTTTGTGATTTTATCCTTGTATTTTAATAATTATTCACTATACTGTTTCATGATGACACATAGGGTATTTTTCTGACGCTGTTGTTACATAAAGTTTTGCTTTAACATTCCCTTGGATCTACATGGTAAATGTACTGTTAAATCTTATGTGAGGTTGTCGTATTTGTTTTATAGAGCAAGAGCCCGCGAACGCCAGACATACGTTATTTTATAAAAGCTGAAAATTCTTGTATATGTGCCTCTAGTACAGGTAAGAACGATCCCCACCCATGTTACCTGGGTAGTGGTTCCTTTGGCAGGTAGCAGGTAATAAAGGTATATAAAATTGTATCTTAAATTCGTTAATTTATAAAACTCAATTTTTTGATATTTCATTTGTAGTAATATTAATATTCGCGTTATGCATTGCCAGACACCTACTATGGTTCCAACCCCCTGCCAGACACCCCTAAATTATAATAATTTGTAATTCTACTTACGTTAGATTGTAAAATCTGAATTTTATATATGTTATTTGAGGCACTATAAAATTATGTTTTCTCAGTAGCCAGACAGTTTCGAGGGTTCTATCATCCTGCCAGACGCATTGGAAGGGGCAAAAGTTGTGAGAGCGCGGAGTATAGCTTGACCATAAAGAGTTGACAAAAAAGGGGGGCGCTACTATCGTTTGCATGGCAACATCTATACTAGGACTTTAATGAATTTGATACTTCCATTTTTTTATAATTCGAAATTGCTGAGACACTGGCTGTGCGCGCACCAGAGTGCAAACAAAAAGTGAATTCTAACATTCTGTTTTTATAATATGTATGACATGACTTGGTATTTAATTTTGTTTTGTTATTTTCCTACTAATGTGTTTTATAAATTATTGGTACTATTGTACAAATGGGTTGTTTTTACCTGAAATAAAATAAATAAAATAAAATGAGCCTTTATTCTGTCATAGATTGCATTACTTTATTAAATGTATTATTTTAATTTAGCATGCTTAGTAAAAAAAAAATTCTTAATCCTTCATTGTTATTTCATTCTATGAAAGTCGCCTGTTCGGCGTAGGCCTCCCCCAGTCTCCTCCATTCCTCTCTATCCCTCGCTATGGAGAACTAATACGTATTTAATATAGAATTAGAGTGTATATGTTACGCTCAAAGATCGAAAACGCTCAGTGAGCGGAAAAATAGCTCACAACGCGTTGTGGCCACAGTAAAACATCCACATCGCGAAATTCGTGTTATGGCTCTAATGAAAACGCGCACAACGCGTTGTGGCAATCACAGAAAGACCAAATAGCGAAATTCGTGTCGTGGCAGACATGCTATTCGATCTCAATGCGTTGTGGCAATGAAGAAAGGCCATGACGCGTATGGAATATTATTTGATCACAACGCACACTACTTTCCGATATGGATCCTACTAGGCCTAGACTGGAAACGTTTAGTAGAAGTCCTTAGGAAATATTTTTCATTTTATAAAATAATTAGCGCTGACATTAAAATTCACTCTCATAAACAGAAAATAAATGAATAAAACTGATGTTTTAATGCGTCTTTGCACCCGAGGCGACGCCAACAAGTTACATACAACCTGTCCGTCGTGATATGGTTAAAACAATACTCAGAACGCGTCATGGCTTTTCTTCATTGCCACAACGCGTTGAGATCGAATAGCATGTCAGCCACGACGCGAATTTCGCTATTTGGTATTTCTGTGATTGCCACATCGCGTCGTGCGCGTTTTCATTAGAGCCATAATACGAATTTCGCGATGTGGATGTTTTGCTGTGACCACAACGCGTTGTGAGCTATTTTTCCGCTCACTGAGCGTTTTCGATCTTTGAACGTAACATATATATACCTGTCATAGAAGCAACTCAATTGTAAAGGTCATCCAATTCTGTGAGAAGTTTCCCGGCATGGTATATATATATATAGACATTGACGACAACGGTGATTATGAAGAAAATTACTGAATAAAAATTGTTCTTAAATTATTAAAAGATTATTTTTCAATTATAATTAAATACAATAAACTTTGGAAAACTTCCAAATAACATGAATCAAGTTCTTAGTTTTTTCACATGATTGATAATTTAGTATAAAATTATTTATATGTATTGTTTTAAAAATTTTATACTCCGACTGTAGTTATTTTATTTAATAAAATTTCTTGATAAATTAAAAAAAGAAGAGCACGAGATAATTTGGAATAAACAACATCTGATACGCAGTAAACGATCGCAATAAACCGAACGCTCTGTTTCACTCACTCCAGTTACTACACATACTCCGCGCTCTCACAACTTTTGCCCCTTCCAATGCGTCTGGCAGGATGATAGAACCCTCGAAACTGTCTGGCTACTGAGAAAACATCATTTTATAGTGCCTCAAATAACATATATAAAATTCAGATTTTACAATCTAACGTAAGTAGAATTACAAATTATTATAATTTAGGGGTGTCTGGCAGGGGGTTGGAACCATAGTAGGTGTCTGGCAATGCATAACGCGAATATTAATATTACTACGAATGAAATATCAAAAAATTGAGTTTTATAAATTAACGAATTTAAGATACAATTTTATATACCTTTATTACCTGCTACCTGCCAAAGGAACCACTACCCAGGTAACATGGGTGGGGATCGTTCTTACCTGTACTAGAGGCACATATACAAGAATTTTCAGCTTTTATAAAATAACGTATGTCTGGCGTTCGCGGGCTCTTGGACTATTATAATATGTTGGTTAAGGACCGTTAAGGGTTCTCCAAACCATCGTCCAAAACTATGAGGCTGGCATGGTCGCCAAGAGCTTCAGAAGCCTCAGTAAAAATTTGATAATAAAATAAGAACAGAAATAACTTAAAGTAGCACTCTGTCATTTGTGGTGTTCAACCAATTTTCGGGCAATTCAATGCCGCAAATGACAGACAAAGATGGAAACACATGGAGGAGGCTTTATCACAAAAAAGAATAAAATAACCAAAGCATATTACATGTGTTGGATATGTAAAGCTTAAATAAATAAGTATCACTCTGATACTATTTAAATATACATGTTAACAGTTTTTTCCGTGGGAATGAGGCATTTTCCCACAGTATTTTCCTATGTTACTCAGGGTGAATGTAACTTTCTAATGGTGAAAGAATATTTAAAATCGGTTCTGTAGAAGATTTCAAGCAAACATTTAAGGCATTACTGTGGCTGTTTTAATTGGAATAGCATAGCTCCAGATTTTCAATCCATCAGTGATTTTATACTTATGGTACCTACCTAGTATGATGTAATAATTATTATAATGATGATGTTTTGAGAGTGTGAATTGAATAAAAAATTGTATGAGAGGACATCGGACCCCAAACTAGGCCTGTAGGTACCTACAGACAAACAGAAACCTCATCGCGTTATATTTTAATATGCATGCCTTGCTTTGCTACATCTGTCCACATATTTTTCACAAAAAAATAAATAGAGCTCACACAGTGTGTGGTGTGGTCACCTGCAAATATGCTGGGAATTATATCGTAAATATATAGTAATACCAGATTTCCGACGAGGCCCCGCCCGCATTAACAGTTTTTCCGTGTGAATGAGGCATTTTCCCGCGGTAAACGGTAGCCTATGTTACTCAGGGTGAATGTAGCTGTTTAATGGTGAAAGAATTTTTGAAATCGGTACAGTAGTTTTGGAGTTTATTTGTTACAAATATACACACACACACAAACATACTAATCTTTTCTCTTTATAATAATAGTATGATATCATTCTTGCTCTATTATCATGGTCTAAGAAAACAAGGTCTAACCGTTAGACCACGTGACTGACACATGTCTACGTCAATTTCAATTCAATTCAATTCATTTATTTTGCGCTGTTCATCCTTTTCTATTACACGCATTTGACAAGGATGAATAGGCAAAATGACGTATTCTCGTGTCAGTCACGTGGTCTAATGGAACCTTGTTTTCTTAGACCATGTCTATTATGTAAAATGGCTACATACATGTGTGGCCTACCTAAGTGTGACTTTGGAGAATAAGTGAGGTTGACAAATGTGAATTTTGTTATAGATAATCCCATGCATCCACCCCATTCCCGGTGGGTTCTTCCCCGGCCGCATGTTGCGAGTCCAGGGCAACACTATGCCTGGAGCCCAGAGGTATGTAATCTAATCTTAAATTAAAGAAATTAAAAATCTATATATTTTTTAATCAATCATCTTTGATTAGATTCAGTCCATCTTCACAGCTGTAAGTAATAGGGAGGCTTGCATTTATGTATATTTTATTGCAACATTTATTAATTCATCATAAGTTACCGAATGGCGAATACCGAATACTGAATATTCGGCGCAGCGCCGAATAGCCGAATATTTTATATTCCTATGATTGCAATTTTTTTTATAAATAATACAATTCATAATTTTGTGAAAATATTTTGACAACTGTAAATAAATTTTTTATTTTGTAAAAATATTTTGAAAAGATGCAACGCCTGTGAGGTTTTTTCCGGCAAGTTCTTCTCCACAGAAGACAGCCAAATTTAAAAAGAATATGTAACTGACTTAACTAAGTCACCACAAAACCGTCACTTGATCCTTAAAGCTTGCAACAACTAGAAATGAGCTGACAATCTTCGAATGGCTGAACATATTTTCTTGAATCATAGCTAAGAACACTCTCGATTGCAAACAAAAAAAAAACTAGATCAAAATCGCAGCATACGTTTTGGAGCTACGATGCCACAGACAGACAGACAGACAGACACACACGTCAAACATAACACCGCACGTAGTCGGGGGTTAAAAATATCCTTATATAATTTTTAAAAGATGCGACGCTTTTGCAGTTTCTTCGGCGAGCTCTATCCCACAAAAGACCGCACATTTTGCTTTGCTGAACTCGCCACTAAATGTAACTTTATTTGATTTAACTAGGTAAGTGATGTAAAAATGACCAAAAGTTAAAAAAAAAAATGATTGCATTGCATTTCATCTTAAAGTTAGAAATGAATACTTTGACCACAGAATACCAAATAGTAGTCCCTACAGAAGCTGCACTAGGCGACATAATTCATATAAATTGCAACCCTAGCTCCGTTACGATAAAGTGCAATTCAGATCGCGCGGCGCTAGGCGAAAATAAGTAGTTGCTGCATCTCTCTCTCTCTCTTGTATTGCGCCACTCTACGTCACACGTTTAGACAATGGGGAATTGGTCCTGGGTCGGCCCGAGACCGCTCGGCCGGGCGGTAGGTAGTTATAGCGCGCAAGTACTGCGAGTGACGGAGGCCTGCTTTGACTTTAGGTTCGCAATCAACCTCCAATGCGGGCCGAACACGGATCCTCGTGACGACATCGCTCTGCATCTGAACTTCCGCTTCGTAGAGATGTGTGTGGTCCGCAACCACCTGACAGCCATGAACTGGGGCGTGGAAGACACCGCTGGGGGCATGCCCCTCAGGCCCGGAGACTCGTTTGAGGCGCTGGTGCTGTGCGAACCTGGTGTCATCAAGGTTTGTACACAGAATATAACACTAGAAGAAGTGGCATGTGAGCGCGGCCGGTCGGGTTCGGGTGTGCCTTAGGTTTGCGGAGCCCCATATAAATTCAGCGTCATTCTGCGCAACGCGCGTAGTGACGACACGACGATCGGATGACGCTGAATGCTCACAGATCTCCGCATACTTTAAGCACACCCGCCCCGCCCACGTACCACTTCCTCTAGTGTTACATATTTCGTGGTTTGTACACAGAATACAGAGGAGCACAAGATTCATAATGAATCACCTGATTGTCCGATAAGAAAGATGATTCCATGTTTCGGAAGGCACGTAAAGCCGTTGGTCCCGGCTACTATTTACGGATGTAGTCGTTATAGGATTCATGTCGGAAGCCTAAGGCGCCCAACAATTCCGACACCAGCACAGAAGAAAATAATAGTACTAACCCGTACAGAAAGGAATTTACTCAAAAGTGAGTTGTCGCGACGACACAGACACCGGTAACACCGCGCTACTCGCTCCACTGTCGCATGCCTCCAAAGTCAACCTTAAATACATCACCTTAGAGTCCATTATTCTTTTTCGTGTCGAAGCGTCAGTGTCGCTGACGCTCGGTTCGAACGGCTACCTTTACTGGGGTGTTCTGAGGTGTTTTACATAGCGTGTCAGTGTTTGACTTGTAGTTGATATTCAGTTGTTATTCAAAAAGAAGTAGGTTGTCAAAGCGCGTTTTTGAGCGCTGTATTGAGTGTCCGAACTGTGACCAGGATTACAACTGTAACAGGTAGGTTAACCTCGAAACCCACTCGATAAGAAGATGGTACAGTTTGTGTATGTGACCGCTAGGTGGCGTTGAACGGGCAGCACTTCTGCGAGTTCGCGCACCGCATCCCCTACCAGCGCATCTCGCACGTGACGGTGGACGGTGACGTCAATGTGCAGCTGATCGGCTTCGAGGGCGCGCAGCCGCCGCAGCAGATGTACATGGTAAACGAACATATCTATACAATAAAACTGAAGAATCGGCGTGTGTGCTAATAGACTAGGAAAGAAATTTAAATATATTATTATTATTTTTTTTATATGTGGGACAACTCACACACGGCCATCTGACCCCAAACTAGGCAGAGCATGTACTATGGGTGCCAGACAGCTGATATACATACATATATGAATATACAACATCCAGACACAGGGCAAACACAAGTGCTCATCATAGTCCGGTCTCTTATGGGCATGCTTGTATGGAAAGGTATACATTTTGGGGTGAAGCAATGCCCTTTGGTCCGAATGTTATACACATCCACCTGAGCTAAAATCGCCCGGTAGCCAGTCATGACCCCGCGACAGGTGGGGGGGAGGGGGGGTCAAAGTACAGAGTTCCCAGCGCTCAGAAAAAAAATTCTGGCGGATCTGTTTGGAGCTTTAGGTCAAGTTTGGTGTCGTTATCAGGTAACTAGATGATGCCCAATTCATTCCCCATACCAGTTTTTTAGGGTTCCGTAGCAAAATATGTCGTAATACTTAAAATTGTAAACTTTTAGTAGTAACAAAATCCAAACAACCCTTCATATTTTAATTTTTTTTGTAGTAAACATGTTTTATAAAAAACACTGTCCGAAAGCACATTTAATTCCCATTCTAAAAACATTAACAGTAAATATAAATTTGACTATTTTTATCGTAGAATTAATTATTTAAAGTTCAGCAACGTTCGTCAACGCAGCGTAGGGGATGGCAAAAAAACTCGAAAAACAAACACTACAAAAAAATCCAGTAGGGATATAAGTTAAAGTTATGGTTGTTTTTAAACCTCAACGGAGCACTCGAAATATTGAGTGTTTTCTATAATGCGAATGCTCAAAAAAGCAGTCATGTGCATTCCATCTCCAACAGGCAGCAGGTACCAGTTTATTAAAGGCTATTTTATTTCTTTATGTAATCATCTTTTAGAAGTATACACTTGGTATATCTTTTAATCCAAACTTAAAATTTCTTAAAAAAAAAGTCTTTATCCTGATCCCTTAAAAAATCTTGTACAGCTTGTAAATTTGACTATTTATAATGTGCAATTAATTATTTAAAGTACAGCAACGTTCGTGAGCGCAGCGTAGGGGACTACAAAAGATTCGCAAAACAAGCTCTACTAACAAAAAAACAACCGGCCAAGTGCGAGTCGGACTAGCCGATTGAGGGTTTTGTACAAACCTGTAGAAATATAGGTACTCGTAAAACTGCTCGCAAGAAAATCAAAATCCTTCTTCTTCTATCGTGTCGATGGCTAGTTTCAATTTTTGTTGCCTAATACCTACCCTGCCACGCTGATTGTTCTTTCTGTGTCCTCTATGAGCTCCTCCGGTGTGTAAGACTTAGGGCATGCAGAACACGACAAACCATGGCCCACCTATCCATGGTTTCGTATTGGAGCTCCGTCCCGTCAGAAAGACCCCACCTTAACTGATTTTGTTTGATTCATCCAACCTGGGTGTTTAATGATATCCAAAGGGACCTTGGAAGTACTTAGGTAGTAGGGGGGAGACTTTCCGAGAGTGGGACAAACGAGGAAGGCGGCGGGCTCCGCGCCCGCCAGGTGTCACGTATAAATTGGGATTTCTCTCGATCGATCGGAGCTATGAGCTTGTAGAAGCTCCTAAAGCTTTTCAGCCTTTTTGGACGGGGAATAATCGTACATTAGGTGCCTTAAGTCCATTTCAAACTTAGCTCTCTCCATAGCACTCGCTGCGCTTCTACGACATCTGTCGAAGCTTTGCCAGCAAGCCAATACAGCATTTGAACCGGAAACGGCTTAAGGCAGCCAGTGATAATCCGGCACGTCTCGTGTAAGGCTACATCCACCTGCTTAGCATGTGCGGAGTGGCACCACATGTTCTCGAAAATTTAATTTAATTAAAAAATTAATTAAATACCTGTGTGTGTATGAAACATTTCAGTATGGAGATGATAGATCATGATTTGCAGGCTTGCAGGATACATTAGGTGTTAATGCTTCTCCATATTCTACAGTGGCACGTTGGTGTGCTTAGTTTAAGCAAGGAAGAACTTCCACCAACGACGACCCACGCTCGGGACATTCTGCGACAGCAGTAACAGAACAAATGGTTAAAAAAGTTGAAAAAATATTTTATCCGATCGTAGTGTAACGTTCGTTTTATTGCTGATAAAGTAAGTATTTTGACAGGAAGTGTCCATAATATTATACACAACTATTTAGGCATGAAAAGTGTCAGCGCACTAGGTGCCTACGCCTAGAATGCTTACGGACGCGCAGAAACAAACCCCCTCTAACATGCCCGGTCCACGCGTGACAGACATAATTTTGTCGTGCGTATTCTCTTATCCTATTGGAGGATATTTCAATATGGCCGGTTTCTCGCGCGACAAACTTTTATCATAGCACTGCATGTTACGGGTGCAGACTAAGAATTTCACAAAGCTGTTTAGATTTGTTACAACAAGATCCTGACCACTTTTTGGCTCGATAAATAACTATGGATGAAACGTGGCTTCACCATTACGATCCTGAAACGAAACATCAGTCTATGACCTGGAAGAGACCGTTTTCTCCAAATCCTAAGAAATTTGAGGTAATTCAATCCGCCGGCAAAATTATGGGCTCTCTTTTCTGGGATAGCCAAAGGGTAGTAATGATCGAATACGTCAGTCATGAAGCCACTATTACGGGGTCTTATATAAATTTGTGATGAAATAAGCAACGAACGGCGTGGAAAACTCGCAGAAGATGTTTTTATTTTCATCAAGATAAAGCCTCCGCGCACAAGTCCCAAATTGCGATGGCTGCCATTGAAGATGCTGGCTTTGAAAGGATGGAGCACCCACCCTATTCACCGGACCTCGCTCCTAGTGGGTTTCATCTCTTTCTACGGCTATAGGAGCACCTGGGAGGTCAGAAATTCGATGATAATGACATGACCAAGTGTATACTTCTAAAAAGTTTGAAAAATAAAATAGCCTTTAATAAAAATACAACTGTTGCAGAGATGTAATGCACATGACTGCTTTTTTGAGGGGTTGTGTTTAAGAGCATTCAATATTTCGAATGCTCCGTTGAGGTTTTTAAAAAAAAAACATAACTTTTACTTATATTCCTACCGGTTTTTTTTGTAGTGCATGTTTTTCGAGTTTTTTTGCCGTCCCCTACGTTGCGCTGACGAACATTTCTGAACATTAAATAATTAATTGTACATTAAAAATAGTCAAATTTATATTTAATGTTAATGTTTTTAGAATTAGAACTAAATGGGCTTTCGGACAGTATTTTTTATAAACCATGTTTACTACAAAAAAAATTTAAATATGAAGGGTTGTTTGGATTTTGTTACTACTAAAAGTTTACAATTTTAAGTATTACGACATATTTTGCTACGGAACCCTAAAAAACTGGTATGGGGAATGAATTGGGCATCATCTAGTTACCTGATAACGACACCAAACTTGACCTAAAGCTCCAAACAGATCCGCCAGAATTTTTTTTCTAAGCGCTGGGAACTCTGTACTTTGACCCCCCCTCCCCCCCACCTGTCGCGGGGCCATGACTGGCTACCGGGCGATTTCAGTTCAGGTGGATGTGTATAACATTCGGACCAAAGGGCATTGCTTCACCCCAAAATGTATACCTTTTCCCATAAGAGACCGGACTATCACACGAATGTTTGCCCTGGGCGGGATTCGAACCCGCGACCTTGTGCTTAGTAGGCAGACGTACTACCAACTAGGCTACGGGGCCGTCGTCGATCGATATCGCGCTAGTTTTTGAGGTGAGAGGCAAGTCTTGTAACAGGTTGCTCATAGTGCTTTTTATTCTTTATTATTATTAAAATTATCCTGAAATATACGCGAAAAATAAAAGCCAAAAAGATTCATAAACAAGCAACTTAACGCATGCGAGTAGTGTTCAAAGGAGACGTAAAAAGTGGTTTTTTATTCGGGCAAAAATTGAACGGCTATGTAGTATACCTACTTAGAAAGCTTATGTAAGTGGGTTTCAGGATAACTAATCAAATTATTTTATCGATGCTCCGTTTTCGTAAAAATTGCAAACTTATTCAAGCTATAAAGTTATGATGAAACGAACGATCAATGAATTTCCAAGAGCTATTATTCTAATATTATCTTTTTGTATTAAAATCTTACAGCCAAGTATAACATTATTTTTATTTGTCGTCATTTTTTTTGCAGTAATTAATGAAAATAATTATTGAAGAACTTGAGGCCTTTTCGTTTCATTTTTAGAGAAAGTAAACTAGAAAAAAAAATGGAATATCAACGTGATAGATGACAGGATTGACAAGTATTCAACTGACAGTCAGAAAAATAACCTTAAAACTTATGCTAATGCAAAATAATCACGTAAAATAGAAATGGTATTCCAATAGGCATGGTATTTTTTTTGTTTAAGGCACTAGTTTTTATTTAGGCACCTATTTCACTGGCGGCGAAGACAAAAGACGAAAGGGACGCAGTTATGCGTTAGAGAGAGATACAAATACACCGCGCTTACTCTTGCGCATAACTGCGTCCCTTACGCTTTAGACTTTTGTTTGACTACCGTAAAATACCTGCCTTAATATCATATAACGTTTTTAATTATTCTCTGTTTTGTACGCGTTTAGTTTCTCTACCTTGAAAATAAACTTGACAGTTGACACTGGCGCAAAGTAACACTAGCGCCAGAATCAGAAAAAAAGAAAAAATATCGATTAAATCTTAATAAAAATTAAGAAAGAGACAATAGATCATTTTTATACTATGCGCTATCTCTTTCTTAAAAAGCATTCACAGCAACTACGCAACGAAAAATCGGTTTGAAAGGATTGCCAGAGGTATAATTGTATTGCCAGATCTTAGGTTTATTTTTCTACCAACCAATATTCGAATCAATTTATAAAAAAAACGGAGCTTTCTTTATTTTTTTTCAAGTGATCCTGATAATCGTAATAATATACCCTTTTACCCTATATGCGTAGAATACCCGTTCAATTTTTGAAATAATTAAAAACCACCTCCCATACAAAATTTTACATCTCCTTTTCTTCTCTCTCATTTTTATAACGGGAGAAAAAATTACATTACTCGCATGCATTAAGTTGCTTGTTTATGAATCTTTTTGGCTATTATTTTTCGCGCATGTTTCAGGATATTTCTGATGATAAAAAAATAATTTACAAATATTGACCAGTAAGTTTGAATTTACAGCTATGCAAAGTAGGCTCGAAAAAATATTTTTTAAATAATTATTCCCTTTTATTTGATACCCATGGCATGTTTATTTTTTTTCGGCCGCCATTTTGTACTTCAGGTACAAGGAGTAATTTTTCGAACTGCTAATAGCGATTTTCTGATTCAGATGTTCAAAACCCTCGAAAAGCACAATTAGCAACTTGTTACGAGATTTGCCTCTGACAATCACAATTCAGAGATTGTTTACTAGTCCAAAAATACAAGTTTTGAAAAAAATGTCCGTCTGTCTGTCTGTCTGTTTGTACACGCTAATCAAGTCAATATTTGTTACAGTCGGAGCCTCCGGCATATGGCGCTCCGCCCCCGGCGTACGGCGCCCCGGCCTACGGAGCCCCACAAGGTCAGTGTCGTAACTTAATAACATAGCTGTCAAAATACCAATAGTTTGGGCAACATTTAAATATAATAGACAAGGGGGGATTTGGCTCTAAAGGGCTTCGTACCCAGAGCGGTTAAACAGTTTATAGTAAAAGACAAGGTTGCTTCAGAAAATTCAGTAATTCACGCTCAAATTGTGTGTTGTCGTTTTTGTGATTTTTAAGGGAAGCTAGGATGTAAGAGCAAAAAGAAACTGCGATCTTCGAGACTGGGATTTTGGCTTTTTTAAATTGCTTTGGGTACAAAATCTTTTAGACTTGAGTTTACTTACTGTTCTTTTCGTTTGCAATGAATTTCGAAAATATCGTGCCGAATTAAATTAAGGTGTAGTAAGATAGTAATTGTACATTAATTGGAATATTCATAGAGGTTTATTAGTAATTCTGCTACCATATTCTGCCCTGAAAAGCATTTTTCATAATACAGTTGAAATCTTGTTCGTTTATAAGTATTTGTTGAAAGATTGGGTAATTAAGTTATATATTTTTGTCTACAGAGTTTGTTGAATTTGTCGGTACTAATTTACTAACATTTGGTATAAATTATATTTATTGACTACATGAGTTAAGGCGTTTTTATAAAATACAAGATTTTTTGTTTATCTGTACCAACATTTGTTATGCTAGTAGCATAGATTAAAAAAAACATTTTATTTGGGTAGTCTATCGTCGTAATACATGCAAATATGAACTACAATCGATAGATTTTTATAGTTGTATATTTTTAATAAGAGAAAGAATACAAATGATCTGTTTGAAATAAGTCGATTTGTAGATTTTTTAACAAAATTGTACACGAGGGTAGTTTATTTAATTGTTTGGGACCATAGAGAAAGAACCTAGTTTCTGAATGATGTTTTTTTTTTTTCATTCATCTCTAATGGGCAAAGGCTTAAAGCCATGCAGCCGTCAGAACGATAAGACTAAACAGATTTTCTTTTTATTGATCATAACATAAAGGAGAAAGTATAACAAATGTTGGCAGGTCATACTTTGCATGGAATATTTGATTATTTTTTTAATTGGCTTGTATATTATTGGCTGGCTTCATAATCTGCTTGATTTTATTTTCCAAGATGGCGGCTTTTTAGCGCCAGTGCTTCCAAATTCAAATTACAACACGTTGATTAAAAATAAAATTGTTAATACCTATAAATCCTTTACTTTTTCTTTTTCACTTTTGTGATTTCCGAAAAATGCTTACTCTTTCTTTAAAATATTAAAATCTACTGGTTTTCTACTAAAACGCGGTGTGTGTACGAGTGGATATAAATTAAAGTGTATATAGTTACTTATCTATAAAGGTAAGTAATGTATTATTATTATACAAAATAATTTTATTCAGCATAAAATATTTAGGTTGTTTTTTATACTAAAATTAAATTGGCCTGTCTTATTCGATTTATCAACAAACTTTGTGTTTTGAAAGAAACAACTACATTTTCATAAATATTCGTTTTTTAAATTTGATTAATCAAGTAATTTGATTGCTAAAAAGTAATACATTCAAACAAACAATAAACATTAATTCTCTCAACAGTATAATTTAAAATTCTATAATAAAAATCGTTTGGTTGGAAAAAATCTGCCTTCGTTTATTTAACCCTTTTGAAGGCAAAACAACTTTATATAATTCATTAGTTTTCGACTATATGTTGCGGGTATAAAATTAAAATTAAGGTTGCAATATAGCGGCCACTGCCTTGTAAAGTTAAAACTATAGATTAGTAACATTTCAAGTCCTTTTAATTACGAAAGTATATTTTGTGCACTTAAAAATTCCAAGAATTTTCATAAGTTGGTTCAATTTTACAAGTGCTACTTGATTTACATATTTAGAATTTATCTCTTGTCCTCCCTTTTCAAATTAGGTATAACGAAAAAGACAGTTCCAAATAATTTTAGTTTAGTCCTATGCTACCAAGTGAATAGTTCTTACTGTCATAGTTATAAAATGCACACTATTGTATAAATTAGATACTTATTTTATAATGGAATGCCACAAAGTATATTTTGGTAATTTAACACTAACACTACTAACTATATTGTGTAATTATGTACAGACTTCAATTAGGTACTAAATATCAAAAGCGTCATTGTAAACAAATATAAACCCGTTTATTCATGAAATAAGAAAAAAGAAAGTTTTTTAAACGCGTAATGACGTTAGAAGTTAAAAAACTTTGCGAAACCAAGGCGGAGAAGTTTTTTTAAAATGACTTATAGCTAATTCGTTTGTTTCGCTACGACGTATCAATCTTCACCGGGTAGACCCCAGAGTAGTCATATACCAACGCGTAGGGGGAGGTAAGGGCGGGGAGAGGGGGTACGGACTACGCCTAGCGCGACGATACGGAAAGACATCGTGAAGGAGACGTCGTCGCCTAAAAGGCTCCGTCTCTAATTGCTATTTCTCGCCCCAGTAAACTAAGGCCTGATTACAGCCCAATATTACCACCAAAGGGCTCTCACCTACCCCTCATCAGGGTGAACAGGCCTTAGTCGACCACGCTGACCCAGGGCGGGTTGGTCACAAACAATCTTACAATTACTTCGCAGGAGTCTGCAGGTTTCCTCACAATGCTTTCTATCACCGTAAGAGCCTCGAATAAACATACACATGAATTCGAAATCGAAAACACATCGGTACGTGCCGTGTCGAGGCTTGAATTAGCGCCTGCCGAATGAAAGTCAACGGCCTTAGCCACTGGGCCACCGAAGACCAACAATAAACAGTTGGAATAATGACTTGCTCTTTACAGGAACATTGGGGATTGTGGTTGTTGTTGGTATCTGACTATAGTCTGTTTCATATAAATCCGGAAAAAAGTTCAATGACCTCTATCTTTTCTTGAAAGTTATTAAAAATAATGTAACGCACAATGTCTGGCAAGGTCACACGCTCTCCCCGCCTTCTACTATGGTATGCCAAATTAAGTATTTTGCAATAATTTCCTATAGCTTTATCGTGTCGTTTGAAATAAACGTGCGCATTGTATGCAGGCGTCAAAAACCTTTTGTCCGGATTAATATGAAACAAACCATAGTAACTCACCCAGACAAACGTTCGGGTTCAAATCTGATTGTTGATATTATTTTTTCGGCAAACACATTTTAAAGGTTTAATTTTTAAAATGTACTTTTTTATTTTAATATATTTGTTTGTTTTGCTACAGGCTTCTACTGAGCGCTTCCGTAGTTATACTGCAGTTGATATTTTAGGTAGAGTGGACATTTTACACTATTTATTGCTTTTAAAATACAATTATAATAATACTAGCTTTTCGCCCAGCGGCTCGCCCGCGTTTACAGTTTTTCCCGTGGGAATGAAGCATTTTCCCGTGGTAAAATGTAGCCTATATGTTAATCCAGGGTGTCTAACTCAATTTTATTAAAATCGCTCCAGCCGTTTGGACGTGAAGAAGTAACAAACATACACACTCTCACACACAGACTTTGGCTTTTACAATATTAGTGTGATTATCTTCGTTCAACATATTTAGGTAGGTACTATACAAAATGCAAATAATGAGTTAGCAGAACTGAAAAGATATGGTGTTTAAGTCAAAGTATTCAATCAACTGCCCTAAGATTTTTTTCGGATAAAAAAAGAAAACAGAAAATAAAACAAAAACAGAAGAAAACAATTTTACTTTACAAATTGTCCGTACAAAAAATCTTACTGTTTTGTATGGAGTGTGTTTTTTTTTTAATTAAAAAAAAAAGCTTCGGGAATGTGGCACAAAACCATTGACTAACCATTTCTTTTCAGTATTTGCTAAGTCACACCCTGGAATTAGTACCTGAACTTTGTCACAGTTTATTGTTCTAAATGGAGAATAAAGGACCATGCAATAAGTTTTATTATTATTGTTACGTGGAATGGATGTTTTTTAATAAACTGCCGTAGGGGAAAGAAAAATATTTATTTTTAAGAAAAACTTTTGCATGGAAACCCCATTCCTGCGTCAGATGTCGTTGTAGTAGATTGTTAGGTTTAGTAGCTTAAGTTGGCAGTACTGTATGGAAGTGCATTAAACGGGTTCAACAAGTACGCACGTCGTTTACATTTCTAACAGTGGTTCCGATACCGGGAATCGAACCCGAGCCTCCAGGGTGAGATGCATCATCAGGCAGTCGAGATTTATGTACGGTCACGTTCATAAGTCCAGTCATGTCACGTGCACCTATACTTTAAATTAACTTTTTTTCCAAAAGTATTCAGGACAAATCATTTGAAGCAAAATATTGAGTCCCTTACACTGTTTAAGTAACACAAAAAATAAGAATATCAAGCCTTTGGGAAAAAAGTTATTTGAAAGTATAAAAACACGTGATTGACTGCACTTATGAACTTGACTGTACACAAACGGTGTGCGGTGGGGACGATTTTTTGCAAGGTCCTTTGTTACTTAAATATAATTATTACAATAATCTTCTAGTAGGTATCGAAAAATAAAAAATAATAATAATTCTTGTCTGTTTTTCAGGAACCATGTAAAGAAAATCTGATTAATAATGGACACCGGAAAATGAAGGAAGCTTGCCAATAATATTGGCATTTTTGGTAAAAATTTAGTGCACACACTCCAAAAAAATGTTTTTAATTATTTTTATTTATATATCGCTTCGTATTTAAGTGAAACTGTTGTTTTTATATTAAGTATCTTTTTAGTATTACGAGTACCTATGAAAAGTCGCTTTTATTGTTGAGTAGTTTTCCACGTGACAAAATGTATAATTTTTGAAAATATAAAATTTGTAGGTGATGCAAGTAGAATTTATTAATTATAAATTATTACTTTTTTACGATTATTCCTGTACTTTATTATTATTATTGTATACTGTACTATTTTGGTTGGTTGACAATAAAATTGTGTCTTAAAATAAGTATGTTACAAGACTATATTGTGCCTAATAATTTGAATAATTAAATACATACGTAGGTACTTTTTAAAAGTCATTAAATATGAAAAAATAAGTCAGTCTTAAATACTCGACTTTGAAGCAAAATTCAAAATGTTTCATACGTTTAAAAAAAAAACCTGATGACTTCAAAACATTGGCATTTAATTTTGTGATAGCATTTAATCATGAACTACTATAAATATTTAATTAAAAACTGTTATCTAGCACAGTTGATGAATCAGTTAATCGCGTTTGTTATTAAAATAACGGCATTGTAATCTATAATGTTTTTAATAAATGTCTTCGTTATTACATTTTGATGTCTACTTATTTACTCTCGCATCAATACGTAATAGGTACTAAAATTCTGAAAATAAGCAGCGTATTCCACCTTTGTACCGTCAAAGATCTAAATAAACGTGTCCTGTGTCGGACCTAACGCCTTGCGTGTTGCTCACTGTATGTTTGTCAGTCTCTTGTATAGCTCTCAGCGCCCGAGGACACGCTCATTTAGATCCGCCACGGACTGTATAACCAAGTGATACTACATCTCGTAATTGCTACGCCGCAGCAGTGGTCTACGGAAGTTCTACGCCGTAGAGATTGTTCCCACTTCGTTTTACAGACCGACAAGGATCTAGATGAACGTGTCCTGTGCCGGAAGTCGGAACTAACATCTTGCGTGTCGATCACTGTATGTTTGTCAGTCTCTTGTGTAGCGAGCAGCGCCCGAGGACTTCTTTTTTCCTTAGTCTGAGCCGAGGACACGTTCATTTAGATCCGCCACGGACTGTATAACCAAGTGATACTACATCTCGTAGCTCCTGCTATTGTTAATGCGCTCGCTTTGTTCCGGATATGCTAGTTCAAGAACTGCCCAAGTTGGCAAATGATCTTTTTTCTTCGATTTATAAATAGTAAAATAAATGAATAAAATAAATAGAAGACATCGCAAATAGTTATAAACTATGTAAATGAAAAATACATATAAAACTATCTTGGCTGGCCGCCTGCAGAACTCTTATCGTGATCTAATTAAATCTTGAATTGTCATCTTCATAATTATATAACGTCAATTGCATCGCGTTTGAATAGTTTATCATCCTTGAGTTTATCACAGTAAAGCCCCTCGGTGAATCTCTGCCAAAAAGTTGCAGACTTAAGTTTTCATTTATGTGAATTGTAAATTATTTTGTGTATTGAATCGCTATTGAGATGACAATTCCGTTTAGATCCCGAAGTTGAGACGCCTTGATTAATAAACCAGTATCAATTAGCGGTGGCACTAAAATTGTCTAAACATGTAATTTTATCATTGTTACAGGATACGCACCAGACGTAAGTACATATAGTTTTTAAAAGTATGGTATTAAGTTTTGAGGAAGTCCAAAGTATGCGCGTCAACGCCAGCGCTGCCGCTGCCAACGCTGCCGCTGCCAACGCGCATACAATAATAGGCAGTAAGGCCAGTGAAACAAATTAATGTTATATTCGTATTATTGAATCCTGTATTGTGGTGCTACCTGGCACGGCCACAGCATATTTCCTTATTTGCTTTGCAGTACACTTTTTTTATAAATTGTACTCTGAAGTTCTAACACAGAGCCCGTGGTCGTGTTAGGTAGTAACTTTCTAGCACGGCCACGTTGTTTTGACTCTTTCAAAATACCGAGTTCGAAAATATTAGTAAAAAAAAAAGTATATTTATTGTATTGTTTCACTTATCACAAAGGTTTATATAAAATTATTTTTATAATAATAATAGTCGTGCTAGGTAGCACCGCATATTATGTTGTGGACGTTGGCTCGACGACGACGTTCGAAAGACGCTAGTGTGTTCTCTTATGGTGCAATCGACGTCGAAAAGTGATTTGTTAAATCTTACTTTGAATAAAACATATTTCATTCATTCAACCACATGTACCGGCCGGCAAGGCATCGGATCGAAACGAATTTTACGATTTTTAAACGAAATTAAACCTTGTAGACAGCATTTAAAGTCTACATAACCAAGTCACGCACAGCAGCTTGACGGCCGGCGACGCGTCGCGACGTCCGATCCGATGCCGTGCCGGCCGGTAGATGTGGTTGCGCCTTTAGACTATATTAGAACTACACTAGGACTATACTAGGACTATATTTAGAGTGACTAGGGCAACAACTTGCGCAACGTAATTTCGGCACAGAGTGTCGTCACTCATTCAAATAGCATTGCGGGCGAATTACACTGAACTTCGGTCGCGTAAATTCGGCAAAGTGTGTTTAGACACTAATAGCCAGTTGCAGAAAGGTTCATTAAAGTTAAAGCTTTTTAAAATCTATTGTTGACTCTTTCTTTGTCAACAATATAGAAAGGTTCAGCAAAAGATTTAAAGAAGCTTTAATTTGAATGGATCTTTCTGCAACTGACGGTAACCCCCTGGCCACAGCTTCGCGCGGCGGCGGCGGCGGCGGTGGCCGCGGCTAGCTGTGAACGACTTCTATGAAGTCGTATACAAATTGCCTAGTTTGTTTCCATCGCTCGCCGCTGGTCGCGGTCGCTGCCGCCGCCGCCGCCGCCGCCGCGCGAAGCTGTGGCCAGGCCCTAAGAGTTGAATAAACGGACAGCTTCGGGTAATTTCGAAAATTGAGAATTAAACAAACCAGATAGTTTTTTTTTCTCTTAATCTAGATTCTACTAATTTTTATCGATTTAGTTGTATTATAAAAGCTTATAGTGTCTAATTCTTTAACTCAAAATTTTCGGAATTTCCCTATTCTGGAAATTACCCCAATGCACTTCATTTTATTTCTCATTACAGTTATCAGAAAAAATTAAAGAAAATTCTACAATTCAAGATAGTAATATAAATTTGAATCTCTCTGTAGTCGCTGGTGATAATATGCGAACACTAAAAGCACCTTCAGAAATTACTAACGACAGCAATTCAAAACATGAAAGTATAGATAACGAAGAATCAGATCATATTGATGATAGTAGTACAAAAGAAAACATAGTAAATAAAACCAGTTATGTTTCTTTGAAAGGAGAGCTAGATAGAACTGACGATATCCCTACTCAAGATGAAGTAACACTTAAAATTAATAGTATTTCCATGAATGCTGAACTAAAACATCAAGCGGACGTTGTTTCTTTTAGAGATGAAGTAATATATAAAATTGATAACATTTATCAGCTTGAACGTGAATCTGACGATATTTTTCCTAACGATGAAGTAATAAATACAACTGAAAATATTTTTGTCAACAATAAACAAAAATATAAAACTATTGACGATTCAATAAACAGTAAAATTATACATCAAAACCGTAAAGATGTAACTCAACCTCGTCTATACCAACCCGTGAAGCTCTCCTTACTGTCACTCAGATCTTCAACGTTTTTAAAGCCCACTTCTAACCTTATAAAAAAACTGCCACGCGACATACTTGTAATGACCATGCCTTTTGTTCTAAAGACTCGATCAAATGCATCGTTTATTTTTAAATCTGCTTCTGAAAGTGCAATTAGTACTGACAGCCACGTGTTATCAATTCTATTGCCCACATCTGCAAAAAATGTGCAGACTTCGCGACATGATATTGGAAAGACCATAGAACCCTCTGCACAGTCCATGGCACCAGCAAACGAAATAAGTACCTCGAGAAGTGCCACAAGGATGATTGTGAAAAAACAAAGCGATCCTATACATTTAATGAATATTTTCCATGAAGACAGAGTCGCGGCTCAAACTAAGCAGTGGGACGAATGGGCTAGAACAAAACAGATATGTATGACTAATAATAATGTCCCAATTACAATGACACCACAAACAAAACCTGCTAAATCACATCCGCAAACATCTGGTCATACGAGTGGATACCACAAGCAGTATGCGGTCAATAATTTCCGTCATGTGATTGTCTGTAACCGCGCTGTTGCGCCTTACTCTGTAAACAAACCTTTATATGAAGAAAGTGTATTTTTGAATAATTTTTTTGGCAAAACTAAAGTATATAGAAATGTGTCAAATGTCCTCTTAAAAGATTCCGATGAATTGTTAATATCTGACGTAAATACGGACCTCTATACTGGTGACAAGGTATTTGTGAGCCGATCTTGTTCCGTCCAATCTGAATTTTTGAAGCACAAATCGAGCAAAAGCAAATTTAGGACGATTTTGAGTAAATGTAACGTGAGAAAAATGTTTTCGCATTCAGGCCAAAAACCCAAATTCTATTCCAAATCCTAAAAGAAATGTCATAATTTTACATAATGTATTATGTTTGATATATTTTGTAGTTTCCACCAAAAAAATGATTTCTTTTTCTACCTATAATCTTATCTTCTTTGTTATTATTTGTTGCTCTTATTATAGATTATTTTTTATTATAATTTTCTAGTAAACTGGTTCATTTGATTTGCTTTTGTGTATATAATATTCTAGAAAGATATAATTGAAAAATAACTTTTAGGCCGCATGATCCGTCCGGCTTGTCCGATCGATCGGACGAAAATGATTTTTAATTTATTTCTACATGTAGGTATAGTTCGAATACTTGGATAGCGAGGACTTTATCTTGTAAAGCTAATAGGTTTTGAAAGTTTATTTTATGTCCGACCGATCGAACTATGACACGTTAAAAATTTCCTTGATCCGACCACGCAACTTATAGGCGCAGTTTATTAAACTAATCCTACTAAAATGAATATTATGTTCTACCATCAGTTATGTGCATTCTATTGTTTCGGAACCCACACGATGATCAGGTACTGACTTTGTTCAAAAATAATTGTCATTTGTTTTCTAAATTATTTATAATATCCTCAAAATAGGCGTACGTAATACAAGATCTTACAAAACATATTTAAAAATAAAACGCTTTTACAACATTTTTAGAATTAGAACTAGGTATACAGTGTGAATCGTAACCCAGGTCCAGGTATACCAAGGGGGCGCTTATTCAACGCCCGTCCAGCAGCAGCGTAGCGGACTCGGTACGGGGGCGGCAGTTGGATTGGGAGTGGGGGCGCTGGCTGCGGGGGGGCTGGCGGGGTACGCCTTAGGAGGGGGATTCAGCAGCGACGACCATCATGAGGAGGTAAGAACAACTATTATCTTTCAGTCCTGAAAAGATCGAAGTAAGTAGGTTAGTAAAGTAAAACTCTCAAAAAAGGCCAAAACGGGAGCTTGTATAGCAAGCAGCGCCCGAGGCCACGCTCATTTAGATCCGAAACTACATTCCGTAGCTCCTGCTACGTAAATGCGTAGCCGTAGCAGTGGTCTACGGAAGGTCTACGCCGCGTAGAGATTGTTCCCTCTTTGGCAAGAATAATGAACGTGTTCTGTAAGGGAACTAACGCATTGCGTCTTACCTTTGTCATATTTGACAGTCTCTTGTATAGCGAGCAGCAACGCTCATTTAGATCCGCCACGGACTGTTATAATTATAACAGAGTGAAACTACATCTCGTAGCTCCTGCTACGTAATTGCTACGCCGTAGCAGTGGTTTGCGGAAGGTCTACGCCGTAGAGATTCTTCCCATTTCGTTTTATAGACCGACAAGGATCTAAATGAACATGATCTATAAAGGAACTAACGCCTTGCGTGTTGCTTACTGTATGTTTGTCAGTCTCTTGTATAGCTCTCAGCGCCCGAGGACACGTTCATTTAGATCCGCCACGGACTGTATAACCAAGTGATACCACAGAATAAATAATAACCGAGTGATACTACATCTCGTAGCTCCTGCTACGTAATTGCTACGCCGCCGTAGCAGTGGTCTAAGATTATGTTCTGTTCAAAAATAAACACTGTTTTATATGATCCATAGGTGACCGTAGTGGAAGACTTCGGTGGGGACGATTGGATGGACTGAGGAACCCGAGCGGACCAGGTAAGATAAATTTATACATCGTTACATTAAGAACAACTTTTACTATGGGAAAAATACGGAACAGGCGTTAAATTACAACATTTTAGCTGTCCGCCAGTGACTACGCCCGTGTTTTCACAATTATTATTGCATACCATATATTGTGAGAAGTGATTACATATAATATTTTAGAGCAGCACATATGGACCCGGCATGGCAGGGCACAGCAATATAGGGTACTTAACCCTAATAAGTAGTCATAAGTACCCTATGTGGCCTTCCGCGCAAAAAGGTACCATTAGGGAGGTATTGAGTTAAGACTGGTTTCGGAATCTAGAATAGTACCTTTATCATAATAATTAAAAAAACAATATATTTCTTAATACTGTTTTTTGTAATAGGCATCCAAAGATGAAACTTTGAAAAAACTAGTTTTGAGAAAATTTAGTTTAAAGGTTTGCGTTAAAAAACAGCACTGTTCTACTCATTTGTTACATAGGTCTTTATTCACTCATAAAGTTCACAACAACATACAACTAATCATGTGATATTTATTTCAATTACACTAATCAAATAAGAAATTCAAACTAAAAAGCACTAACGCCGACACATGGTACCTTTCCATGCTCATAAGAACATTGAAGGTTTTGACCAGTTATTAGTAGTCATAAATTATATCTTAATATTCTATTTTGCCATTGATTAAGTAAAAGAGTATTTATTTGATATGCAACTTTATATTTTTCACGATTTTACTAAACACCGACATGTGGACCTTTTTACATAAAATTATGACTGATGCTCATCTAACTTTGGACAGAAATAAATTCCTCCTCGTACCTGATTCCTATGGCCTATTTCCTTGCAGTACGAGCATATAGGTATTTTCCTAGTAGTTTTTGGCATGGTTAAATCATTAGGTTGCAGAGGAAGTGAAGATGTAGAAGCTGTAAAGGAGGTGATGTTCTGGATTTCAGAAATACTAGGAGATTCATTATTTACATTACAACTGGTTTTGGGCATAAAATATCTTGAGGTTCTTCAGAAACAACTTCACGGATTTTATTATATAAAGTTCTGAAGTCAATGAAATGAAATTATTTATTTGCAATAAATGTGTCAAGCCTGATGGGGACTTCTCGGGGGGGAAACCATACACCTTGTTTGGATTTAAAGTTTAAGTTATTATTGGTCGATCATCACTAATATTTTTGAACTAACCTACCTACGCCTTTTATTACTTTCGTTGCTTTCGCAATGACAGAAACTTAAAAGGTGATCGATGGTAGCAGCATCGGGTTTAAAAAAATTCGCCCAGTCAAAAGTTTTCACAGCAGTTGCACCTTTCTCATCACCAGTTAAGACTACTACTATTGACCAAGTCCGGTGAAGCTTGATTGGTCGTACCTTTTCGACACAAGCATAGGTCAATAAAAAAAAAAAACTACTATTGGTCTGTTTTTGGGCACGCATTTTCTGTATGTCCCTATGTATGTTTAGATCTTTATAACTACGCAACGGATATTGATGCGGTTTTCTTTAATAGATAGAGTGATTCAAGAGGAAGGTTTATATGTATGTATGTATGATACATGCGTAATATAGTAGAGAAACACTGATAATTGCCATGCGAAGCCGGGGCGGGTCGCTAGAACAGCATATAACAGTCCACTGCTGGACTTATGCCTCCCTGTTGAAAGGGAGGGGTTGCCATAATCCCCAAGCTTGTCAGGCGGGTTGGGGATCGCAGTTGTAGTTAGTTACGGAGATGAGTGCTGCTGCCCATTCTCTGGATTAGGTCCCTTTACTCGCCTCGTACGACACCTAACAAGTGGAGTGGGTTGAACCAATTCTAACCATACGACAGCTTATTTATAACAGCGCTTATACAAATAGGAGGTTTTAAAATAGGAATCTCAAACCCAGACAAAAATAACGACAACTTTACAAGACTTACCGACATATGGTACCTTTTCACTAAACATTTCCTTTTAAAAATAACATGCTTAGAAGTTTCGTTTGTTGATGTTAATTGTATAAAATCGTAGTAAAAATATCGTAGAATAATAATCACTCAAAATCATGAAATGCCATATTTTCACCCAATTTCACAAAAATGCGAATATCTCGGAAACTAGTTGCCGACACTTGGTACCCTTATGCACGGAAGGCCAATTATTACTAGAGACAAAGTACAAAAATTAAAATATAAAACAAACAAAATTACAAGTACAGAACCAAAACAAAAATTTAGTTAAAGTAATAAAGTATTATATTCTTTCAAGCTCGACGTCGAAAAGTGATTTGTAAAATATTACTTCGAATAAATAATTGAAAGCGATTATTCTCTAAATATTTGCACACCTCAAACAAAATAGGTAGAGCATGCTGGAAATTTTTTGATAACACTAAATGTAAAATTTACCATGTTTCCTTGCATATAAATAAATTATTATTATCATTATAATAAAAACTTTTTGAATTTTGAAAAAAGTATTATGAAAAAAAAAAACGAATTTCCACATGGCCGCCTTTGGAATTCTTCTTCTGTCTGTCAAAGTATTGTATTCATGGGTGTTTATTTCACAGATATACCAATTCCCGGCGACCATCATCTGCATCATCGTGCTATTGCTGTTCATTGGTAAATGGGTCATGTTGATGTTACAGTACCACTTAGTATTCGTTTACGTAGCCGATAAGTAGATAGTTCCACACCATGGTCCAAGAAAACAAGGTCTGGCAAT
The DNA here is from genome assembly GCA_948473455.1 of Teleiodes luculella. Classification (NCBI taxonomy): domain Eukaryota; kingdom Metazoa; phylum Arthropoda; class Insecta; order Lepidoptera; family Gelechiidae; genus Teleiodes; species Teleiodes luculella. The sequence continues at coordinate 531,651 of OX419608.1, forward strand.
TAGACCACGTGACTGACACGAGCCTACATCATTTTGCGCTGTTCATCCTTGTCTATTACACGTATTCGACAAGGATGAATAGGCCAAATGACGTAGAAATCACGTAGGCTCGTGTCAGTCGCGTGGTCTAATTGCAAGACCTTGTTTTCTTGGATCATGGTTCCATACCGTTAAACGGGGTCATTTTGACTTTCAGGGTAACTTTGATAATGATATTGATAATTTTATTTGCATAGAATGGGGTACATACACATGTTGTTGAATACAATGTTTATAATAAGTCTTTTAACACTCAGTCAATATGACATGCAAATAATAAAGTTCTCAGTCCAGGCAGCTTAGCTTAACCTAAGTTCTAAAAATTCTCTTACTGAATAAAAGTTATACTTTAACAAGCATTCATTCAATTTAAAATTTAATTTTAAATGTTTTTTTTTAGGTCATTAATATGCTGAGGATTCTTGTTATAAATTGTTACACACATAAAATAGCAGTTTGAATTTTTCGGCCCGAACCGAGCTAGAGTAACCTTTTAAAATCAATAATCACATAAGGTTCAAAGATTGTCAAAGTTACCCCGAAAGCCAAATTACCCTCAGTTAACCGTAATTATTATTGTTATATTATAAAAAAGAATAAAAATAATTTATTAGTTCAGATCCAGATATTGAGCTTATAGATCAATGTAGGATTTTAGTTATTGCCACGATACGTACTTTAATGTTTGAATTCCCTTTACGTCGCTTTTCATTAATTTTAAGACTACATGATAATAACAATCTGTTTCTTTAATATAATGGCAACATAATGTTCAATCAAATAATATTTTTTTAACGACATAATAATTACATATCTTTTTTGCTCATCATATTATACGAACCCGGTTAGATGCAACGTAATGGGAATATAATTTAAATGCTGCTTTATTTACTAATCAATCAGTATTGTTTTAAAAGTAAGCAATTACATACATGTAAAATTAAGAATGATATTGCACTTAAACCCTACTATTAAAGCCCGACCAGAAAAAAAAATCGCCATATTGCGGAATTTCAATGGAACTAATTTTATAAGGGAATTTTTTGCCATAGTCGTACGTAAATATTATTATTATATACGTGGCGCCCCCAGAGCAGGTTTTTTATTTCTTTGGTCAGGCTTTACATTAGACTTTATAATGGTCTTGAGGCTTTTTGTGATGACGACATCTGTTGTAAAGTATTATAATTACAAATAATATTAATTCACCATACGATCACTGCGCATTGATCGTCAGGGTTGCGTTCCGTGGCTTTGGGCGTAGTTTTTTGGTTAAAGTTTAACCCGTTTGAGTTGCAACTGAGCCACTGAACGATCGAGTTGTTTTTATAACCTCAAATATTTGACGAGAGAAAATTCTTCTCCTGTCTCAATTTTTTTCTACTTTTTTATACATCACAGACGTATTAGACGTCTGTGATATACAAATTTAACAAAATTATTATAAAGTAACTACGAAACAAAATGGCGGACTTTTTCAAATATTTTGATTTTGACATAAATTGCAAGCTTTAAACGTCAAATAGCTGTCAGAGTAAAAATTAACCATGCAAACGATAGTAGCGAGCGCCCCCCTTTTTTGTCAACTCTTTATGGTCAAGCTATACTCCGCGCTCTCACAACTTTTGCCCCTTCCAATGCGTCTGGCAGGATGATAGAACCCTCGAAACTGTCTGGCTACTGAGAAAACATCATTTTATAGTGCCTCAAATAACATATATAAAATTCAGATTTTACAATCTAACGTAAGTAGAATTACAAATTATTATAATTTAGGGGTGTCTGGCAGGGGGTTGGAACCATAGTAGGTGTCTGGCAATGCATAACGCGAATATTAATATTACTACGAATGAAATATCAAAAAATTGAGTTTTATAAATTAACGAATTTAAGATACAATTTTATATACCTTTATTACCTGCTACCTGCCAAAGGAACCACTACCCAGGTAACATGGGTGGGGATCGTTCTTACCTGTACTAGAGGAACATATACAAGAATTTTCAGCTTTTATAAAATAACGTATGTCTGGCGTTCGCGGGCTCTTGCTCTAGTAGTTGTTTGGTTGCTGCGCTCTGAGCCACAGAACGGATGAAACTACGCTCTGACAGCTGTCAGAGTAAAATTTCACCAAGCTACGGAACGGTTAGAGCGCGCGCCAGAGTGTCCTCGAGTGCACTCTAGCGAAGCCACGGAACGCACCCTAGATTATCACAACTTTTTGAAATTAAATGTGAGCTTATCTCTTGTCACATTGCTTCATACTACTCGTGTTTTGCCACACGCATGGTTTGGTAGTGCGACAAGCTTGTCTGATCCGGTGGCAAAATACGGAAATTCATGGCGCAAAAAGCGGGCAGCAAAAGTTCAAAAAGATATAATTGTTTTGCGTTCAGGCAAACTTGTCCGTTATCACATTAATAGATATTTCGCATTGCCTTATAATGGCCTTTTATTACAAAAAATATATAATATATATTTACCTACTAAAGTTAATAAAAAATTAAAATGTTTAGTATATCTGATATCAATATATCATACAATTATTTAATAAATGTAATAAAGATAGGCGTTTTAAGATAATAATATGTATGTGTGTAAATTTTGAATTTCGGGAACAAATTGGCTGCTAAAGCGATATGCCTATAGGTGAAAACAATAATTATTCGAAAAAAAAAGTTTTTGAAAAGTGCATCAGTTTCAGAGCTTTATTTCGCCTTTATTATACCTCTATCAATCGAATTTTCAAATTTAATGAAAGTTTCCAAGTATAGCGTCAGGCACCCTAGATGTCGCTAAAACCTTTGGAGGGGCCGATAAATACTAATTTAAAATAAAAAACAAAATTTAATTAAAAAAATATATAAAATAATTCTAATTATTTGTCTATTTCAATAGAACGTTTAACTAAATGGGATTAATAAAATGTTATAAAGATCTAATGTCGGCTTTTAGCACAAATTAGAAAAAGCGTCTGGCTAAAGAGGTAAAATAACTGCAAAAGCGTTGTACAGGTGTATCATAATGTAAAATGTAGTGGGGGGTTGGGGATGACTTAATGTTTTTTTTTTTTACATAAATACCACCTACCTATTTCGTCCCAGTGATTCATTTAGAGAAGTGCATTTTTTGTGGATAAGGGTTAATCATTGTGTATATCAATGGGGTTAATAATATATCATCGTCGTGTATAAATAGGATATAATTTTTGTTATTTTTCAAATATTTTATAATTTTTATTGAATTGTTAAAAGTACACTTATTAATTTTTTAAGATGTGAATATTAAAAAGGGTAGTTTGACAAAGCAACATGTTCTATTAATTTCATTTATTTAAGAAGCAGAAGCAATGCATCAATGACTTTGATAAAGTTAACTACCCGGTTTATTCTATTTTATATTGAGTTCTTATAATGTATTTGTTATATGAAGGTACACTAATAAATGATCATTGATTTTTATGATTGCATTGAATTATTTTCGTACTCCGTAACAAATTTAAGTTTTTGATTTTACAAACTAAGCTAGCAGTAGATAAATATTAAATCCATAAATCATAGGTACTAATATTATAAAGAGGAAAGATTTGTAACTTTATGTGTGTGTATGTTTACTTTATAATGAATAAATTCAAAAACTACTGAATCGATTTCAAAAATTATTTCACCATTAGAGAGCTACATTCACCCTGAGTAACATAGGCTACCTTCTACCGCGGGAAAATGCCTCATTCCCACGGGAAAATCTAAATGCTGGTTGAGCTGCGGCGGAAAGAGTAGCTATACATAAAGACACGCTCTTTTCCCTAACGGGGTGAGCAGAGTTTTATTAAGCTCTCAAGGAGCATCACTTGCAACAAGTATTAAAAAATCGGTAAGTGCGAGATGAACTCTCCTGCAGAGGGTTTTTGTACAAACGAAGTTCTCCATCATCAGCCGAAACAACTGAACTGATTGAGTTAAAATTTGGTGCACGTATACAAATTCGTGACCCCCACTCTTGTGACTTTGTGATTATAATGAATTTCAAACACGCAGGCTATATTTGTGTGGTAAATTAGACTTTGCAAACTATACTGTGTGGCATTTCAGTTAATGAAAGAACTTGTTGTAAGGATCTCAAATTTCAAGATAAAACGTTTTGGAGTTATTTAAGAAAGTAAGCGAACATTAACAATTCTATCCCCCTAAAAATTTTTGAAGAAGTACTAAACATAGTTTACATAAATACATAAAAATCACAGAAAACATAAAAAGTCCTTGGTCCTATTTAAAGTAATAGGATGTTTCAATACTATTGATACGTAGACATGTATGTACATTTCAAGAGATTATTTTCATAGATTAAAATAAAAGCTTACCTCTTTGTTCTCTTCCCAAACAAAAAACTTCTACTCGCTTTTCAATGGCCCGCCCGACCACTCCTCCATCTTTGAAAGATCTTTGCATTTCCCGCGTATTGATATTAGTAATTAGTGTGTTGCCATTTTAATTTGATTGGGCTTTAGTTGGGCCAACATTAACCAAAATTGGAGGATCATTTGGTATTTTTTTGGCTTTCTTTGTATTAAAAAAAAAAACATCATTGACGTTTGATGGCCGTTCGTTTCATTATTTCATTTCCTGGGTTATTACGCGGGAATCGAGAGGAAATGGCGGGTTCATTGTTTCGTCTTTTTTAAAAATAGTTTTTCATGGTAATTGTGGTGTTAATATGGTGGAATTAGTGCGATAATGTGCCGTTAAAGAAGAACTATTCAATGAAAGTGAGAAATAATAAGTGGTTAGCTGTTTCTGGTTTGATACCCCGCGTTAAACTTCTAACCACCCTTGCATTCCAATCATTATGATCCCGTAACAAGAAATGAAACTACTGAAGACGTTTAACATAGATGCAAGAAATGACTAAAGACGACGAAATGAAACTGAAGAAATAATGACTGAAGATGAAGACATTAAACTTGGATAATGAAAGAAACTACTAAAGACTAGGCTGTATGGGCTTAGATCCCTTTGCCTTTCCCATAAGGGAGAAAGAAACTAAAAAAAAAATAAAAAAAAATTCATTTCCTTTCCTTTTCTTCCTTTCAAACACGTGTTTGTATGCAATGTACACACGTTTCATTATTTTATTAGTAAAGTAATTAGGAAATAAGTCAATATGAGTTTATACAACTTCAAAAAGATAGCCGTAGTCCCTACGGCCAAGGTAAATATAAATATTAATGCTAAATCACTTCGTGCTACTTGTATATCCTAATCTTTTATTTATAACCTCTAAATCGCCGAATTTCTCTGTTTTCCAGGACTTCATAGACATAATTCTGTCTAAAACACAAAGGAAGACACCTACTGTGGTTCATAAGCACTATAAAATATCCCGGATACGTGGGTTTTACATCAGAAAAGTAAAATATACGCAGCAGAACTTTCACGACAGACTATCTAGGATTATTCAGGTTTGTGCCCATCCTTACCTTATTTTTTAAATGTAGACTTATAATAAATATTATTCTTGTTTATCACCAACGGGGTAGCCACGATTGTCACTGATAGTTGTTTAGGAAATGCACAATTGCACAATATTATTAAAAACTCTGCGTTGAAGGTGTTAAATCACCTCAAATAGTTCTAAAAAGCCCATGATTTTCTCGTTAAATGATTATCTTGTCTATCACTTGCCTCTTTTAATATCTTTTACTATATGTTCAATAAAGTATATTGAAGTATGAAATATTACTTATTCTGTTCACAAAAAATCTGCTAAAATATATAATTTTTCTATATTTCAGGAATTTCCCAAGCTAGATGACGTGCATCCATTCTATGCTGATTTAATGAATGTTTTATATGACAAGGATCATTACAAGCTCGGTCTCGGCCAACTCAACACTGCTAGACATCTAATTGACAAGTAAGAATTTAGATGGATAAATTTATTCACATAAAATTTTAAATCCACAGCAGAGGTGGGAGACACACCCACATAGTGAGGGTTAACAATAAATAAAAATGAGATGAAAACAAATGATTTATATAGATTTTTCATTTGATATTGTCACAACTGGTTTTAGTTTCACTTGGAAACTCAGCATCATAGATTTAGTCAACAGAATGACCTACCAGACTTAGACGGTTAAAGATTTCCACCATTGTACATTTCAGTGTAGCAAAAGACTATGTCCGGTTACTGAAGTACGGAGACTCCCTATACCGCTGCAAACAGCTGAAGCGAGCAGCTCTCGGACGCATGGCCACTATTATGAAGAGACAAGCTACCAATCTGACTTACTTGGAACAGGTGAGGGCTTATTCTTAAACATTTGTGTAAAACTAAAACAAAACAGAGGCCCCCAATCCATGAGATGGGAAGACGACCTTAAACTGACAATGGGGGTTCATTGGAGAAGGGTTGCGCGAGACAGAGCGCCATGGAAGGCGTTAGAGGAGGCCTATGCCAAGAGGCATTCTGAACTAAGATACATTGTTTAATCTAATCACAGTACTTAAAAAGAATCACGAGTTCAGGATGAACAGGCTCTTCATCATCAAAACTAAAACGGCATTGTCCCCAAGTTAAACAAGACTTTATTCAGGGAAGTCTTGATTTGGTGGAACTGCTAGCAGACAGATTGACGGGCTTAGTTTTTCATTTCTTGTTATCAAAATCAAAACTGATTATATTTAACTTTTGGACATATATTATATATCTAGTTAATGTATTTATTTTTAACTTAAGGATATTTACATCACTTACTTAAGTCAGTTACAAATTCTGGCAAGTTCAAAAATTTGGCTGTCTTCTGTGGAGAAGAACTCGCCGGACATTCTACATCTAGTCAAATTATTTTACATTTAGTGGCGAGTTCATCAAAGTAACATATTGGGGTTTTCTGTGGAGAAGAACTCGCCGAAGAAACTCCACAAGCGTCGCATTTGAAACATTATCTTTTTTACAATATTACAATACCACCTGTTTGCACTAACCTTGTATTAACTTTTCGTAGTTAAGAAAGACCAAAGCTAACTAAAGTTAAAAAAATAATTGGTTTTCACTAAAAGTCTAATTGGGCTCATAAAGGTAGGCAGTAACTTATCAGTTTAAAAAAGGTCTGAAGGTTACTAGCAAACAACATTTTCACCAAATCTCACCTAAATACTTGTTGCCTATAATGATGGTGACGTCATGGTTTGATAGAAAACAAGCAAGAACGAATAGTATTAAATACTTTAGGCATCAACTTGAGCGATTTTTAAGTTTAGTGCAAATAGGTTAAGTGATTTGTTTGTTTTCAAGGTTCGTCAACATTTGTCCCGTCTGCCGTCCATCGACCCGTACACGCGCACCATCATCATCTGCGGGTTCCCCAATGTTGGCAAATCCAGCTTCATCAACAAGGTAATGCAACTATGCTTTGTTTCATATTCATCCGGACAAAAGGCACAGAAGAAAATTATAGTACAGACAAAGAACCAGATAGCTGACCCCCCTGCCGAATGCTGTGCGAACGCCATCGAGGGCGCCATCTATCGCTCCAAAAGGGCAGAAAAGAACGAACCAACGGCCAATGATACTTCTAAAATTTCAAACAATGCCATCTGTCGTAACTTACAATAAACTAAATCGTTAAAAGAATGTTGTCAGTATAGCTAAGCCAATAATTAGGAAGGTGTAGTCTTATTTCGATTGTGTAGCTAAGTTACAGTGTGGCGAAGTTGTGCACGGTATGGCTGTAGATCTAGATTTGCCTGGATCAAATCCACGAGAGCATTTTAATTATTTTGTCTTTTTATTTTTTACTTTTCCAAAAAGATGCAATTACTGCTATGAGGATTTGATTCTTACATTAAAGATTAAAATAAAACAAAATATATGTTACAATAAATATGTTAACATTTTATTCTTTAATATTTTATCGACTAAAATGTAATATCCAGAGATTCAAACTGGCATTTTTTAGGAGAGAGAACCAACATGCTACTTTTATAATTTAAATTACATTTAAAATTATAAAGTAACAATTTATATCTCTCTTAATTTTGTTTCAATCTCAGGATGATTTTCACTACATAGTATAAAACAAAGTCACTTTTTCTGTCCCTATGTCCCTATATCCCTATGTCCCTATGTATGCTTAAATCTTTAAAACTACGCAACGGATTTTGATGCGGTTTTTTTTAATAGATAGAGTAATTCAAGAGGAAGGTTTATATGTATAATACATGCATAATATACTTGAGGGTAACCCACAATAACCATATTCCCGTGCGGAGCAGGGGCGGGTCGCTAGTAGTTTATATAAAAACAAAGTTAGGCCAAATAGTGGTAAGTTATACAATAAAAAAAGAAAGGGAAAGTAGCTAACATAACCGCTGGTTCTCAAAGGCAAAATACTTATTTTGAAGCTTGAAACGTTCCCCAGGTCTTCTCCACAATAATTTTCTTCCATCTTTATCAGACTTGAAGCTCTTTTCGTCAGTAAAAATTACAATTTCGTTCTCCCAATCAAAATTTAAATATTCTGATGCGAATCTCATTCTGTTCTGGCTAGACAATGGGCTTCCGATGGTTGTTTTTTTTATAATTGGCTTATAATTATGTATTTCACATGCTTGGAGTATTTTCAAACTGAGTCAAGCGATATATTATATGTTATGGCAGTTGACCAAGTCGTTTTAAATGGGACTTCGCTATGAAGCCTTACGATTCCACAATGACGTTCTGATGCAGCAGTATACGCTACCGGTGCGGTGGTCGTCGGTCAGAGCGGTTACGTTTCACATCACCAGTTTCTTGGTATCGCCGAATCCATAAACGAAATGTATTTCTCTGCAATATAAAATACTATGATATAATTTTTGTCACGAAATCACATTCCACAAAATATTATTCTATATTATTTTTATAATTAGGTTTTATAAATAGGTATTCAAATACGTATTATCTACTTACCGTGACACCTAATTCTCTAGAAATACTTTTAATACTGTGGTTATCTTTACAACGCACTGTTGTTTTTGCTTTCATAAAATCATTTAGGTATATGAGAAGTAATGAAAATTGGTAACAGATTATTTTAAATAAAAGTAACCGGAGAGTGCATGAACGTAACGACGACGACGTAAAGTAAATACCTTGCCACGAACATTAGTTTTCTTTATAGTGTAAAACTTGAAATAATAAGTAACTACCCTCACATAATTTGTTCGTGTTATTTTGCATGCATTCTCTCTCAAAAAAAATACATCATAGCTATGAGTCATAGCAAAGTGTGGTATGATATCAAATTTCGATACACTTGACAACTTGTCAGTTGGCGCAGTGGTTTAGCGTTAGCTGTGAAGCTTGTGAATGCTAAGTTACGCGGTTCAAATCCGTTGACTATTCAACATAGTTTTTTTCCGTTTAATAAAAACGGACTTCTCACTATAATATTTATAAAATCAAGATATAAAATAGTGACGGCGCCGCCCGGCGGCGCGGCGGTCGAGATAACTAGTTTCTTGTGAAGCAAGTGTAGGCACATAATCATCTACTCTGCAGATGACGACGATTCTAATCGATGAAATATTGTAGAATAAAATGCAGACATAACATTCATAAATTATAAGTATATTTTGTATTGATTCTAATTTTATTAAAAGAATGAAATCCCCATAGCAAACACTGCGTCTCTTATAAAAAAAGTTAAAAATAAAAAAAGACTAAAACATGAATATGCGCTCGCGGGATCGATCCAGTTAAATCTCGATCTACAGCCATACCGTGCGCAACTTCGCCACGCTGTGACTTAGCGACATTTCCGAAATAAGGCTACACCTTCCTAATTATTGGCTTAGCTATACTGACAACATTCTTGTAACAATTTAGTTTATTGTAAGTGTAAGACAGATGGCATTGTTTTAGAAGTATCATTGGCCGTTGGTTCGTTCTTTTCTGCCCTTTTGGAGCGATAGATGGCGCCCTCGATGGCGTTCGCACAGCGTTCGGCAGGGGGGTCAGCTATCTGGTTCTTTGTCTGTACTAACCCGTACAGAAACCACATAAATTTATTTTATTGGTTTTTTAAACACAGTGTCTCTTTATTGATAAATTCCAAATGCCAATTTTTCAAAATTCAAAATTCAAAATTCCAAAAAATTTTCACATATATCAACAATTTTATTTCCGTACAGTCTGGCAAAAAAGTCGTGAAATGAATAAGGCGCCACTTCCTTTACGGTGTTGCCATTTTATATCATGCTGTCACGCTCTAACTTATGAATATTTTTGAGAAGTAAGATTAAATCCGTTTCACGCCCTTTTTTGCCAGACTGTAAGTTTTGTTTTTTTCGAAATGAACGTACTAACGAATGTTTTCCAGATCACGCGCGCAGATGTAGAAGTGCAGCCTTACGCGTTCACCACCAAGAGCCTGTACGTGGGACACACCGACTACAAGTACCTGAGATGGCAGGTCAGATACATTTTAATGAGGGATTTTCAAGATGGCATATAAGAAAAAAAAAGGTTCTATTGACTCAAATAGATGGCGTGCATGTCGAATAAAATGTCAAAAGCGAGCTTGTCAAACCAATCAGGGCAGATAAAAAATTGGCAACACTGTTGTTGTCACGTCAATCGTCACGCACTTTATTTTAATTTCGTTTCGTGTTTTTGAGTGCTAAGTTGCGTTTAAATTTTTGATTCGTTTCACTAGTGTCCTTTTTACGACAAAATTTTGTGATTTCTTTTCCTACCTCTAAGCACGTGTATTTTATTTGACGTAAGAGTTAGTGCAGCGCCATCTCTTATGACCATAATGAAACCTTTTTTGTTTTTAGAACTGTCAAAATGAAAATCTCTCATTACTACTAATATCATGATTCTGACTATTTATTTATACTTTTGTAACCTTTTTATTTATTTATTTTTTCAGCCTTAATTTCCTATTCCAAATTATTCCGTTTTCTTTCTGATCCTTTCCTTTCCATATTCATATCTTGTATCCTCTCTGGCACATGACATTGGCGGAATTGTGAAAAGGCAAAAGCCATAACCTAAGAAAAAAAAATATAACGCGAAAGTTTATGAGGACGGATTTATGGATGGACGAATGTGTAACGTAATGCTTTGCAACCTCGTTTTCACCGCATTTTCTTGTAAATTATGTAAAGTTTTAGTTTTTACAGCTGTTTAATCTAAAAAAAATACCAATTAAGTTTTACTTCAAGTTCATGGAATTTCCTTCAGCCAAGCTCCTACCTTCAAACGAGCCAGGTCCGGCGGCTAGCCCAGGACCTGGCGAGGGCGTGACGGATGTTTGTTACTCTTTCACGCAAAAACTACTGAATGGATTTTAATGAAACTTTACAAACATATAGCTTATACATCAGAATAACACATAGGCTACCTTTTACCGCGGGAAAATACCTCATTCCCACGGGAAAACTGTTAATGCCGGCGAGCCGCGGGGCGGAAAGCTAGTAAAATTAAGACACGAGAAGAATTTTCTCCGTCAAATATTTGAGGTTATAAAAACAACTCGATCGTTCAGTGGCTCGGTTGCAACTCAAACGGGTTAAACTTTAACCAAACAACTACGCCCGAAGCGACGGAACGCAACCTAACGTCAAATAGCTGTCAGAGTAAAAATTTACCATCTCATGTCGTTGGTTGTTTGGTTGCTGCGCTCTGAGCCACAGAATGGATGAAACTACGCACTCAGAGTAAAATTTCACCAAGCCACGGAACGGTTAGAGCGCGCGCCGGAGTGCGCTCGAGTACACGGAACGCACCCTTGGACTTAGTTATAAATGAAATTTAAAAAGTGGTTATATGACGGTTCCAGGTGATCGACACGCCCGGTATATTGGACCACCCTCTAGAAGAGCGCAACGTGATAGAGATGCAAGCGGTGACGGCGCTTGCGCACTTAAGGGCCGCCGTGCTCTACTTCATAGACCCTTCGGAGCAGTGTGGCCACAGCATTGAGGAACAGGTAAGCGGGGACGTGGCAGCGATAGAGACATGGCACAGACGTGGCGATGGAATAAATCACTACATAGTGCAGGCGGTAACGACGCTTGCGCACTTAAGGGCCGCCGTGCTCTACTTCATAGACCCTTCGGAGCAGTGCGGGCACAGCATTGAGGAACAGGTGAGTGGCACGGACGTGGCAGCGACGGAGACGGGGCACAGACATGGCGATATAAACCGTGATAGAGATGCAGGCGGTGACGGCGCTTGCGCACTTGCGGGCCGCCGTGCTCTACTTCATAGACCCTTCGGAGCAGTGCGGGCACAGCATCGAGGAACAGGTGAGTGGGGCAAAGACACCACGCGGTTCCGCCGCCCCGTCCCAAACACATCCTTTCCGAACGTGACGACGAAATCACTGATGCAGTTAAAGCAGCCAAAGAATTTAGATTACACCTTACAGAATGCCCTTCTGGTAGCGAATATCCTTCAGGTAACAACGCCCGCACCCGCCGCCAAACCAAAATCAAAATTGAAAATCAGAGACGGAGCCTTCCGGCGTCGTCTCCTTCACGATGTTTTTCAGTATCAACGCGCTAGGCCGTGGTCCGAGGCTCCCTCGAGCCGCCCCTAGACGCGTTGTTACATGACTTCTTTGGGGTAGAGTCTTCCGCTCCCCCGCAAGCCCGGTGAAGCTTGATTGGTCGTACCTTTTCGACACAAGCATAGGTCAATTAAAAAGGGGCAAGGACGTGGCAGCGACAGAGACGGGGCACAGACATGGCGATGGAATACATCACTACATAGTATAAAACAAAGTCGCTTTCTCTGTCCCTATGTCCCTATGTATGCTTAAATGTGACGTTCCTCGTGCAAAGGTACCTTACCTTATGGTCGGTATTGAGTTACACATATCCCTGTAATCAGCAACTAATAAGCTATTCAAAACCAAAAAGATTATATACGTACTAAAACCCGCCATAAGGTACCTTTGCACGTGAAACTTCACAAATATTTCAAACTACGCAACGGATTTTGATGCGGAAACAAAACATTTTTTTCTATTAAAACTAATTACTTACAAAATATCTAAAAAAATACCGGTCTCTGATTTGTATGCAATTTAATTCAAATTTAATTTTTCTAATCTTTGTTATGCTCTGTCACTGCACTGATAGCTGATCTAGACTGGATGTTTGTAATTTTAAGTTCAGTGTACCCTCTATTATTATTTACGACGCATTTTTTCTTTTAAATACGGACATTTTGAAAATCTAGTTATGCCACTAATCTTGTATGAAACGATCCCAGTAGTGTGCGTCGTCTTTTAGCTTATTTTTACTATTTTCAATTAAAGCAAAAAATTAAAAACTTTTATTGTAGTGAAAAAAAAAACAAACTTTTTTTATGTAAAGCTTGACCAACAAAATGATAAACCTAGCTATAATGTGGTAAATCAATAAAATGAATAGTATGATAACGACTATGTAATATCTATCTACCCTACTTAATAACACTACAACATTTTCACTCCACCTGTCATCACCGACCCAGCCTAGTTGGTAGTCCATCCGGCTTCCAATCACAAGGTCGCTGGTTCGAATCCCGGCAGAGACAAAGTTTTTAAAACTGGCCCGATCGAAGCTGAGCGAAGCCAAATGCTTTGTATTGGTCAAAACGCGGCCTAAAGCAATATTTGTCATACGGTCGCACGGTATGTCTGTATGTAGTTGTGCATTACCTTTGACAAAGACAATTTTTTTTATTTAGATATTGTAAAAGCACAATAAAAGTGTTTATACGTATGTAAATATTCCAAATTATTGAATGGGCTCCAAAACTACTGAACCGGTTTTGGTAAAACTTGGCACAAAGATAGAATAGACCTTGGGAAAGAACATAGGCTACGATTTACCGCGGGAAAATTTCTCATTCCCACGGGAATAAATGCTAAAGCGGGCGGAGTTGGCACAAAGATAGAATAGACCTTGCGGAAGAATAAAGGCTAGTATTTACCGCATGTCAAGGAGTTTGCTCTACAGCTCCAGGAAAGGGGCAGCTTAGAACATAAACGATTAAAAAGACACAGCGTACCAAATCTGCCAAGCAGATCCGACAAAGGCTGAGGGGGAGGTTGTTGGACCATTCCCCCTCGAAGACGACTGTTCCAGACTAGGGTCGGACACAGAGTGGCTTATTGTGATGGAACAGATAGCCATGTTGCAGACAGAGAAAAAAAAAAAAAAAAAAAGTATTTACCGCGGGAAAATGCCTCATTTCCACGGAAAAAACAGTAACGCGGAATGCTAGTATACTAATATTATAAACAGAAAAGGTTTGATTGTTTGTTTGTTTGCATTGAATAGGCACCGAAATTACTGTACCGGTTTCAAAAATTCTTTTACTGGTTGGATAGCTAAACGATCTCTGAGGCTATACTCTAATTTCTAAATAAAATTTCTCACTAAAATTTCAAGAAGGAATAATTTTTATTTTATATAATGGGAAAGAATTTTTGAAATCTATCCGTATCATACATCCATAACATAGGCAATTTTTGTTAATTAGGGATCCTAAAACTTCATCAATGTAACCCAAGGTGTAATAAAATGACCTTAAAATATTCCTAAATAGTTTCCCGCCGCGGCTTCGCTCGCGTTAATAGTCACGCGAGCTTAGAGCCACGGCGGAAAGATAGTGATGAATAAAAAAATAGATTTTCTGCATTTCGGAGTTTCTCACATATTTGGTTGTTCCTGATCCCAGATATCGTTGTTCGAGAGCATCAAGCCTTTGTTTGCCAACAAGCCGCTGCTGGTGGTGTTAAACAAGATGGACGTGGTGACGCCCGAGGGCCTGCCGCGTGACAAGAGGAGCCTTCTAGAGGAGTTAGAGAAGGCCTGCACCAATGGGAACCTCGTCAAGTCAGTAGTTTTTCACATATTTGGTTATTCCTGATCCCAGATATCGCTGTTTGAAAGCATCAGGCCTTTGTTTGCCAACAAGCCGCTGCTGGTGGTGCTCAACAAGATGGACGTAGTGACGCCCGAAGCCCTGCCGCGTGACAAGAGGAGCCTTCTAGAGGAACTAAAGAAGGCCTGCGCACAGGGGAACCTCGTCAAGTCAGTTTGTTTGGCAACCTCATTCTCAACTCATTTTCCATTTTCTTTAAAAAAGTTTAAAATATGATATTTAATTTAATACTATACGAAAGAGGACGAACTTTTTGGTGTCACACTATATTTTTTATTCCTTAAAGAAATATTTCAAATGCAAAATTAAAAACTATCTACCTTTTCTCAAAAGTGAAAATGTGGACAAAGGGACATCTTGAAATTGGCCATCCATTTCTTCTTCGAATGAATTCCAAAATTGAATTTTTGAATTTAAAGAGAAAGAAATGGAAGTTTTATTATAATCTTGTATATTATTTATTTTCCTTTATTTCTACGGAAGATATCGCGAAGGAGAAGACGCCGGCTTCGTTTTATTACTATTTTGAATTGAGGTTATTTTAAATTGAGTAATTCTGTGTTGCCCTGAAGCTTTTTGAATATTTCTTCCATACAATTTTCATAATCAATACGGAACCTCGACTCCCTCATTTTCATTAATTTATCATTAGGTCAAAAAAATTATACAAAAAATAATGATATTTTTAAAAGATTACTAACAAAATTGTAATAAAATGACACAGGCCCGATCGAAGCTGTCCAAAGCACATTGTTCTGAGTCAGTCACAGCGCGGCCGACAGTATACAGGGCGTCCCACGGCTATGCCACATGGAGGGGAAGTACCTTAAATATTGTAGGTAGAACATTTTACTGAAAGAAGACATTATTTTATTTCTAAAAACTATTAAAACTGCATTCATACATTTTTTAATAATTACATGGTTGAACCGGGAATCGAACCCGCTACATGAGGAAAAAAAAAACACCCTGTAGTTTTATCATACCAATCGAAAGGCTCCTTCATAAGGATTATTTTTTGCTAAATAACATAGTGTCAGAAATAAAAGAAAGATCATGAATTTTAACATTTGATGTGGTCGCCGAGATTTTTTTTATGCATGGGGTTACTAGCGACCCGCCCCGGCTCCGCACGGGAAAATGGTTATTGTGGGTTATCCTTTAGTATATTATGCATGTATTATACATATAAACCTTCCTCTTGAATCACTCTATCTATTAAAATCAAAGTCCGTCGCGTAGTTTTAAAGACAGGGAGTGTAATAATCGAAAGAGTGCGACTTTGTATTCAACAGCGTAGAGGTCATAGCAATTAATAAAATTGATAAATTTTGTATTAAAAATGTTAAAATACATAGTCTTCCTTTTATTTCTGACACTATGTTATTTAGCAAAAAATAACCCTTATGATGAAGCCTTTCGATCGGTATGATAAAACTACAGGATATATTTTTTTCTCGTATAACGGGTTCGATTCCCGGTTCAACCATGTAATTATTAAAAAATGTATGAATGCAGTTTTAATAGTTTTTAGAAATAAAATAATGTCTTCTTTCAGTAAAATGTTCTACTTACAATATTTAAGGTACTTTCCCTCCATGTGGCATAGCTGTGGGACGCCCTGTATACGTTTGCCACACGGTCGCTCGCTACGTTCGTACGGAGTCGGGCATTACCATTGGCAAATACAGTTACAATTTCAATTCCTATTGTACGTTCCTTCGTTTTTTCTGTGGACTGTATCTTTTTACTTGTTTGAAGAAAACACAATTTGGTTGTAACTTCCTTATATTCTGCAAGAACATTAAACTAAATACAAAATCCCACCGTATCGGCTGAGAGAAACGCGAAGAACCAACGCGAACCGTCAGTTTGACACAAAAGTATAAAAATATTTCTTGTTGGTATGAAGTCAGGATATACCTTAGTCGACCACGCTGGCCCAGACGGGTTGGTCACGAACACACAACCTTTGAATTACTTCGCAGGTGTGTGCAGGTTTCCTCACGATGTTTTCCTTCACCGTAAGAGCGTCGAATAAACGGACATATGAATTCGAAAATCGAAAACACATAGGTACGTGCCGAGGTTTGAACCCGCGAACTTTTAAATGGAAGTCTAATTGAAATCAACCGCCGTAGCAACTTGGCTACCGGCGCTCTATTTTTTAACCCCCGACAAAAAAGAAGGGTGTTATAATTATAAGTTTGACGTGTGTGTCTGTCTGTCCGTCTGTGGCATCGTTGATCCTACACGGATGCGCCGGTTTTGATTTAGTTTATTTTGTGTCACAATCGAGAGTGTTCTTAGCTATGATCCAAGAATAGTATATTTCATTACAAGTGCGGAAAGGCTGTCATTGCAAAGAGTTCCGACAAATGTGTACCCGAGCCGAGGCGCAGCCGAAGGCGAGGGTTGACAGTAGGAACGAGTTGCAATGACGGTTCCGCACGTGTACTGAACGACTATTTTTAATACAGTTGCGAAAAAATGAAGCAATTTAATAAAATATAAAATAATAAAAACAATAAACTCAACAAACTTTTTTCTTCACCCATTCTGGTATGCAAAGAGCACTATGCCCATACAGCCAAGTCTTCAGTAGAATGTTTATATTGATATGAAATGAATATGAAATTTAATGTGATGAAATGATGAAACCTAATCTAACTCATTTAATCAAATAATTAAATCTGATATTGAAACAAATTAGTAGCTCCTTTTTAGAAATATACGTATTTGCTTGAATCATAAAAACTTTTATGATTTTTTTTAGTAAAAACTTCATGGTTGGTTTTTCTTTTTAATAGACATTATTTTGACAGTTGGGAAAGAAAACGCACGAGTGCGGGAAAGGTAAAAAAAAAGCACGAGTGTGTAATAGCCCACTTCCCGAACGCTATACCTCCCTGCAATACGCCACTTTTTGAGCAACTGTATTAAAAAATATCTTCAGCCATTAGAAAATCGGCTTTTTTCTAGTTGTTCAAAGGATCAAGTAACGGTTTTGTAGCGACATTCAATTTTTTTTATGTAATGTTATATAAATTAATATATTTTTTGTAATTTCTTATAAACTAGCTTTTTCCCGTGGGAATGAGAAATTTTACCGCGATAAAAGGTAGCCTATGTTCTTCCCTTGAGAGGTCTAATTTCGAGATATAATTAATAAAGTTAATGGCTTCTATATATCCTACAGAACACCGTCTAGTTCCTCGCCGTTTTAGAATTTTGAAATATTGATTATTTTTCGAGTTATTACTTTTTAAAGGGTGGGGGCGCCACTTAGCTCCTGTAGGCCCCTTAAGTTATAATGTAACCCAAGGTGTAATAAAATGACCTCAAAATATTCCTATCTAGTTTCCCGCCGCGGCTCCGCTTGCGTTAATAGTTTTTCCCGTGGGAATAAGGAATTTACCGCCATAAAAGGTAGCCTATATTCTTCCCTTAAAACTAATCGGTTCAATTGTTTAGTAGCGTATTGTTTTTAAACTGGATGGTGACTGGTTACAGTGCAGACACCAATTCGGAGCTGAAGACAGTTCCGGTGATGAGATGCTCCACGGTGACCGAGGAGGGGGTCCAGGAGGTGAAGATACAGGCCTGCGAGCGGCTGCTGGGGCACAGGGTCACCGAGAAGATGAGGACCAAGAAGGTACTGCGGCATTGCTTATATACTCCTGCTGAAGACAGTTCCGGTGATGAGATGCTCCACGGTGACCGAGGAGGGAGTGCAGGAGGTGAAGATACAGGCCTGCGAGCGGCTGCTGGGGCACAGGGTCACCGAGAAGATGAGGACCAAGAAGGTACTGCGGCATTGCTTATATACTCCTGCTGAAGACAGTTCCGGTGATGAGATGCTCCACGGTGACCGAGGAGGGGGTCCAGGAGGTGAAGATACAGGCCTGCGAGCGGCTGCTGGGGCACAGGGTCACCGAGAAGATGAGGACCAAGAAGGTACTGCGGCATTGCTTATATACTCCTGCTGAAGACAGTTCCGGTGATGAGATGCTCCACGGTGACCGAGGATAGTCCAGGAGGTGAAGATACAGGCCTGCGAGCGGCTGCTGGGGCACAGGGTCACCGAGAAGATGAGGACCAAGAAGGTACTGCGGCATTGCTTATATACTCCTGCTGAAGACAGTTCCGGTGATGAGATGCTCCACGGTGACCGAGGAGGGGGTCCAGGAGGTGAAGATACAGGCCTGCGAGCGGCTGCTGGGGCACAGGGTCACCGAGAAGATGAGGACCAAGAAGGTACTGCGGCATTGCTTATATACTCCTGCTGAAGACAGTTCCGGTGATGAGATGCTCCACGGTGACCGAGGAGGGGGTCCAGGAGGTGAAGATACAGGCTGCTGGGCCACAGACCGACGTGGTCTTCTCTATAAATTAAAGTCATGTAATTTACACTAGAACATATCATCATCATCATCACATCCTGTAGTCCCTAATTAGGGACATAGGGTTCTCAGCACACTCCTCCACCGCGCCCGATCGTGCGCCGCAACCTCTAGCTCCGGCCAGCTCATGCCAAGGGATTGGGCCTCCTTCTCGACAGAGCGCTGCCACGTAGTTTTTGGTCGACCTCGCTTTCTCCTTCCCGGTGGGCGCCATTGCAAGGCCTGCTTGGGTATGTGGTCGTTGGTTCTCCTCAACGTATGACCTATCCAGCGCCACTTTCTATACCGGATTTCCTCCTCTATGGGCTTCTGGTCAGTCAGCCTCCACAGTTCCGTGTTACGACAGTGTACAGAAGGTACTGTGGCATTGCTTATATACTCCTGCTGAAGACAGGGGGCTGAGGAGGGAGTGAGGAGGTGAAGATACAGGCTGCTGGGCCACAGAAGAAGGTACTACATTGATTACAATACAATACAATACAAAATTATTTATTGCACGCAAATAAGAAATGTACAATTATAAATCTTACAAACTAAAGCGTTAGGCAACAGGCGGCCTTATTGATTAGCCATGTCACAAGCCTTAAAAAGTTCAATGATTCTGACACCAGGGTTTGTGACATAGGTTAACCTCGAAACTCACACGATTAGCAAAAAAAAAAGAATTTTTTCTTCGGTAAGATTTACAAAATAATTTTTCGACGTCAATGCTAATTAATACCAAGAACACGTCTGTGGAGAAGAACGGC
The DNA here is from genome assembly GCA_948473455.1 of Teleiodes luculella. Taxonomy (NCBI): domain Eukaryota; kingdom Metazoa; phylum Arthropoda; class Insecta; order Lepidoptera; family Gelechiidae; genus Teleiodes; species Teleiodes luculella. Next base: position 551,773 of record OX419608.1, read on the forward strand.
GAGAAGAAACTCCACACGATGTCGCAAATAAACATTTAATTGTGTTCTATTTTTTGTTCCCAGGTGGACGGCATCCTAAACCGCCTCCACGTGGCGATGCCCGCCCCCCGCGACGCCAAGCCCCGCCCCCCCGTCATCCCCCCCTCTGTTCTCGCCAAGAAGCAGCAGGCGGCCGACAAGGCCAACAGGAAGAGGAAACTAGAGAGGGAGATAGAGGTGGAAGCGGGAGACGACTATGTGCTCGGTAAGATTGAGATTCTGAGTCAGACTGAATGTGAGGCTTTTTGAACTTTTGAGTCACTCTGAAGTAAACTGAACGGTTAAGTCATTGTAAATGTTTGACTCAATGTGACCGCTTGAGTTACAAGAGACTACTATAAAGCTACGGTAAGGCTGAGACATTTATATAATTTTGAGTCAGTCTGAACGGTTGAGTCACTGTGTATGTTTGAGTTATTGACAAGAAGCAGCAAGCGGCCGACAAGGCCAGCAGGAAGAGGAAACTAGAGAGGGAGATAGAGGTGGAAGCGGGAGACGACTATGTGCTCGGTAATTTAAACATCTGTATTAATATAATTCTGAGTCTGAACGGTTGAGTCAATTCGAACTTTTGAGTCATTGTGAATGTTTTGAGTCACCGAATATTTGATTTATTGTGAATGTTAGAGTCGTTGAGACCATTTGCGTCAATGTGAATGTTGGAGTCATTACAAATTGCAAAAAAATCACTGACAAAATTATGTTAAAGCCACTGTACCAGACGCCCGAAAGCCCCCAAGAGTGCCACTCTTAGTGCAGTAAAGACATTTGAGTCATGTTGAATACTTGAGTCATTCTAAACGAGGGTATACCTACCTAGTGTAAAAAAGTTATCATAAATTTAAATTGAAGGCCCGAAGAAGCTGAGTGGATAAACGTTTCACATCAGTCGATACGCGGCCGTATATCAAATTATGTCACACGGTCGCTCGATACGTAATTTATACGTGTGCGTGCATTGCCATTGACATAGACAGTTTTAATAATATATTGTGTAGTACACCATTAATAGTGCTTTTAAAATAATGGTATTTTTCACAATTCACACTTGAATGAACCAGGGCGTTTGCAGGTCAAGATGGTTGTGGATGTTGAAGATAAAGATTTTCTTGATATTAAATATTATAATAATAAAAATGGTGTACAGTTCGTAACAAAACGTGCGCCCAATAATAAGAAAATAGATGGAATGTGGCGGGGCAATGTGAGTCGCCGCGCGGTAGTGTCGTTTGTCGTTGTGTGAGTGTAGCAGCACACATACAAGGCGTCATCAACACTGTAACTTAAATTTAAGTCGCCCATCTTTCTTCGTTTATATTTAACTAGCGACCCGCCCCGGCTCTGCACGGAAATATAGTTATTGTGGGTTATCCTTAAGTATATTATGCATGTATTATACATATAAACCTTCCTCTTGAATCACTCTATCTATTTAAAAAAAACCGCATCAAAATCCGTTGCGTAGTTTTAAAGATTTAAGCATACATAGGGACATAGGGACAGAGAAAGCGACTTTGTTTTATACTATGTAGTGATTATGCATGTTGTTCTCAGACCTGAAGAAGAATTACTCCGAGATAGCGGAGGAGGAGCGCTACGACCCCATCCCGGAGTTCTGGGAGGGACACAACATCGCCGACTACATCGACCCCGACATATTCGACGTGAGTACCAACATATTATAGTTATTGTTACAATTGACAAGTACACTAGCGCCATCTAACATTTACTCGGAGGAATTAGTAGCTCATAAAGGCGCACGGCAGCACTAAAGTAAATTATTTACTTATTGTTACAATTGACAAGCATACTAGCGCCATGTAACATTTACTCGGAGAAATTAGTAGCTCATAAAGGCGCACGGCAGCGCTAAAGTAAACTAATTACCTATTGTTACAATTGACACAAGCATACTAGCGCCATGTAACATTTACTCGGAGAAATTAGTAGCTCATAAAGGCGCACGGCAGCGCTAAAGTAAACTAATTACCTATTGTTACAATTGACACAAGCATACTAGCGCCATCTAACATTTACTCGGAGAAATTAGTAGCTCATAAATGCGCACGGCAGCGCTAAAGTAAACTAATTACCTATTGTTACAATTGACACAAGCATACTAGCGCCATGTAACATTTACTCGGAGAAATTAGTAGCTCATAAAGGCGCACGGCAGCGCTAAAGTAAACTAATTACCTATTGTTACAATTGACACAAGCATACTAGCGCCATCTAACATTTACTCGGAGAAATTAGTAGCTCATAAATGCGCACGGCAGCAATAGACTAATTACCTATTGTTACAATTGACACAAGCATACTAGCGCCATCTAACATTTACTCGGAGAAATTAGTAGCTCATAAATGCGCACGGCAGCAATAAAGTAGACTAATTACCTATAGTTACAATTGACACAAGCATACTAGCGCCATGTAACATTTACTCGGAGAAATTAGTAGCTCATAAAGGCGCACGGCAGCGCTAAAGTAAACTAATTACCTATTGTTACAATTGACACAAGCATACTAGCGCCATCTAACATTTACTCGGAGAAATTAGTAGCTCATAAATGCGCACGGCAGCGCTAAAGTAAACTAATTACCTATTGTTACAATTGACACAAGCATACTAGCGCCATGTAACATTTACTCGGAGAAATTAGTAGCTCATAAAGGCGCACGGCAGCGCTAAAGTAAACTAATTACCTATTGTTACAATTGACACAAGCATACTAGCGCCATCTAACATTTACTCGGAGAAATTAGTAGCTCATAAATGCGCACGGCAGCGCTAAAGTAAACTAATTACCTATTGTTACAATTGACACAAGCATACTAGCGCCATCTAACATTTACTCGGAGAAATTAGTAGCTCATAAATGCGCACGGCAGCAATAAAGTAGACTAATTACCTATAGTTACAATTGACAAGCATACTAGCGCCATGTAACATTTACTCGGAGAAATTAGTAGCTCATAAAGGCGTACGGCAGTACTAAAGTAGACTAATTACCTATAGTTACAATTGACAAGCATACTAGCGCCATGTAACATTTACTCGGAGAAATTCGTAGCTCATAAAGGCGTACGGCAGTACTAAAGTAGACTAATTACCTATTGTTACAATTGACAAGCATACTAGCGCCAATTAACATTTACTCGGAGAAATTAGTAGCTCATAAAGGCGTACGGCAGTACTAAAGTAGACTAATTACCTATAGTTACAATTGACAAGCATACTAGCGCCATGTAACATTTACTCGGAGAAATTAGTAGCTCATAAAGGCGTACGGCAGCACTAAAGTAAACTAATTACCTATAGTTACAATTGACACAAGCATACTAGCGCCATCTAACATTTACTCGGAGGAATTAGTAGCTCATAAAGGCGCACGGCAGTACTAAAGTAGACTAATTACCTATAGTTACAATTGACAAGCATACTAGCGCCATGTAACATTTACTCGGAGAAATTAGTAGCTCATAAAGGCGCACGGCAGCGCTAAAGTAAACTAATTATCTATTGATACAATTGACACAAGCATACTAGCGCCATCTAACATTTACTGGGAGGAATTAGTAGCTCATAAAGGCGGCAGCAGTAAACTAATTACCTATTGTTACAGTTGAAAAGCATACTAGCGCCATGTAACATTTACTCGGAGAAATTAGTAGCTCATAAAGGCGCACGGCAGCGCTAAAGTAAACTAATTACCTATTGTTACAATTGACACAAGCATACTAGCGCCATCTAACATTTACTCGGAGAAATTAGTAGCTCATAAAGGCGCACGGCAGCGCTAAAGTAAACTAATTACCTATTGTTACAATTGACACAAGCATACTAGCGCCATCTAACATTTACTCGGAGTAATTAGTAGCTCATAAATGCGCACGGCAGCAATAAAGTAAACTAATTACCTATTGTTACAATTGACACAAGCATACTAGCGCCATCTAACATTTACTCGGAGAAATTAGTAGCTCATAAATGCGCACGGCAGCACTAAAGTAAACTAATTATCTATTGTTACAATTGACACAAGCATACTAGCGCCATCTAACATTTACTCGGAGAAATTAGTAGCTCATAAAGGCGCACGGCAGCGCTAAAGTAAACTAATTACCTATTGTTACAATTGACACAAGCATACTAGCGCCATCTAACATTTACTCGGAGAAATTAGTAGCTCATAAAGGCGCACGGCAGCGCTAAAGTAAACTAATTACCTATTGTTACAATTGACACAAGCATACTAGCGCCATCTAACATTTACTCGGAGTAATTAGTAGCTCATAAATGCGCACGGCAGCAATAAAGTAAACTAATTACCTATTGTTACAATTGACACAAATTCAAATTCAAATTATCTTTATTTGCTAGAATACAGTACAAAAGATCTTAAAGTTAATTATGTCCAAACAATGTATTCAGCCTGCATGCAAGCGTGCAAATATTTATTGCTAACTAAAAATTTATAGCTCTGTATGTCAAACAATTAAATCAATATTAAATGAAATTTTTTATAAGAAATATCTACCAAATTTAAAAACTTTTACATGCGTCACAATTTGAAATATCATGTTCAATAAATTCACTAGTACTATAGAAGCAATGTTGCAACAACCATCTTGTCAGTGATAATTTAAAAGGTTTAATCTCTAAACATTTCAACTGGTCAGGTAAAACATTAAATAGGACAACACACATGTTAACAACATTTTTCTTATAAATAAATTTATTGTGTAATCTATACAAGCATACTAGCGCCATCTAACATTTACTCGGAGGAATTAGTAGCTCATAAATGCGCACGGCAACACTAAAGTAAACTAATTACCCATAGACGAAAAAAAAAGACGAATAAATAATAATAATAAAGACGATTAAATAAGTACCAAGGATTACCTATAGTTCAGTGGCGGGAACTTCATACAAGCCAAAAAGCCCGGCATGCCCTAGACCCTAGGTCCTAATGTATGAATTTCCCACACAATTTAAAAAGCGCGCCTCGCCGCCAATACTTCGCGGCGTCGCGCCGCCGTCTATTGAAACATGAAAACATCCGTCCGAGAGACAAATCCATCCATCCATACATCGATGTGTTGGTATAGTGTCGCTCGTTCTGCATTATGTCAAAACAAGCAATGTACTCGCGCCTACATTGCGCCGCATAACATGAAATAATATAATTGCTGTCTCGCTTGCACGCATGGGCTTCATATTTGGCTTGCGTTGCGCGTCTCTTTTCTACGCTCAAATGTATAGAAAAATGGGCTGTGTGTGAGTAGCCAACATAGCAGACACACACACGCGCATAGCAGATTTTGTATGAGAAAGAAGCCGGGCATGCTGCAGTGTGAAATTCGTGCGAATAGACTGGCGCTATGAACCTAGGTTCCGATGTTTTGAAGGAGTTTTGTTTACCTTATTGTGCGGGCGAGTGAAACTGTGCAGTTTTTTCTTTTCTTGTATTGATTTCGGTAAAATGAGTGTCGATTTAGTGCCGTATAATAATGTGAACTGTGTAAATCACTTAACTTTGCCGATAAAAAGAAAATAATTTCTTCGCCAAAAACGAAACCCGATTTGTGCATTTCACAGACAAGTAAGTCCCATAAAAAGCAGTTTAGTCTGCTCTTATTCTAATAAGTTGTATTGTTGGTGTTGCATATTTTTTCAAATGATAAGAACGTTCGGTATACTACTGTTTATGACGATCTAAAAAGCTGGTCAAATGCTATAAAGAGGCACCAAAAGTCGCAGCCACATGAACGCGGTTATTTCATTTTGTAATTTTGGGTTAATAACGTAAAGAAACTTCCATTCGTCGCCAGTTATATTATGATAAAATATCGGAGCATAATTCGCGCGTGGATCACAATCGTTCCGTATTTTTTCAAAGACTTTTTGATATCTTTTAGCACAAGAACAAGAACTGCCTTTTAGAGGCCATGATGATATAAGGTAAAAAAATCCACATCATATTATCTGGGCTTGCCCAGTCGTTAGACCCTAGGCACGCCACTGCTATAGTTACAATTGACAAGCATACTAGCATCATCTAACATTTACTCGGAGGAATTAGTAGCTCATAAAGGCGCACGGCAGCGCTAAAGTAAACTAATTACCTATTGTTACAATTGACACAAGCATACTAGCGCCATCTAACAATTACTCGGAGGAATCAGTAGCACAAAAAGGCGCACGGTAGCGCTAATGCTGCCAAGCAGCACCATCTATCCCTCACTAAGCTGTTTTATCGATTATCGGCCGTTGCGTTGGAGAATCAAGAAAATGAATTGTTTGTTAGCATTTTGTATAGCAAATGAAAATCTCGCTTGAGGGAGATTGAAGGAGGATGGCGATGAAGTTTGACAGTGCTGTCCGTGACTTTATCTTTTAACACGCTTTTTTAAATTAAATTGTGAAGGTGTAGAAAAGCTACTAAGAAACAAACCATAGCAAGATTTGAAAAAAAAAACAAACCATTGCGTTTGTATGTGGACTGTAATAATAATAAAAATAATACAAATACGTACATAGTATCTCAGAAATTCGCCGCGTTTTTCATTCCTGAATCTCTTTCATATTATTTATTAATAAGGATTCTGATTAGTTTGGAGTCAAATGGCCGTGTGTGAGATGTCTCACATGTTTATTCGTTTATTGTAACAGAAACTGGCTGAATTAGAGAAGGAGGAGGAGTTACGCGATGCTGGCGGCATGTACGCCGTGCCCAAGATAGAGCTGGACGAGACCATGAAGGAGATCAGGGACCTGGCGCGGCAGATACGGTATGGGGCAACACACACACACACATGTACGCCGTGCCCAAGATAGAGCTGGACGAGACCATGAAGGAGATCAGGGACCTGGCGCGGCAGATACGGTATGGGGCAACACACACACACACACACACACACATGTACGCCGTGCCCAAGATAGAGCTGGACGAGACCATGAAGGAGATCAGGGACCTGGCGCGGCAGATACGGTATGGGGCAACACACACACACACACACACACACACACACACACACACACATGTACGCCGTGCCCAAGATAGAGCTAGACGAGACCATGAAGGAGATCAGGGACCTGGCGCGGCAGATACGGTATGGGGCAACACACACACACACACACACACATGTACGCCGTGCCCAAGATAGAGCTGGACGAGACCATGAAGGAGATCAGAGACCTGGCGCGGCAGATACGGTATGTAGCAACACACACACACACACACACACACACACACACACACACACACATGTACGCCGTGCCCAAGATAGAGCTGGACGAGACCATGAAGGAGATCAGAGACCTGGCGCGGCAGATACGGTATGTAGCAACACACACACACACACACACACACACACACACACACACACACACACACACACACACATGTACGCCGTGCCCAAGATAGAGCTGGACGAGACCATGAAGGAGATCAGAGACCTGGCGCGGCAGATACGGTATGTAGCAACACACACACACACACACACACACACACACACACACATGTACGCCGTGCCCAAGATAGAGCTGGACGAGACCATGAAGGAGATCAGAGACCTGGCGCGGCAGATACGGTATGTAGCAACACACACACACACACACATGTACGCCGTGCCCAAGATAGAGCTGGACGAGACCATGAAGGAGATCAGAGACCTGGCGCGGCACATACGGTATGTAGCAACACACACACACACACACACACACACACATGTACGCCGTGCCCAAGATAGAGCTGGACGAGACCATGAAGGAGATCAGGGACCTGGCGCGGCAGATACGGTATGTAGCAACACACACACACACACACACACACACACACACACACACATGTACGCCGTGCCCAAGATAGAGCTGGACGAGACCATGAAGGAGATCAGAGACCTGGCGCGGCAGATACGGTATGTAGCAACACACACACACACACACACACACACACACACACACATGTACGCCGTGCCCAAGATAGAGCTGGACGAGACCATGAAGGAGATCAGAGACCTGGCGCGGCAGATACGGTATGTAGCAACACACACACACACACACACACACACACACACACACACACACACACAATGTCCTTACCAAACTGAGGAAAGTCTCACAAAGTGATATTTGTTCGATCCAGAACTTTCGTAACGTCAGACAAGCTTTTGACCACAAAATTCAAAATTCAAAAAGTGTTTATTCGAAGTAAGATTTTACAAATCACTTTTCATCGTTGAGGCGATTTGACTGTTATATAATTGACCACGGAGGTTGTTATATAATTGTTTTGAAATGTCTTAACATAGAGAGATATAGACACTCATTTACTTCCACACTACCTATCATTTACTATTGTTTTTTATTTTTTATTTGTTCGGTGTTTATTTAGACACATTTTTATTACATCGCTCCAATAGAGGGACCTAACTTTCGCAACACAGGGAATCCTATTGCGAAGGTTAGGTGCTATAAATCTTGTACCTAAATAGAAAATAAAGTATTATTGTTGTTTGTGTGTAGCAACAAGAAGGCGATCTTGAAGGACGAGTCCCGTTTGACCAAGCAGAGCACCAAACCCGTGATGCCGCGCACCAGCCGCGCCCGCGCCAAGGACCGCACCACCGGGGAGCTAAGGGACCAGATGGAGAAACTCGGTAAGAGGCATGCTCTAAGAAAACAAGGTCTAACCGTTAGACCACGTGACTGTCACGAGCCTACGTCATTTTGCGCTGTTCATCCTTGTCTATTACACGCATTTGACAAGGATGAATAGGCAAAATGACGTAGGCTCGTGGTCTAATGGTTAGACCTTGTTTTCTTAGGGGGGTATTACATTGTAAAAGATATATGATCAAAGATCTTTGACGCAAAGATTAGAAAGGGACGCAGTTATGCGCAAGAGTGAGCGCGGTGTATTTGTATCTCATTCTAACGCATAACTGCGTCCCTTTCTAATCTTTGCGTCAAAAATCTTTTGTCCCTTTCTAATCTTTGCGTCAAAGATCTTTGATCATAATATATCTTTTACAATGTAATACCTCCCTAAGAAAACAAGGTCTATTTGTATCTCATTCTAACACATAACTGCGTCCCTTTCTAATCTTTGCGTCAAAGATCTTTGATCAAAGATCTTTAACAAACAATGTAATATGCCCCATAGACCATGGTAAGAGGGATTCAATATTTTTACACGCTTTATATTAGCTTCACTTGTATGTAACTATGTATGTAAGAAAATCTTGCAATCTTAATTTGACCCACTTCCCGGTCTTCGGTTAGGATGAAATTTTGCACACGCTCTGAATCCAATATGGCGGCCTCCCCAAGATGGCGGACTGGCTGTTTGAAATCCACCCCCATGATATCGGTATCAAATGAAAGGGTTTGCTGTCAGGAATACGAAAAAAATAGTCACGTGACTTAAATCCAATATGGCGGACATCCAAGATGGCGGACAGGAAGCGTGTTTTTAAGTTTTTAAACTAATATATTTTATTATTAATTAGATTCATAGAAAAGAACCAAAAACGTAAACCTTCCGGGCGGGGACTTAAACCCACGACCTTCGGCCTATACGCAGCCAACGTGCTTACCACGGAATATATAACACTAGGCACACCCGGCCCGCCCACATGTCCCTTCCTCTAGTGTTATATATTCCGTGGTGCTTACCAACTACACCACGGAGGGCGTAGTGGCAGCGCCGAAATTCGTTCTTGCTTGTTTTCTATCAAATAATGACGTCACCATCATTTTCATTATAGGAATAAAATAATTTTGATTTTTAAATCAGATCGGAAATGTTCGTGCGAGCTCGCAGAATTTTGAGATACGATGCGAATTCGCAGTTATATGTGGGAGTCCTTATAGTCAGGCCCGATCGAAGCTGGCCACAGCTGGTGCTGTGTGGCAGTCAAAGCGCGGCCAACATCAACATTTGTCATATGGTCGCAACATACGTCACATACGTTAACTTGCATTACCCATGACAAAGACAATTCCGATAATCGTCCTTGTTAACATCATGACCCCACTGAAGGGCTCGAGCCTACCCCGATATCAGGGTGAATAGGCCTTACTCGACCACACTGGCCTAATGCGGTTGTTCACGAACACACAACCTTTGAATTACTTCGCAGGTGTGTGCAGGTTTCCTCACGATGTTTTCCTTCACTGTAAGAGCGTCGAATAAACGTGCATATGGATTCGAAAATTGAAAACACATTGGCCAGTACGAGCGATCTCAAGGTCAAAATGTCCAGCCTGCTGTAACATGTTTTACACTAATGATTTTTAAATATTGAGGTGTGCATCTGGATTGAGGGCCCATTTTTTAAAAGTTTACAAAACGATTTGAGATTTACAGGGAATGTAATAAAGAATAGTAAAAACATGAAGCACAGGGTCACGAATTTCTTAAACATAAATTGAACTATGCCACTTTAGCCGAGCATCTGGATTGAGAGCCCAAGTTATTTAATCACCACAGTTTCAATTTACATTCCTTGTAAATCATAAAGATGGTCTTTATTACATTCCTTGTAAATCTCAAATCGTTTTGTAAACTTTTAAAAAATGGGCCCTCAATCCAGATGCACACAATATTGAGTATACAAGATGTGCTATTTTATTAATACTCAATATTTTCAGATTAAAAAGAATTTTTTTGACAATTAATTTTCATTGTGTTTTAACCACTACATCTGTTTGTAGGAGTGGACATGTCGGAGACGCAAGACGCCCACTTCACCCGCTCCCGCTCGCGCGGCCGCTCCCGCTCCGTGTCCGCGCCGGCCGCCAAGCGCGCGCGCACCGACGCCTCCGCCGCCCGCTCCGTGTCTCGCCCCGCTCGCGACGAACAAGGGGTTAAGGATGTCGCTGTGAGTGTTGTGTTATCTAGATTGTATGTGTGTCATTTGTTTATTTTTTTTAGGAGTCGAGTTGTAGCAAAAGAAAACGTGATTCTGGCAACGAATTTGATATAAATCCCTTTTCCAGCATATGTGTTGGAATAATTTGGCCTCAGGAGCGGCGTTTTACTTACACTATTGCTTTAAAAAAGCTATATTTTATCTTGTTTTTAACCCCCGACAAAAAAGAGGGGTGTTATAAGTTTGACGTGTGTGTCTGTCTGTCTATCTGTGGCATCGTTGCTCCTAAACAGATGCGCCGATTTTGATCTAGTTTTTTTTGTTTGCAAGGTGTCACAATCGAGAGTGTTCTTAGCTATGATCCAAGAAAATATCTTCAGCCATTTGAAGATTATCAGCTCTTTTCTTGTTGTTGAAAGGATCAAGTAACGGTTTTGTGTCGGGGGTTATTTATTTTTTTTAGTTTAGTGTTATATTATTTAATTAAATTATTTTAGAAAGAAGTCATGTGATTTTTAGCAAGAAATCAGATGATCCGAAAAGATCAAGTTATCTTTAGCAAGAAATTCAGTTCAAATAATTTTAATCCAGTGGTTTAGAGGAAAGTAATTTTGGCAAGAAATCGAATGGTTCTAGAAAAAATCAAGTGGTTTTGCCAATCAAGCGATTCAAAAACCAATTAATTTTAAAAGAAATCAGATGATTTCAAAGAATAATCAAGTGCTTTCAACAGTATTATTAGTGATTTTAACAAAATTTATTGCAATTTCCAATAGAGAAAATAATATTGGTAGTAATCTCAAATGCCTGTAGAGCGTCGATGGCCAAGTGGCTAGGGCCGTTGACTTCCATTCGGAAGTTTGCGGGTTCAAACCTCGGCACGTACAAATGTGTCTTCGATTTTCGAATTCATATGTACGTTTATTCAACGCTCTTACGGTGAAGGAAAACATCGTGAGGAAACCTGCACACACCTGCGAAGAAATTCAAAAGTTGTGTGTTCGTGACCAACCCGCACTGGGCCAGCGTGGTCGACTAAGGGCTATTCACCCTGGTATCAGGGTAGGCTCGAGCCCCTCGGTGGGGACATATATGAGCTGTTAATTTATGTAACATGTAACTTCTGATTTCTGACTTTTAATATTGTCATTTCCTCCACAGATGCGCAAGAGAGCCAAGAACATGGCTCACGTGGCCATCGCGAAGAAGACCAAGAAGATGGGTCTAAAGGGCGAGGCCGACCGCTTCATCGGCACCAAGATGCCCAAACACCTGTTCGCGGGCAAGCGCGGCGTCGGCAAGACCGACAGGAGATAATCAAATGCACATACACATACATAGTGCTTGTCAAAGAAAAACATGTCAGTTTAATCCTAAATAGAATACGGGTGTGTTGCATTTTTATCGCCACTATCTCTGCGAAAATGCTAATAACATACACATTAATAGTGCTTTTCAATGAAATACCATGTCCCTTTAATCCCAATTTTGTTGCATTTTATCTTTGCAATTATATTTTGTGTTTTACATACATAAAGTCACGTCTCTTTCCCGAAGGGTTAGGCAGAGAAGGAAGTGGTCCTTCCACTTGCTCAACAGACAGAAGATACAAAGAAATAACCTACAGATTGATTATACTTCCCGAAAATATGTCCCTTTAATCCTAAATGGAATACGGTTTTGTTGCATTTTTACCGCCACTATCTTTGCAAAAACATAACATACACATTTATAGTACTTTACAAACAAATACATGTCCATATTTAATCCTAAATGGAATACGGTTTTGTTGCATTTTTATCGCCACTATCTCTGCAATTAAAACCTGACCGAAGAAATAAGAAACCTGCTCTGGGGGCGCCACGTGTATATTTTTACGACTATGGCAACAATTTCCCTTATAAAATTAGTTCCATTGAAATTCCGCAATATGGCGAGATTTCTTATTTCTCTGGTCGGGCTTTATATTGTGTATTTTAAATTCTATGCCGTTTGTTTATTTGCGTTAATGTTATTTGTTTACATTGCTCATTGCTCTATAGATTTTGCGAATTTTTACTTTAGTTGTAATACAGAAATGTAAAGTTCATGTGTGCAAGCACGAGGTTTCTCACAAATATAATTTTGTCGTGCGTTTTCTGTTATCCTATTGGAAGATATTTCAACATGGCTGGTTTCTCGCAGCTTTCTGACAGATAAATGTGAGATCAGCGCCTGTCACAGTGATTCATGCTAGGCTTATCTACTATAATGTAATATTGTATAATCTGTCATGTGTCTCCTCATACGAGGTTTTAAAACAACTAATTTATCGCCTTACTTATGGATATGGATGATACCAGCAGGTACATACATGTATTGTATTTTATTTTCGTAATAGAAATAAAGAAGTTGTATAGTAATTTATGGTTTTATTTTGAAACAGTAAGCAATATGCACCTTATTTTTGAGCGCCGTATTCCATTTGTGTCGTAAAAAGCCAAGAATTTTGTATATTACTGGATAGCTCAGAAAAAATCCATTGAAAGTCGATAAAAAAGTAAGTGAGCAACACGCAAGGCGTTAGTTCCTTTACAGGACTCGCTCATTTAGATCCTTGGCGGTCTGTAATGGCTGGTTTACACGTATTAAGTGACGAAGTAATTAACTAAATTTTAACTTGATTTTAACTTAATTCTTGCGTGTAAACAACCACTTAAGAGCTCTTTAGTCACAAGTGGTAAGTAAACGATTTAGTGGTTAAGTGAACAAGTGAAATAGAATCTAGTCTATTTTTGATTAAGTAGCCGCGCCTCCCGCACCGCTTGCATTCCCCGGTAGGCGTGGCTTTCTACTAAACTGTCATTTAGTTACGTGTGAACTCAACAATTTAGTGAAGTACTTAAGTAGTACAGTGAACTAAAGAGTGCATAAGTTAGACAAGCGTGTAAACGATCGGTTACTTAAAATTAAGTTAATTTTAACTAAAAATTTAGTTAACTACTTAACAACTTAATACGTGTAAACCAGCCATAAAGCGAAGTGGGAACAATCTCTACGGCGTAGACCTTCCGTAGACCACTGCTACGGCGTAGCAATTACGTAGCAGGAGCTACGAGATGTAGTATCACTTGGTTATACAGTCCGTGGAGGATCGACATAGAGTGGTTAGAAATCCAAAGTGTTTAGCTTAGCGTGATCTTGATTGTACTAAATAATATTTTCGAAGAGTAAAACTTTTTGAATAACATAAATTCACTGTAATTTTATCTTCCAAATGTCATTCATGACGATAAAAAGTTATTTTTCTCTTTGGTCTAAAATATAAACATTGAATTGAGTCTAATACATGTTTTATTAGAAATATTGAATTGAATTATTGACGTTGTGTGAGCATTAAAATGCCATGTAAATGAACTTGTAAACGAACTAGATATAAAATCTATTCTCGAATCATGTGTAGAAGTTCAAATGTATGGAATAAATTGGAATATTCCAGTTTATAGTATAGCCAAGTGTTCGCAATTGAAGTAAACATTCATGAAACCAAAACAGGTAAATATTTGTTACCTACATATAGGGTGCCGTGAAATTGCAAGGTAAGCTGAAAACATGCACCGCGATTCTCTCCCTTATTCAATGGACATAAGAACGGTGAAAAGTCCAAAATGTTCAGCTAAGTGTAATGGCGGTCGCACGCAAAGACGTAGCGTGGGCAGCCCCCCACAAGGTGGTTGCCTTTTGCACTAAACTTAAGGATCGCTCAAGTTGATGCTTAAAGTATTTAGGTGGGATTTGGTGGCTAGCAACCTTCAGACTTTTTTATTATTTAAGCTTTAGTTAGCTTAGGTCTTTCTTAACTACGAATAGCCTAAGACAAGGTTAGTGCAAGTGTTCTAAGCGACCCTTTAAGGAATAAAAAAAATGAATTTTGAAGTAAGCCTGATTGAATTCGTCCAGGCGTGGGAATGTCAGAAAGGCAAGATGCGCGCTTCCCGCGTCGGCAGCCGAGCGCGCGTGAGTCCCGCGGCGGCGGCGGGCGTGTTCTCACCCACGCGGCGCCTGCTCGGGCCGTGCCCCTCGCAGCCCGGGACCAATAGGGCTTCCAGGATATCGCTGTGAGTGTTCGTCTTTCGGTATTTATTATAATGAATCTGTTAACAGCTCATATACGGCCGGCCACACAGACGGCCTCGTAGCCTAGTTGGTAGTACGTCTGCCTACGAAGCACAAGGTCGCGGGTTCGAATCCCGCAGCACTTGTGCTTGCCTTGTGTCTGGTTGTTGTAGGTATGTATATTTATATAAGTATGTATATCAGCTGTCTGACACCCATAGTACAGGCTCTGCCTAGGCTGGGGTACTAGTGTAACTAGTATTATATTATCTGTGGCTGGGGTCAGATGGCCGTGTGTGAGATGTCCCACATATTTATTTATATTGGAGAATACCCCATCGAGGGGCTGGAGTTATCAAATGATAAAGAAAAGAAAATTATTTCAGGTGAAATACATATAATATACGTGTAATATACCATAGCACCCTTTCCGCCCTCGTTAACAAATTTTCCCGTGGGTATTACATTTTCCCGAGGTAAAAGGTAGCCAGAAAGACAGAGTAGGTAAGTTATCCCTAATAATTATCTTTCCACAGGAGACCGAAAGAGCCTAGAACGTATCTAACGACGCCGTCGCACAGGGAACTTAGGAGATGCGATTCAAGGCAGAGGGACACAGGCTCATTGGAACTGAGGTGCCAAAGCATCTGTTCGGGGGCGAGCGTGGTGAAACCGACAGTAGAATACGAAGAACCGAGGTAATGTCACGTAATGTTGTCCGAGTCGGAATCGTTTTTTTTTTAATTGACTTGTGCTTGTTGTGTCGAAAAAGTACGACGCATCAAGCTTCACCGAACTTGCGGGGAAGCCGGAATCGGAAGTAAAGCCCGACCAAAGAAATAAGAAACCTCGCCATATTGCCGAATTTCAATGGAACTAATTTTATAAGGGAAATTGTTGCCATAGTCGTAAAAATATACACGTGGCGCCCCCAGAGCAGGCTTCTTATTTCTTTGATCAGGGTTTACGTGGGATCAAGCCTCGGTACTCGTCAATGTGTTCTCAAAATCAAAATGTTTTTATTCGAAGTAAGATTTACACTGTGGGTTTACATTTTTATTTTTATTTAGAGCGTCGTCGGTGGCTTAACGGCTAGGGCTGTTGACTTCCATTCGGAAGTTCGCGGGTTCAAGCCTCAGCACGTATACCAATGTGTTTTTGATTTTCGAATTCATATCATATGTACAGAAGCCAGCACATGCGGCTGGACATTCGCGCTACGAAATTTACCTCTACCTCTACGGATTAAGGGCGCTCTCAAGGTCAATATTTCCAGCCGCATGTGCTGACTACCTACCTACTGTACATTATTCGACGCTCTTACGGTGAATGAAAACATCGTGAGGAAACCTGCACACACCTGCGAAGTAATTCAAAGGTTGTGTGTTCGTGACCAACCCGCACTGGGCCAGCGTGGTCGACTAAGGTCTCTTCATTTTAGGGTAGGCATGAAGGTTAGGTCATTGGGCGCTCACTGCATACAGAAAATGAATTTTGACAAGCTACTTTTTTTGAATAACAACAGAATATCAACTACAAGTCAATGGCGCTAGGCGCTATGTAAAACACCCCCTCCACCACCGGCGGAGTCCCGCGGCGCCTGCGGGGTGCGGGGCGTGGGGCGCTATATCGGGCGGGGAACTCATTTCGGCGCGGGGCGGTGAGTGTCCTTTCTGTACGGGTTAGTACTTACTATTATTATCTTCTGTGGTTAGGTTAGGGTTTTAAATTTAATGTTATTCACAGATGTCCATCAGTAGTGCCAATACCAAGGCCATGCGTCATAACCCCATCGAACAGAGAGCTAAGGAGATGGTTGTCGAAAACACAGGCAGCTTGTCGAAGCATTTGCTCGCGGAAGAGCGACGTGTCGGCGATACAGGCGTATAGTAAGAAAAACGAAGAGAGCGATAGTACGCACAGGCAAATATGCCCGCCCAGCACTAATTGGATTAACATCATATTCTTTACAGTTCTATTCTGTGTTTTAACTTTTAGCCCGTATATTTTATACTTGTTATAATTACTTGATTGGTTTTTTCATTTATTTGGATTTCGTCTGTGTACAGTCAAGTGCAAAGTAAGCTTAACCGCACCGCGTTTCTCTCCTTTATTCAACGGACAAGAACGGTGCAAACTCTACTATTCAGTTTGGCTTGCTTTTGGCTGTACAAAAAGAACTAATACTATGACGAAGTTAGACACATCATACGACACGTTTTGAATATATTTACGCCATTTCGAATTAAAGAGGTATTTCACGGAAGTCAAAAGACAAAAGGGACGCAGTTATGCGTAAGAATGAGATACAAATAAGTACACCGCGCTCACTCTTGTGCATAACGGCGTCCCTTTTGTCTTTTGACTCCCGTGAATTATATGCCTTACTGCCGTCCACCTTACCAGAGTAAGCAGGACGTGACAGCTCCGTAACCTAGGGTAGTACGTCTGCCTTCGAAGGCAGCAGTTGACCGGACGACTAGCTAACGGTATTTTTCACTTGTATAGCTCTCAGCGCCCGAGGACACGCTCTCATTTAGATCCGCCACGGACTGTATAACCAAGTGATACTACATCTCGTAGCTGCTGCTACGTAATTGCTACGCCGTAGCAGTGGTCTACGGAAGGTCTACGCCGTAGAGATTGTTCCCACTTCGCTTTACAGACCGACAAGGATCTAAATGAACGTGGCCTGTAAAGGAACTAACGCCAAATGGTTACTACTACTACTTAATATGTTTCTTAAATTAGACGAAATAAAAGATCGTAGTTTAGCGATATGTATCATTTTAATACAAAAACACCAGTAACATTACAATAAGTTTCAGTATAAAGTACATGCGCTCACAAGCTACATATCCATAACATTTTAAACAGATCAAAATAATCATACCTATTTACATATTACATACGTTATATATAATTTTTTACACAAATTCCAAATTCCCTTGGTGAGCATAAGGACAGATTCTCAAAAAGACAGAAATAGTACAGTTCCAAACATTATTAGGTGCAGTGCTATATAAAATTACGGAAATTATAGACTGATGGATAAGTATTATTTTGCCATTTTTTAATATCTAATTTGAAACATGAAAGACACGTTTTTCCCTAGATAACAAAACAAAAATATTACTTTTATTTAGTTGAGTGCTAGTTAAAATTTCTAAGGGAAATAAATATATGATGACGAAATATTGATAACTTGTAGATATTTCAACTTTGTTTTGAAATTGCGAAGCTTTAAGAAATAATAATACTCCAACATAGTAGCCATTTTTAAAATTAAATGTATTGAAAACTTGTAATAGACAGTGTTTTTCTTTATTCTTTTAAATAATAATTTTGTTTTTAATTGTATATAACATGTGATACAAAACTCCGCCAGAATATTTGCGGAAATAATCGAACTAAATTTAAATTGTGCAAAATTTTACTCGTAATAAAAATCAACAACACTTCATTTACATATGTAATAAAACTAATAAATATAGCAAAGGCATTATAATATTTTTACTCCGCTAATATTCTGGTAGAAAAAATAATTAAAAACTAAATTTTATCTAAAATATAAAAATGACAAAATGTGCGATTACACACACAAATATAAGCCAAAGTTGCATACAAAGCAAAACCCGTATTTCTCAAAGTATAGTATTAAAATAAGGGTTATTATAACATTTATAACTAAAAAGAGCATGTTAAGATGAACACTGGAGTTTGCACTATTTTTGTCCGTTGAATAAGGGAGAGAATCGAAGTGCAAGTGTTCAACTTAATTTGCTCTTGGCTTTACATATTTTTCTACATTTTCTGTGCCTCCAATAGCATTATCACATCATATAGCATTTGCCTATATCATAGAAAAAAAAGAGTATTTTACATAATCAATGAGAAATTTCACTCGTATAGTTATTTCTAATCGGAGCATAATGTACAAAACGCAAGATGTACACAACACGGTTTATGAGCCCAGTTCTCATACTAAAAATCTAACAATGGACAAAGTTATATGATGCTGAAGTAATATGAACAAGGGGATATGGCTTCCATAACTTTCAAAAATTTTCAAAATTAAAATATAAGCTCCCTTAGAACACTTAATGACCTCAAAATAAAATAGAAAAAGGCAACCCTCACAGGATAACATGCGTGTCTGTCCGTTTGTCTGTTACAGAAAAATTTCTCAAAACAATAACCGATTTTTTCTGCTATACCCAACTTTTACTCATAAATAACATTCGATACGTGGCATACAATATGATAGGCATTAATTACACAAAGATTAAATTTAAGATTATAACATAATAATGCAGCACACACGACATTTTAAACACATACGAAAACATCGCGTCAAGTTTATATATACATTTTAATTTCAGTATCAAAACTATGTTTTATTCGAAGCACCAATGTGTGTGCTTTTATAGACATTTGAGACAATTTTTTAAACATAATATATTCCCAACACTATATTAGTTATTTTGCTTTATCAAGCCGCTTTTTTGAAGGAATGGTGGTTACAAAGTTGCCTTAGTTAGATGTTACTATCGATAGTAATCTAAAATAGGGTTATTTTGTCAATAAATATTGATAGTTTCTTCACTTAATTATTACTATTATAAAGGCGAAACTTTGTGAGTGTGTGAGTGTATGTTTGTTACTTCTTCACATCTAAACGGCTGGAGCGATTTTAATAAAATTTGGTATGGAGTTAGCTGACACTCAGGATTAACACATAGGCCACTTTTTACCGCGGGAAATCACCTCATTCCCACGGGAAAACCTGTTAACGCGGGGCAGAAAGCTAGTTTCTAATAATTTTCTTAACTTTCCAAATCTCACAGAATACGTTAGTAGTAGTAGCCAAACTATGCTGTTAGGGTCACGCTTAGTATTTGGTTAAGTTAAGCTTGTTGAAAATCTTGCAAGTTGCTGTCAAATTAGCGATGTACTAGCTTAGAAGATTATTCATTAAATAAAATATACGAAAATATCGATTCTTAAAATATGCGGGTCAACGATCCCCGCACAAAATGTATGGAAAAAGCTGTTCGGTTGATTTGGCTGAAATTTTGTGAAAATATAGTCTTTATATCGGTCAAAGTTGCAACGTAGAATAATGAACAGTTTTAAACCATTTAATTTTCATAGTTACAACTGATTTGGAAAATTACAGAGTCTAAAATAAAAAAATAAATAAAAGAATTATTCTTCGTCTCAAAACACGAAATTGTGACATCAATGTATTCTTTGTATTGTAATAGAATTCTCAGCATTGCTAGGGAAACTTTACACAAAAAGGAAGTGTGCTAATAAAATCTAATTAGTCCGTCAGATTACTAAAAAATAATGTACACGTATTTTTTTGTCTGGCAAAAGAAAAATGCCGACGACACAGCACTTTGAAATTTCCAGTGACGACACGCCGCCATACAAATTGTACGGAACAAGTGACGTCATAGCACTCTTCTACATTTTGATGCTATATATCTTCGTTAAATTGAAAAACAATACGTGTTCAATTTTTTTCGGTAATCTAATTGACGGACTAATAAGAATCAATTTCTTTTTTCCAGGACGCTTCCCTATTAACAGGAAATTTTCATACGAGCACACCTCACACTTGACTTGCAATCAAGTAACATAGTCTCCCCTAACCCACCACCCTTCAAAACAAACAGAACACAGCGAGGGCCCTATAAAGCCCCGACCTCCTCAATCACTCAACCCTCTCCTCCTCTTGCACTTCAGGCGCTACCTCTTGTACCTCCTCCTCATTCCTCATGATCCTCTCTCCTCTATCCCCTTCCCTCCTTACCTCTAGCTCTATGACGGGGTCGGCGGTGGCCTCCGCTAGGTTCGTGACGGATTTGGACTTGAAACATTGGAAATCGACATGGCGGCTTTTGGCTTCCTCCTTCTCCCACGACATGTGAATGAAGGGGCGCTGGACGTAGTTGTAGATTACTTCTGCTCTGCCCCCCGGCCTCTTGCGGACCTGGACAAACGACACCAATTTTATTTAAAGCCTGACCAAAGAAATTGTGGAGGCAAGGTAGGTAGAAATTGCTACTTTAGCAATTAGGCCGCCTTTTGACTCATCTGTTTTGTTCTGTATTGTTTGTCAATAAAGTATATTGTATTGTAAGATGTTCCTTGGGGCATGGTGGTGAGCCCGGGGACCGCGGTCCGACTGTACTTCGTTGAACTTGTATTCAATGCCTTGCGAAAACTCTGATAGCGCGTTTCAGGCCTCGGCTTCTAATTGGTCGCTCTTATAATGACGTAGTATGTGGTGCGCCGCCACAAAATAAAAATCCTGCTCTGGGGGCGCCACGTGTAGGTATAGTTTTACGACTATGGCAACAATTTCCTTTATAAAATTAGTTCCATTGAATTTCCGTAATATGGCGAAGTTTTTTATTTATCTGTATTTAAAACGCATCGGCATCGGTGGCCGACGGCCGTTGACTTCCATTCCGACGTTCGCGGGTTCGAACCTCGGCACGTACCAATGTGTTTTCGATTTTCGAATTCATAAGTACGTTTATTCGACGCTCTTACGGTGAAGGAAAACATCGTGAGGAAACCTGCACACACCTGCGAAGTAATTCAAAGGTTGTGTGTTCGTGACCAACCCGCACTGTGCCAGCGTGGTCGACTAAGGCCTACTCACCCTGATTTCAGGGTAGGCTCGAGCCCCTCGGTGGGGACATACTTAGCTGTACATTATATTGATGATATTTAAGTAAAAAACCTTTTCTTTGTATGTCGGGTAGCCCTCTACTCCAAGACGGATTTTCTTCAGACCTCTCTCCTTCATCACTTGTTTCGCTACATCTCTGAAACAAAAAAAAAAAAACTTAGTCATAGAATTAATAATAGTACAACAATAAATCAATCCTACTAATATTAACCTTTTAACCGCCATGGTCTGATATATAAGACAAGTTGGTAAGACAGTTTGGTAAGTCAGTCAGTCAGTTTAGTAAGTCATATATCAGACCATGGCGGTTAAAAGGTTAAGCATGGATGGATGTAAGTTTGTTACTCTTTAACGCAATAACTACTGAATGAATTTTAATGAAACTTTACAAATATATAGCTTATACATCAGTATAACACATAGGAAAGTCCCTTATTCCCACGGGAAAAGCCATTAGCGCGGGCGTAAAGCTAGTATAATATAATATAAAGTCCGACCAAAGAAATAAGAAACCTCGCCATATTGCGGAATTTCAATGGAAAATTAGTTCCATTAGTTATAAGGGAAATTGTTGCCATAGTCGTAAAAATATACACGTGGCGCCCCCAGAGCAGGCTTCTTATTTCTTTGGTCACGCTTTGTAATACAATATAATAGCTTTCCGCCGCGGCTCCGCCCGCGTTGACAGTTTTTCCCGTGGGAATGAGGCATTTATCCGCGGTAAAAGGTAGCCTATGTTACTCAGGCTGAATGTAGCTTTCTAATGGTGAAAGAATTTAGAAATCGGCACAGTAGTTTTTGAGTTTATCCATTACAAACACACACACAAAAATACAAATCTTTCCTCTTTATAATATTACTAGCAACCCGCCCCGGCTCCGCACGGGAAAATGGTTATTGTGGGTTATCCTTAAGTATATTATGCATGTATTATACATGTAAACCTTCCTCTTGAATCACTCTATCCATTAAAAAAAACCGCATCAAAATCCGTTGCGTAGTTTTAAAGATTTAAGCATACATAGGGACAGAGAAAACGACTTTGTTTTATATTATGTAGTGATAGTATGATTAACAAGTTTATTTTGTCTTTATCCGCTCACCTGTTTTCGATATACTTGAAGAACCTGTATAGAGGTGTGGACAGCACCGTCTGGCTGTATTCATCCCCCATCTGCGGCGGATACTGCTCGTCCCACTCCACAGAGTCGTCGTCCAGTAGCACCTGAATATAACAACACGGATATATACTCGTATACAATAATTAGATCGAACAAATAATTTAAAAAATAAAGAAATTAAAAATCCGAAGCCACAAAACCGTTACTAGATCTTTTCAACAACTAGAAAAGAGCTGATAACCTTCAAATGGCTGAAGATATTTTCTTGGATCATAGCTAAGAACACTCAATCGTGACACCTCGCAAACAAAAAAAACTAGATCAATATCGGCGCATCTGTTTAGGAGCTACGATGCCACAGACAGACAGACACACACGTCAAACTTATAACAGCCCTCTTTTTCGTCGGGGGTTAAAAAACAACGGATATACAATACTCAGCAAAATGTTGAAATATCGAGAAAATGGTTTAAAATGGTGGCAGTCAGAGCGTCGCAGGTCAAGTGGCTAAGGCCATTGACTTCCATTCGGTAATTCGCGGGTTATGTACTGCTTTGTTATATTTTTGTGTGTACAATAAAGAATCTGCAAGGCGTCCCACGGCTATGCCACACGGAGGCAAAGTACCTTAAATATTGTAGGTAGAACATTTTACTGAAAGAAGACTTTATTTTAATTTAAAACACGATTAAAACTGAATTCATAACTTTTTTAATAATAACATGGTTGAACCGGGAATCGAACCAGCTACACGAGAAAAAAAATCATAGTCTTCCTTTTATTTCTGACACTATGTTATTTAGCAAAAAATAATCCTTATAATGAAGCTTTTCAATCTGTGTGATAAACTACACGGTGTTTTTTTTTTCGTGTAACGAGTTCGATTCCCGGTTCAATCATGTAATTATTAAAATATTTATGAATTCAGTTTTTTATAGTTTTTAGAAATAAAATAAAGTCTTCTTTCAGTAAAATGTTCTATCTACAATGGTGGTGTGTGTGTGTGTGTGTGTGTGTGTGTGTGTGTGTGTGTGTGTTACCACGACATGGCACTCCCGGTCGCCGCGCTCGGCCGACACCACCATCAGCGGCAGGATCAGCTTCTCCAGGAACGTCTCGAACTGTCTCCGAGCACCCTCGTTGTGTGTGTGTGTGTGTGTGTGTGTGTGTTACCACGACATGGCACTCCCGGTCGCCGCGCTCGGCCGACACCACCATCAGCGGCAGGATCAGCTTCTCCAGGAACGTCTCGAACTGTCTCCGAGCACCCTCGTTGAGTGTGTGTGTGTGTGTGTGTGTGTGTTACCACGACATGGCACTCCCGGTCGCCGCGCTCGGCCGACACCACCATCAGCGGCAGGATCAGCTTCTCCAGGAACGTCTCGAACTGTCTCCGAGCACCCTCGTTGAGTGTGTGTGTGTGTGTGTGTGTGTTACCACGACATGGCACTCCCGGTCGCCGCGCTCGGCCGACACCACCATCAGCGGCAGGATCAGCTTCTCCAGGAACGTCTCGAACTGTCTCCGAGCACCCTCGTTGTGTGTGTGTGTGTGTGTGTGTGTGTGTGTGTGTGTGTGTGTTACCACGACATGGCACTCCCGGTCGCCGCGCTCGGCCGACACCACCATCAGCGGCAGGATCAGCTTCTCCAGGAACGTCTCGAACTGTCTCCGAGCACCCTCGTTGTGTGTGTGTGTGTGTGTGTGTGTGTGTGTGTGTGTGTGTGTGTGTGTGTGTGTGTGTGTGTGTGTTACCACGACATGGCACTCCCGGTCGCCGCGCTCGGCCGACACCACCATCAGCGGCAGGATCAGCTTCTCCAGGAACGTCTCGAACTGTCTCCGAGCACCCTCGTTGTGTGTGTGTGTGTGTGTGTGTTACCACGACATGGCACTCCCGGTCGCCGCGCTCGGCCGACACCACCATCAGCGGCAGGATCAGCTTCTCCAGGAACGTCTCGAACTGTCTCCGAGCACCCTCGTTGTGTGTGTGTGTGTGTGTGTGTGTGTTACCACGACATGGCACTCCCGGTCGCCGCGCTCGGCCGACACCACCATCAGCGGCAGGATCAGCTTCTCCAGGAACGTCTCGAACTGTCTCCGAGCACCCTCGTTGTGTGTGTGTGTGTGTGTGTGTGTGTGTGTGTGTGTTACCACGACATGGCACTCCCGGTCGCCGCGCTCGGCCGACACCACCATCAGCGGCAGGATCAGCTTCTCCAGGAACGTCTCGAACTGTCTCCGAGCACCCTCGTTGTGTGTGTGTGTGTGTGTGTGTGTGTGTGTGTGTGTGTGTGTGTGTGTGTGTGTTACCACGACATGGCACTCCCGGTCGCCGCGCTCGGCCGACACCACCATCAGCGGCAGGATCAGCTTCTCCAGGAACGTCTCGAACTGTCTCCGAGCACCCTCGTTGTGTGTGTGTGTGTGTGTGTGTGTGTGTGTGTGTGTGTTACCACGACATGGCACTCCCGGTCGCCGCGCTCGGCCGACACCACCATCAGCGGCAGGATCAGCTTCTCCAGGAACGTCTCGAACTGTCTCCGAGCACCCTCGTTGTGTGTGTGTGTGTGTGTGTGTGTTACCACGACATGGCACTCCCGGTCGCCGCGCTCGGCCGACACCACCATCAGCGGCAGGATCAGCTTCTCCAGGAACGTCTCGAACTGTCTCCGAGCACCCTCGTTGTGTGTGTGTGTGTGTGTGTGTGTGTGTGTGTGTGTGTTACCACGACATGGCACTCCCGGTCGCCGCGCTCGGCCGACACCACCATCAGCGGCAGGATCAGCTTCTCCAGGAACGTCTCGAACTGTCTCCGAGCACCCTCGTTGTGTGTGTGTGTGTGTGTGTGTGTGTGTGTTACCACGACATGGCACTTCCGGTCGCCGCGCTCGGCCGACACCACCATCAGCGGCAGGATCAGCTTCTCCAGGAACGTCTCGAACTGTCTCCGAGCACCCTCGTTGTGTGTGTGTGTGTGTGTGTGTGTGTGTGTGTGTGTTACCACGACATGGCACTCCCGGTCGCCGCGCTCGGCCGACACCACCATCAGCGGCAGGATCAGCTTCTCCAGGAACGTCTCGAACTGTCTCCGAGCACCCTCGTTGTGTGTGTGTGTGTGTGTGTGTGTGTGTGTGTTACCACGACATGGCACTCCCGGTCGCCGCGCTCGGCCGACACCACCATCAGCGGCAGGATCAGCTTCTCCAGGAACGTCTCGAACTGTCTCCGAGCACCCTCGTTGTGTGTGTGTGTGTGTGTGTGTGTGTGTGTGTTACCACGACATGGCACTCCCGGTCGCCGCGCTCGGCCGACACCACCATCAGCGGCAGGATCAGCTTCTCCAGGAACGTCTCGAACTGTCTCCGAGCACCCTCGTTGTGTGTGTGTGTGTGTGTGTGTGTGTGTGTGTGTGTGTTACCACGACATGGCACTCCCGGTCGCCGCGCTCGGCCGACACCACCATCAGCGGCAGGATCAGCTTCTCCAGGAACGTCTCGAACTGTCTCCGAGCACCCTCGTTGTGTGTGTGTGTGTGTGTGTGTGTGTGTGTGTGTGTGTGTGTGTTACCACGACATGGCACTCCCGGTCGCCGCGCTCGGCCGACACCACCATCAGCGGCAGGATCAGCTTCTCCAGGAACGTCTCGAACTGTCTCCGAGCACCCTCGTTGTGTGTGTGTGTGTGTGTGTGTGTGTGTGTGTGTGTGTGTGTGTGTGTGTGTGTTACCACGACATGGCACTCCCGGTCGCCGCGCTCGGCCGACACCACCATCAGCGGCAGGATCAGCTTCTCCAGGAACGTCTCGAACTGTCTCCGAGCACCCTCGTTGTGTGTGTGTGTGTGTGTGTGTGTGTTACCACGACATGGCACTCCCGGTCGCCGCGCTCGGCCGACACCACCATCAGCGGCAGGATCAGCTTCTCCAGGAACGTCTCGAACTGTCTCCGAGCACCCTCGTTGTGTGTGTGTGTGTGTGTGTGTGTGTGTGTGTGTGTGTGTGTGTGTGTGTGTGTGTTACCACGACATGGCACTCCCGGTCGCCGCGCTCGGCCGACACCACCATCAGCGGCAGGATCAGCTTCTCCAGGAACGTCTCGAACTGTCTCCGAGCACCCTCGTTGTGTGTGTGTGTGTGTGTGTGTGTGTGTGTTACCACGACATGGCACTCCCGGTCGCCGCGCTCGGCCGACACCACCATCAGCGGCAGGATCAGCTTCTCCAGGAACGTCTCGAACTGTCTCCGAGCACCCTCGTTGTGTGTGTGTGTGTGTGTGTGTGTGTGTGTTACCACGACATGGCACTCCCGGTCGCCGCGCTCGGCCGACACCACCATCAGCGGCAGGATCAGCTTCTCCAGGAACGTCTCGAACTGTCTCCGAGCACCCTCGTTGAGTGTGTGTGTGTGTGTGTGTGTGTGTTACCACGACATGGCACTCCCGGTCGCCGCGCTCGGCCGACACCACCATCAGCGGCAGGATCAGCTTCTCCAGGAACGTCTCGAACTGTCTCCGAGCACCCTCGTTGAGTGTGTGTGTGTGTGTGTGTGTGTTACCACGACATGGCACTCCCGGTCGCCGCGCTCGGCCGACACCACCATCAGCGGCAGGATCAGCTTCTCCAGGAACGTCTCGAACTGTCTCCGAGCACCCTCGTTGTGTGTGTGTGTGTGTGTGTGTGTGTGTGTGTGTGTTACCACGACATGGCACTCCCGGTCGCCGCGCTCGGCCGACACCACCATCAGCGGCAGGATCAGCTTCTCCAGGAACGTCTCGAACTGTCTCCGAGCACCCTCGTTGGATAGCTCGTGGAGGAGACCGCGGAGATTCTGGTGGAGAAATAAAGAACCTGCTTAGGGGGCGCCACGTGTATATTTTTACGACTATGGCAACAATTTCATGTCCTTCAAGCTACAATCCTCTTCGGCTTAGTTTATATCTAAAATTGTTTTTTTTTTAATATTTAAAAATTTACATCTTAATAGTTATAGTGTTTTTCTGGCTGTGACCTCAAAATCAATTTGTATGTAAAAGTTTACATGCATTTTTAAAGTACTTTTACGATGTTTTTCGTAACAAATCGAATTTAGTCTGACGGGTACGTATTACAATGTCTAAATTAAAAAAAACTAACTTAAAAAAGCCTATGTTCAAAATACCTAAAATCTAAATACCTACTGGTTGTTTCACTTAAAATCAAAATATCGAAAAATTAAAATGCCAAATGGATATGTTACCGAAGTTCATAAAGCTAAAACTTTAAATTCCTATGTACAAAGTTTCTAAAATTAGTTTACCTCACAGTTAATTGACCAAAATAAAAAATGCTGTTAGTCTTATAATATTCAAGGTTAACAGGCGTGGGGGGGTCATCATAACCTAACTCCGAAGGGTGGCGGAGGAAGCTGAGCGCTACCCCCCACCGTCCGCCGTACCCTTCTAACCTAACCCGGCGAAGTAGGGGGTGCCCCGAAGTCCCGTGCTCGCTTCACTCGCACCCGCCTAGTCTAATTTATTCTAACTAAATATTATTCTTAGCTCGCAAGTGATGCATCATTTTAGGTATTTTGACCATTTGGTATTTTAAATGTTGGTGTATTCAACTTCGGTGTAATTACTAATGATATTTTAAACATTAGTAATTCGTAGGTAGGTGTTAGTTTCGTAGGGATTTTAAAACATTAGGTATTTAGATTTTAGGTATTTTGACCGTAGGTCATTTTACGTTAGTTTTTTAAATTTTAGACATTGCAATACGTACCCAGTCTGACGATACTATTTCAATAGCAATTTTTGATACCAATTTTGGAATGAAAGATCAAAGCATTTTGCGGAAATGAGCAAAATTGAAATGCTCTAGCCAGAATCCTCCCCAACCTGTAGCTATATCTTCGGAATTACAGCGCGTCTAATTTTATTTCTTTAGTAAGCAATAAATACTATTTCGTGTCTATTTTTTTGGATATAAACTAAGCCGTAAGACCCCACCGTTTGGCTGTACGAGATGGGAGGATTCTGGCTTGAACATCCAGCTATAATCCTCCCCAAACAATCTTCAGAATCATAACGATACTAATCTTCTTACAATTATACTATTTACTTCTATTTAAATAGTATTTTTTAGCATAGTCAAAATTGAATTTCATAAGGTTTCATAGGGGAGGATTGTAGCTTGAAGGACATGAAATTGAGAGACACAGTTCACACAACAGGCATGATTATTTCAGGAGAAATATCTTCCAGCACACCCACAAAAGAATGAAAGTATAACTAAACTAGCCTTCGGCGCCTTCCTTCCATAAGATTGAGGTATTTTCCCGCGGTAAAAGGTAGCTTATGTCGTTCTCCAGGGACTATTCTATCACTGTTATCAAGTTTCATCAAAATCTGTTAAGTGGTATTAGCGTGAAAGCATAAGAAACAGTCGGACGATTACTTTCGCATTGTTACCTATCAGTAGGGATTATGCAAATTTTCACGTCAATACATCAAATCAATATCTCGTATTTGTGTGGTTCTTACAAAGATGACAATAACAGGAAATAATCTCACGGACGTTCTTTATAGATACTATAAACAAAATATAACAATGGTATATTAAAACAATCTCGTTACAAAGTCTCACAAAAATGTCTTAAAATCCGCCCGAATATCGTCACCCGCAGTCGTATTTTTTTACATTAAAAAAGTAATTTTTAAGTTCATTATTAAGACAGTTTAAAAATTAGTGAAGGTAGTGAACAGATTTTGATAAATTGAAATACGCAAGGGTTTTCGTAAATGAACGTGTCCTGTGTCGGAACTAACGCCTTGCGTGTTGCTCACTATATGTTTGTCAGTCTCTTGTATAGCGAGCAGCGCCCGAGGACAAGCTCATTTAGATCCTAAACGGATTTCAGCATATCTTGACGAAATGAAACTTCAACAAATCCTACTGCTGTTCGCCCTAGCTGCGTTAGCTAATGCCGAAATGAACATGTCAATTTACTGCGAGCACTACAAACACGGCCCGAGTTTAGACGTCAGAGAGTTGGTTGGTTTATGGATGACTGTCTATACGCAGCCGAAGAACGTCAACTGTTTTACTATGAGTATCAGGGCTACCACTGAACTGGTAAGTCTAATTATTTTATTGTGGTGCTTGTAAAGTCTTCGAGCGATCTAAGGGACCCACACTAGCGTCTTTATTTGTGAACACAACTTTCTTTCGTCACTCGCCTTGCTGCTTAGCGCTGGCACGACGACGACGCGGCGGTCGAAAGATTTTAGTGTGGGGGGGGTCTCTAAATGACCTAATAATTAGGGACAGACAGAGTTCCTTAGGCGACGTCTCTTTCACGATGTTGTTCCGTATCAACGCACTGAGCCGTGGTGCTCGCCCCCTCTCCCCGCCCCTAGTCGCGTTGGTACATGACTACTCTAGGGTAGAGCATTCCGCACCCCCGCTACGCAAGTCCGGTGAAGTTAGTTTGATTGGCTTCGATAAAAGCATAGGTAAATAAAAAAAAAAGTCAGAT
This sequence comes from Teleiodes luculella, assembly GCA_948473455.1. Classification (NCBI taxonomy): domain Eukaryota; kingdom Metazoa; phylum Arthropoda; class Insecta; order Lepidoptera; family Gelechiidae; genus Teleiodes; species Teleiodes luculella. Next base: position 582,137 of record OX419608.1, read on the forward strand.
TCATTGAGATTTAGAAGGGCTAGAGCATGTTCTAAGAAAACAAGGTCTAACACTCCGACCACGTGACTGACACAAGCCTACGTCATTTCTACGTCATTTTGCCTATTCATCCTTGTCGAATGCGTGGAATAGACAAGGATGAACAGCGCAAAATGACGTAGGCTTGTGTCAGTCATGTGGTCTTCTTTTAAGACCTTGTTTTCTTATACCATGATGCCCAGTAATTGCACTCCATACAAGTGCGCCCGAATCGTCGCACGCTTACATAAGAATCATTTACACGACCGCTAACCCATCTTTCATAGTTTTGCCCCGCGAAGATGGGTTAGCGGCCGTGTAAATGATTCTTTTGTGCGGGGACGATTCGGGCGCTCTTGCACAGAATACCAATTAGTAGTCCCTACAGAAGCTGCACTAGGCGACATAATTCATACAAATTGCAACCCTAGCTTCGTTATAATAAAGTGCAATTCAGATCGCACGGCGCTAGGCGAAAAGATGAAGTTTCTGCATCTCTCTCTCGCGTATTGCGCCACTCTACTAACACGTTTAGGGAATGGAGAATTGGCCCGAGACCGCTAGGCCGGGCGGTTGGTAGTTATAGCGCGTAAGTAGGTACATGGAGTGACGGAGGCCTGGGCTAGAGTGAGATTTAGTGTTTTCCCTCAGGAGCGAGAACAGCTGACGATGCGCTACGGCAACCTGAGCGGGCGCGTGGATTGGAGCGCGTGCTACCTGCAAGTGGAGGGCGCGGGGGGGAGGCACTTCCTGCAGGGCGCGGGGGGGGATGCGGGGCTGCTGCGCAACATACTCATACGGGAGGACGATAAAGGTGAGCGGAATGGTCCTACAATGTACAATCGTACCCAAAGAGACGGCCTCGAACCGAGCGTCAGTAATACTGACGCTGCGACACGAAAAAAGATAATGGACTCTAAGGTAATGTATTTAAGGTGGACTTTGGAGGTAAGCAACAGTGACGCGGCGTTTCCGGGGTCTGTGTCGTCGCGGCAACTCACTTTTGAGTATTTCATTCTTAAATACATTACCTTAAGAGTCCATTATCCTTTTTCGTGTCGCAGCGTCAGTGTCGCTGAGACGCTCGGTTCGAAAGGCTTTTAGGCCTTCTATATTATTATATGTAGATCATGGTCTAAGAAAACAAGGTCTAACACTCCGACCACGTGACTGACACAAGCCTACGTCATTTCTACGTAATTTTGCGTGTATGTAATTGATAAGGATGAACAGCGCAGGCGCAGTGCCCGGCCGGCCACGTGTATACTTGTGGCAAAGGAACATAAATATTGTATACTCGTAACATAAGCTATATTTATAAATAAGTGGGTTATCCTGCTAATATTATAAACACAAAAGTTTGTGGGGATGGATGGTCGCAAAAAATACCGAATGGATTTTAATGTTTTACAATAATATAGCTTATACTTCAGAATAATACAGTGGAGATCTTTGGGGGAGGCCTTTGTCCTGATGATGGATGACCTTTTACCACGGAAAAAACTGCTAGCACAGCAAGCTAGTTGATTAAATATCACAAAACCCGATTGAACAAGGCGATATTATGTAAAGTAGGTGATTATTTCTCCGCAGGGCACTACGAGCTGCAAGAGCAGAGTGCTGACCAGTGGACCATATTCGGAAGGAGAGGGGCCGAGCTTCTACTGATGAGGGACTGCTCCGGGGAGGCCCTAGCCATATTCGTTAGGGCCCCTTACTGGCCGGCCACTACGGACCTGTACGCTATACTACACAGAAGTGGTATCAAGCCTCAAGCCAGCCAGAGAGTTATATGCGAGCCGCTTGAAGATTGCTACAGTAGTGTTGGAAGTGGGAGGGTTAGGAAGAAGAAAGGGGATTTGTAAAGAATAAGTGATATTGTAAACTAATAAAATTTGAAATAAATGTTACAATCCTTTTGTTAGTTTTTTTGTTATCCTAACTTACATATTTTAAAAACTTGGTACAGAGATAGAATAGACCTTGGGGTAGGATGAGCTACCTTTTACTGCGAGGAAATACTTCATTTGCACGGAAAAAAACTATGAGCGCGAGCGGAAAGCTAGTGAAGTATATTTGTATTGTATTGTAAATTGTAAAGTTATGCTTTCATACCAAAATGGCTGAACAGATCGTCGTCAATACTAAGTCTGCCTATGCACTATTTTCTCTTTAGATTATTATTGTATAGGAATAAAATATAAGATTTGTGTGCAATAAAATTCAATCACTACCAGTAGTAATGTGGCGTTCCCGGGAATATTCCCACACTAAGAATGCTACTTTCCGTTTGAGGCCAACTAGGACGAGTCAGTGAGGTCTGTAGGGTCAGTCGGGTCGTGAAGTACCTAACCGGAAATCACCAACCCTGTCTACCACATCTAGCCAGCTTGAACATCAATTTTTGTTGGGAATATAGCTGAGAACGGAAATTTCCCGGGCATGGCACACATAAAAAAGCTGTACCTACAAAAAGTGGCCAGGGCCATTGTCTTCCGTTCGGGAAGCGCGGCTTCAAACCTCGCTTTGTACAAATGTGTTTTCATACATATGTATGTTTCTTTAACATCAGGTACTACATCTGTGAAGAAATTCAAAGTTATGTGTTTGTAACCAACCCGCTCTGGGCCAGAGTGGTCGACTAACACCAATTCACCCTAATGCAGGATAGGCTCGAGCCCCTCGGTGGGACCATATATGTCTGTTAACGAAGATTATCCACAAACCTGGCAGCGCACCGTGTTGGCATCAAAAGGCACCAGCAGGTAGTCGCAGGCTTCCCTCAACTCCTGGACGGAGACAGTCGGGGGACACCTGATGGTTCCACCTCGGTAGTACTCCAGGATCGCTCTGAACACTGTTGCTGATATACCCTCGGCCACTTCATACTCTCCTCGCTCGTTGGGATGGGTGAAGTCTAGACCTGGAACAATAGATCAACATCATTATCATGTATTTACAGTCTTACAATGAAGAGTAGTAGTTGCGTCGGTGGCCAAGTGGCTAGGCCCGTTGACTTCCGTTCCGAAGTTCGATGGTTCAAACCCCGGCACGTACCAATGTGTTTTCGATTTTCGAATTCATATGTACGTTTATTCGACGCTCTTACGGTGAAGGAAAACATCGTGAGGAAACCTGCACACACCTGCGAAGAAATTCAAAGGTTGTGTGTGAAGTTGACCAACCCGCACTGGGCCAGCGTGGTCGACTAAGGCCTATTCACCCTGGTATCAGGGTAGGCTCGAGCCCCTCGGTGGGGACATATATGAGCTGTTAACGAATGAAGAGTAGAGATGAAAAAGTAGCAACACTGTGGTGTGTCCACAGGGTATGTCGCTAAACTTAAGTGGCAGTGGGCTGCGCACATTGCGCGTAGAACCGACGGCCGTTGGGGCAAAAAGGTTCTTGAATGGCGACCGCGCGCCGGAAGACGTAGCGTGGTCCACAAGGTGGACCGACGATCTGGTGAGGGTCGCGGGAAGCCGCTGGATGCGGGCAGCGCAGGATCGATCGTCGTGGAGATCTTTGGAGAAGGCTTTTGTCCAGCAGTGGACGTCTACAGGCTGAAATGATGATGATGACTGTGGTGTCGTCTCATTTTCACGATCATTTAGTTGGAAAGGGACGACATACAATGTTGCTACTCTGTTATGTCACACTGTACACAACTAGAACCTACGCCTAGCACAAAGCAACTAGTTATAGTCCCTATAGACTGATCAAATGTTAAAAACAAACATTAAAAAAAATAAAAATCTAGCCTGTAGTTTCCTGAATGAAATTTGGTTTGAGTCAAAAGTGGATGTGGGCAGGACACACAGCTAGATGGAAGAACAACAGATGGACCTACCACTTAGCAAAGTGGCCAGGACAAGACCAACCGGCAAAAGGTGCGTAAAACAAGAGACAGACAACTTAAAATTGCTAGAAATAATTGGTTGAGAGCTGCAGATGACAGACAAAGATGGAAACAGAGGAATGGATCACAAAAAAATAATCAAACCATAACCATAATAATATTAGATGTGTTGGATATCTAGAGCCTAAATAAATAAATAATAAAATATATTTAGTAATCAGTTTTATTATTACTATTAGTAAGTAATTATCTTTTAACAAACTTTCAAAATCATTATTTGTAAAATCTGCACTAGTTAAGTGTAGGAGCTAAGTGCTTTCACCTAATAGTATTTTGATGGGTGATTCACTATGACTTTCCCATTTCTCCTTCATCATTTCCAAGAAATACTGTATTACTCATTGAACTAATTTTACTAACGTGTGACTAACAAGCTAGTTTATCTGTTTATTTAATTTATGTATGAGCAACTTTGAATGGAAACAAATGTATGTGTAATATGCAATAAAGTGTTGACATTACATACATAGATTATAATTTTATTTACATAACGGTTCATCATACTAATATTATAAAGAGGAAAGATTTGTATTTTTGTGTGTGTGTGTGTAATGAATAAACTCAAAAACTACTGTGCCATTTTCAAAAATGTTTTCCCCATTAGAAAGCTACATTCACCCTGAGTAACATAGGCTACCTTTTACCTCGGGAAAATGACTCATTCCCATGGGAAAAACGGTTAATGCGTGCGGAGCCGCGGCGGAAAGCTAGTGTATAATAAGAATTCAACCTCATATTCTTAGCCTCAATATTGTAAGTCCATTTTAAATTAAATTCAAAGCAGTTAACAATATTATTTATTCATATGCAAATGATGACTTAAACATATTAAAGTGAAAGTGCCAATTTCAACAATCTTATTGGGTATGTAAAGGAAGCACAAGGTTTTAGTTTAATATAATATAGTTTTTTTATTATTATTAAAGAGATATGTATGTAAAAAGGCCAAGGGGTCGCCCCAGATATTATTGGAGCAACAATATAATAGTAATTACTATAAATAGAAACAAATTAATAACTGGAGGCCTTTGTCCTTTAAATTGACTCTCCAGTTAAAAGAATAAACTATACTTCTCATCAAAAAAATCGAAACACTTCCGTACTAAGTTTGTTTGCAAGGTGTTTCGATTTTTTTGATGAGAAGTGTGTGTATTGTGATGTAATATGAGATGCGGGCAACACGCTTATGTATTTTTGTTTATTTTTGTATAATTTTTCTTCTTGTGTGTGTGTGCTATTTATGTTATTCTTCTGTCTTGTATTTAGTGCTGTCGATTTCTTGAGTCAATAAAGATTTAATCTATCTAAAAGGCTTAATTATTTTAATTTATTATTATTTGATTGTTAATAAGTTGCCACTCACCGGAGCTGAACATCCTCCCGAGCATGGTGTTGGGGTGCGCCGTGAACTGCGCCGGGTCCACCACGAAGCGCGTGTTGTCCACTACGAGCGTGATCCGATCCTCGCCCCCATTCGGACCCTGATTTTTCTGACCGTTTCTTGGGAGATCCGAAGCCTGCGAAGTCGACGGAGCAGAAGCGTTTGGAGACTGGTTCTTTGGCGGCATCGAGGAGGGAATTCGGGTTCGAAGCGGGCCGTTGCGCTTGGACAGACGCTTTCGACGGTCTTCGTCCCTCCTGTACTCTTCTGTGTCACTACTGCTGTCAGGGTAGAAGAAAGGACGACGCTGTTCTGACATGGCCTCCGGGCCAGCTGCCTGTGAGTCGGACATATGCACGTGCTCCACAGAGCTCTCACATCACGCACTCCCCGAAATTGAGACGTGATTGCGTTTCTTTGTAATGGAATAGAAATAAAAATGAAAAACACGATTTCTCTGAAAAATCGTCAGCACCATTTGACATTTGCAAGTAAAGTTGCCAGTTGCCAGTGGGAAAAATGGTAGGATTGGTAGAATAGAAAGATTCGTCATTTTTATCTCAATCTCAAAATTCTCAGAGTGTATCCGAAATTCCGAACGATATCAAAATTTACTCGTGCGCTGAAAAAGTTCGATGAATCGGCTGTTGACCTTTTCCCTGTCAAATGCGGAAATTATTAATTTTTGTGATTTGTTTTTCTCAATAATTCAACGAGTGTATGCGTTTATAGGCCGTGCGCTTTGATAAAATGTGTTAAACCAAGCCCCTTTTGCGAACTGTGACGTATAAACGTGACTCAAAAATAGGAAGTGAAAAGAACTTGTTTGGACGCTTGTTGGGGCGTTACGCATTTTTACAACGAAAAGCAGTTATAAATGGACCGACAGGACGAATATCATGACCCCGACTACCCGGGGGCTCCGTCGCAGGCCAAGCAGGGGACGTCCGAGGCGTCGGAAGATGAAAAATTGGAGAAAATCAGGCGCATAGTTAGCCGGGAGTTCACTAGCGAATTGGATGCCAGGGAACAGGAGATAATGCTTATTGACCAGCGGTAAGTGTGTTCTTGACCTTGCCTGTTGCTACGCGTGATATTATCACACACTTTTAGGTTAGAATTTTCCGAACAAATAAAAAACACCACATGAGTCATACCTTTGTTTTGTTTTGGCGATTATTTACAGTTAATGTTATCAGTAGGTATGCTGCATTTCTAATTGCACAGTTAATTAACACACATAAATAAAAGGTGCCATAAACATCAATTTATGGTAATTTAATTATAGGTACCTACTACTGTCATCTTCATACATATTGTGGTTTGGTTTACTTACTGAACCTTTTAACAGAAATAATTAGTAACCAAGTAATCCTAATTAGATTAATTGATAGATAAATAATCATTTTATTGCATTACTATCTTTCCGCCCTGCCGCTCTGCCCATCCTAACAGTTTTTCTCGTGTGAATGAGGAATTTTCCCGCTGTTAAAGGCACTGAGCCAATCTAAAACCACATACTATGGACATGTCACAAGAATTATTGCTAAATAAAAAGTAGAGGTCAAATCAAATGTCTGTAGGTACATAGAAAAAAATGCTATTAACAGAATCAGGGGGATGTAAGAAATGAAATAGAATAAAACCAGTTTTTTTTTGTTTTTATTACTTGCCGAAGATGTACTGATTTTCAGCTCTACCCATAGGGGTATTACTTAATCGAAGACAATTATTTTGAAAAAAGAAAATATGATTTTAAGTTTAATATTATTCAATATTTTAGTACTGTTTAAATGGTGCAAGTTAAAATTCCCCTAAGGCCTGTACCTACAATAATATAATACACTTTGAACCCAAATGGTCTTTAATATTAACCCTAATAGTCCAAGAGCCCGCGAACGCCAGACATACGTTATTTTATAAAAGCTGAAAATTCTTGTATATGTGCCTCTAGTACAGGTAAGAACGATCCCCACCCATGTTACCTGGGTAGTGGTTCCTTTGGCAGGTAGCAGGTAATAAAGGTATATAAAATTGTATCTTAAATTCGTTAATTTATAAAACTCAATTTTTTGATATTTCATTCGTAGTAATATTAATATTCGCGTTATGCATTGCCAGACACCTACTATGGTTCCAACCCCCTGCCAGACACCCCTAAATTATAATAATTTGTAATTCTACTTACGTTAGATTGTAAAATCTGAATTTTATATATGTTATTTGAGGCACTATAAAATGATGTTTTCTCAGTAGCCAGACAGTTTCGAGGGTTCTATCATCCTGCCAGACGCATTGGAAGGGGCAAAAGTTGTGAGAGCGCGGAGTATGTGTAGTAACTGGAGTGAGTGAAACAGAGCGTTCGGTTTATTGCGATCGTTTACTGCGTATCAGATGTCGTTTATTCCAAATTATATCGTGCTCTTCTTTTTTTAATTTATCAAGAAATTTTATTAAATAAAATAACTACAGTCTGAGTATAAAATTTTTAAAACAATACATATAAATAATTTTATACTAAATTATCAATCATGTGAAAAAACTAATAACTTGATTCATGTTATTTGGAAGTTTTCCAAAGTTTATTGTATTTAATTATAATTGAAAAATCATCTTTTAATAATTTAAGAACAATTTTTATTCAGTAATTTTCTTCATAATGAAATGAAATGAAAAAAATGAAAAATGGATAACCTTTACAATTGAGTTGCTTCTATGACAGGTATATATACACTCTAATTCTATATTAAATACGTAGTTCGCGATATAAATTACAATAATTGTTAGTGAAATAAGTAAGCAAAATCACGACTCAATTTGAGAGGTTATGTTTACATTCGAGAAAAGAAGCTTTATATCATGGAGTACTTTATATATAGCGCGACGCGACTGCATAATTTTGGTCGTTACACACTACATTATAATGTTTTATTTTGATTACAAGAAAATCGGAAAGTACTGTCCGACGCTTGATTGATGAAGGGTACAAAAGCGGTGGCAAGTTTTCAACGCCTGCAAAGCATAGATTAGGCCGCCCGAAAATAAAATTAGATGACTTTACCATTTGTGCGATTCGTCAGAAAATTAAATTTTCATACACATGTGGTGACGTTCAATTTCTGAACGCACCTTTAGTGACAGAGTCGGCAACAGCGTGACCATTTGTGGCAGATTTCTGCCATTTTGGCAGATTTGGATCCAAAATTTAAGCTGTGGCATATTATGCTGACGATTTAAAAATGTGGCAGATTTTGGCAGATTTCAAAGGTTTTAATGAAAATCATGCTAATTTTAAATTACATTACATTATAAATAAGTAATAAAAAATTTAAATAAAGTAAATGTAAAAATATTTAGTAGAAAATTATTTCACAATCTGGCAACCTATGCCTTTGTTTGATACCCAGCCCAGATTACACGGGGATTCCCCGCTTGACCTGTTCATACATAGGTATTGTCATTTGATTGTGGGCTGTACGTGATAAGTCATAGGGTTCATATTCTTATAACCTTTCTTGATTGAGTTTTCAATCATCTTTGTTTTTACTTCATTTCATTCTCAGCCCGTATTTGACGGTGCGATATTTAGATTCAATATTCAGACTGTCTGAATATTGAATTAGACAACCTTCCTATTACATGCTAAATATCGCGTGCTAAATATCGCATGCTAACTCATTTGCAAGGCGTCCGGCGTCGATGACGGTTGTCTGTCGTGAGTCATGTGAAAACTTATACGAAGACCCAGGAAATCGGCCCAAGCCGCAAAAAATAAATATGGCATGTCACGGAATCAAAAAATACTAAAAGAACTTCCTTCTCAATACTCAATATTACATTATATTTGTATTGCATTTTATATTTATTTATTTATTTATTTATTAAGGATCACCAGTGAATGATACATCAGGTAAAAATGTTGTTTACAATGTTGAAGTAGGAGATAAATGTACATTCTTTTGAAGGTAATCACCACATGCACAATTACAATAATATTAAGACATGTTTTATCTATAAACTATAAAGCTAACCGTAACAAATACAATATATAAACCCAAAACAATAACAATTAATATAAATATATTAATAAATATAATAATAATATAAATATAAAATAATTAATATAAATATAAATATATTTCCAAAATGTTATTAATACAATACTAAAAATTTCGTTAATTTAAAAAATGTATTGTGTTGTTCATAAATTCATCCACGGTATAGAAACATTTTGTGATTAAATATTGATTTAAATAACATAAAATGTTTTTATTATTTTGTTCGATCTTTATATACTTAAGTATTTCATTTGCATACGCACTTGTGTATGCAAGGCGCTGCAACGCACGACCTCGCTCTGCGGCTGCCGAGCGCGGACTGAACGGTCTAAGCGTGCTAAGTCTTATTACAGGGTGCGATGTATCGCATGCTAATTCAGTCAAGGTCATTTAGCACGGTTGAATCCACTCGATCGGTCTAATTAGCCAGGCTACCCTTGCTAAACCGTATTACACGTGTCTAAATATTGAATAGTCTGAATATTGAATGCGATGTATCGCACTATCAAATAGGGGCTTTACGGCGCTTAGCGTGTGAAGTGCAGTTCTAAATTTGAAAAGCAAATACATAATGAAAAGAAAATACGAGCGGTCCTATCGACCGGAATGGGAGCAAGATCCTTTGCTCTCGTCCTGTATCAGTCGAGCTAAGGATGACCAGGACGTTGCATTTTGTAAAGCCTGTAACTGCAAATTAGTTACTAGGTTATCTTCTTTAAAGTATGAAAATACGTTTTATTTATTTTCATGTTGGCATATTTTTAGCATTTTTTAACGTCGAGTGTGGCAGATTTTGGCAGATTTTTGGGTCCGTGTGTGGCAGATTCGCCATTTTTGAGATGGTCACACACACTGGGCAACACTGCCACAGACATTCGGTCTGACGTCTCACTCTATTCGACTGAAGCGATTCGCGCCTAGCGTTCTCCTGTGTATTATCCTTGCAAATAAGTTTCTACTGTTGTACTAGACTGTGAGAATTGTGAAAACTGTGTCCTAATAATAAACCTTCTGAACGAACAGTGATTGGGAGTATAATTTATCTTCATTGGACCACATCAACATCCACATTGGTGACACGACTATCGAACACGTTCCCGACGTTTGTTGCTGTTTTGGGACATAAATCACATCTCCACTAGCTACGGAAGTCAAGGAGCATCTGCAAAAGAAACATCACAACGGATTCATCGCATCAAGACGGATTTTTCAACTAATCGAGGTTATCTTTTCATTTTTCAAACAAGAAATCTCACATCCGCCATTTTCGATTCGCATCGATTCGATTCGTCGATCTCTGACAGGACCCGATTCTACTACCGGCGACAAATACACTAGATGTTTGGAGTTCATTGCTGCTTCGATGTTCATTGCTGCATCGACCTAAATTCTTCACCGCATCGATTTCGAATACAACTCGGCCCCGATTTTGAAGTACATCGCTGCACCGACTTCGAATCCATTGCTGCGTGGTAACTAGGAAGTGTACTGCGGTTCGACATCTACTGCTTGTTCCGAACTCTAACTTTTTTTTTGTGTGTGTGTTGCCACCTTTTGCTATTATTTTACCTAATATTTTATTATTGGACAATAATAATTAATTTAGTAATAAGGACAATTTTTACGTTACTAACGCTACCTAAAATTTTTATAGCTGTATTGTGTGTTAATTTTAAGGGAATTCTTACTTAATGCGGTTAAGGTTATTTTATGGTTTGGTTTGTTTTCTTGTTTTGTTTGTGTATGTTGTACATTGCGTTTAGTAATTGAACGTTGCTCGTGCATTACCACTTTTGCTATAGTTCAGACTACTAATTGAATCTCATACTAACTTCACTAATACTTACCTTATACTACACTGCCTTACACTAACTACTAATTACTAAATTTTGACGGGTTATACTCACATCATTACTCACCATGGCTGACGGTGATGACCGTACTCCTTCAGCATTACCTGCTATTGACCCTCGCGCTATTTCTCAACAGTTGAGCGAGTACCAAATTGAGATGCGAGAACTTGCATCACAACTCCAAAATGCTTTGCGTGAAAATTCGGTTCTTCGCTCCCAACTTCAGTCGAGTTCTTCTAAACCTCCTCCTGTAAAACTTGATCCGCAACCGGAAATTTTAGGGGACGTTTTTAAGGTAGCGCCTCGAGTTCCTGCTTTTTGGTACGCAAAGCCCGCATTATGGTTCGGTCACGTCGAAACCCAGTTTCGAGTGGCTGGTATCACCTGCGATCAGACGAAATATGACCATGTTGTCAGTCATCTTGATTTTAAAATTACAGCAGAAATCGAGGATATCATTATAAATCCTCCTAAAATCGACAAATATGAGCACTTGAAGAAGGAGATCATACGTCGCTTGTCACAATCTGAGGAGCAACGAGTTCGGCAGTTACTTACTGAAGAGGAGTTGGGAGACCGTAAACCCTCCCAGTTTTTACGCAGTCTTCGTTCGCTTGCTGGAAACACGCTCACGGACGAAAGCATTTTGAGACAGCTTTTCATGCGACGCCTGCCACAACACCTGCAAGCTATTCTGGCTGCCAGTGCTGATCCACTAGATGACATCGCAGTGCGCGCTGACAAAATTATAGAGGTTGCTCCCAGCATCGTTGCGACAGCATCGCCTTCTCAGTTCGTCCATGCTGCTGCAGCTGCCACACCATCTGACCCTTTAGGGTTGTGTGCTGTTGCTGCACAATTACAACAGATGAACAAGAGCGTTGCCGCTCTCACTCAAGATCGCGGACGTAACCACAACCGCTTCCGAAGCAAGTCTAGGGGTCGTTCTCAGACCCCTTCAGAAAAATTATGCTGGTATCACAAGACCTTTAAAGACAAAGCTGTGAAATGCATAAGTCCTTGCTCATGGAAGTCGGAAAACCACAACGCCAGTCAGTAGTGGCGGCGACTGACTGTGCTGCGCCGAGCCGTCGTTTATTTATTACGGACAAAACTAACAAGCTCAGATTCCTGATTGATACAGGATCCGACTTGTGCTGTTTTCCACGGAGGTTGATGGGTGGAAAAGTTTCTCCCACAGACTATCAGCTTAGCGCAGCCAACGGCAGTACGATCAAAACTTATGGCAGTGCGTCACTAAATCTCGACTTCGGGTTGCGGCGTGAGTTTCGCTGGCAGTTCGTCGTAGCGGACGTGAGTACCCCCATTATAGGTTCAGATTTTTTAGCGCACTATCATCTACTGCCTGACTGTCGTAACAAGCGCCTCCTGGACGGCATCACCGGCCTCTCTGTTTCTACCTCCCTAGCCTCTTCTGATCAAGTAAGTGTCAAGACCATTACTATTGACAAGGGATCTCGTTTCAGCAGTATCCTCGCTGAATTCCCTTCTGTCACTCGTCCTCCAGGGCTACATAGGGAGATCAAACACTCAACTGTTCACTACATAAAGACCACTCCAGGGCCTCCCGTTTCTTGTCGCCCACGTCGCCTTGCACCGCAAAAGCTGGTGATCGCTAAACGTGAGTTCGATGAAATGATCAAGAACGGTACTGCACGGCCATCCAAGAGTTCTTGGGCCGCGCCTTTACAACTCGTACCCAAGAAAGACCTCGTTTCCTGGAGACCCTGTGGCGATTATCGTGGTTTGAACGCCCGAACCATTCCTGACCGCTATCCGTTGCGTCATATCGGGGATTTCAGCCACAACATCGCAGGTTGCACAATCTTTAGTACGCTGGACTTGGTCAAAGCTTACCAGCAGATACCGGTCCACAGCGAAGACGTTTGTAAAACCGCGATTATAACACCTTTTGGCTTGTATGAATTCCCGTATATGACCTTCGGGTTGCGGAACGCTGGACAAACGTTCCAACGCTTCATGGACGGCATTGTTCGAGACCTCGACTTTGTTTTTCCCTACATAGATGACATCCTAGTTTTCTCACGCGACCCTGATGAACATGCACACCATCTGCGCATTCTTTTTCAGAGACTAGCCGACTACGGCGTTGTCGTTAATCCTGCGAAGTGCGTTTTGGGCGCAAGTGAAGTCACATTTCTGGGTTATAGAGTGTCAAAAGATGGCGTTCGTTCTCCTCCAGAACGAATTGCTGCTCTACAGGAGTTTCCTCTCCCAAAAACTGTCCAAGGCCTCCGTCGGTTCTTGGGCATGATTAATTACTACAGACGTTGTTTGCCTCGTGCGGCTGAATTGCAGGCGCCGTTGGTTAACGTCCTGGCCGATTCAAAACTCAAGGGTGCCAAACCTGTTCCTTGGACGCCAGAGCTGGAACGTGCATTTCATGCTTGCAAAGAAAGTCTTGCTCAAGCAACACTTCTCGCGCATCCACAGCTCAACGCTCCTCTAGGATTGTTGAATGTCCAAGTAGGTGCTTGTCTTCAACAACGCGTTGGCCTAGAATGGCAACCCCTTGCATTTTTCAGCAAGAAACTGACCGCTCGTCAATCGTCCTGGCCTGCATATTATAGAGAGCTTTTAGCTGTCTATGAGGCTGTGCAACACTTCCGGCATATTCTGGAAGCACAGCAGTGTACCATTTATACAGATCACAAGCCCCTACTCTATGCCTTTACCCAGCGACGAGAAAAACTGCCTCCAGTGCAGCTGAATCAGCTCACTTTTATTTCACAATACACGACTGATATTGCACACATAAAAGGTGTGGATAACGTCGTGGCTGACACTATGTCACGCATTGAGGCAATCTCGCTAGAGGACGATTACACAGCTTTAGCTGAATCGCAAAGAGACGATGAGGAACTGCAAGCGCTCATGCGTGATGGCACAACCCTCAAATTAGAAAGGGTTACCTTGCCTGGCACTGACGTCACTATCATTTGTGACACGTCTACCGGCAAGCCACGCCCGTTCCTCACCGCCCCTTTCCGTCGAAAACATTATGACAAAATTCACGGCCTGAGTCATCCCGGAATTCGAGCCACAGCTCGTCTTCTTACTAACAGATTCGTCTGGCCTTCCATCCAAAAAGACGTTCGCAACTGGACTAGGTCATGCCTACCATGCCAACGTAACAAGATAACGAGACACACGGCGTCACCTCTTGGTGGTTTCGTGGCTCCCCCTGGTCGCTTCAGACACATCCACATAGACATAGTGGGTCCCTTACCTGTCTGTCAAGACTACCGCTATCTCTTGACTGCAGTAGACAGGTTTTCAAGGTGGCCTGAAGCGTGGCCGATGCGCTCCATAACTGCTGAGGAGACTGCTGATACTCTGCTTCTCGGTTGGATATCGCGATTTGGAATACCGGATCAGATAACAACCGATCAGGGCCGGCAGTTTGAATCAGAATTGTTCCGCAGACTCATGTTACTTTTGGGCACCAAAAAGCTAAGAACAACCAGCTACCATCCTTGTAGCAATGGTATGGTTGAACGCTTGCACAGGCAACTTAAAGCCTCGTTAATGTGCCGTGGCGAGCCTTGGATTAAAGCCTTACCTATCGTTCTGCTTGGCATTCGCGCTTCACTGAAAGAGGACTTGAAAGCCTCTCCAGCAGAACTAGTGTATGGTGAACCCCTGCATTTACCAGGTGAGATGATTGTTTCTTCGTCAACATCAACAGCCGTTGACTATACTGATTTTATTGTACAACTTAGGAATACAATGTCAGAGTTGAGACCTGTTTCTGCTTCCCATCATTGTCAGAAGAAAGTATTTCTGTTCAAGGACCTGGCTACAGCTTCGCACATTTTCTTGCGAGCTGACCATGTGAAGCCTCCTTTGGAATCTCCGTATTCCGGTCCTCATCCAGTCGTGAGTCGTACCGATAAGACGCTCACTATCATTATTGGGAACAAAGAAGTAGTTGTGAGTATAGATAGAGTAAAGCCAGCTTACATAGACACTTACACACAGCCTTCTACTCATGTTAGCACACCTGACACTACAACACTCACTCCTGACACACCTATTGTTTATACACCTACTACATCCGTACCTTCAGACAATCATCAATCACACAAACCTATTCTCACACCAGATAGTTTACAAAGTTCAAATCATACTTCACCTCCAACACGCAAGTATACAACTCGTTCGGGCAGACATGTAAGATTTGCTCGTCCTTTCGATCTTTGATCGAAGTTCCTTACTCCGTAGGGGGGTGATGTGGTGACGTTCAATTTCTGAACGCACCTTTAGTGACAGAGTCGGCAACACTGCCACAGACATTCGGTCTGACGTCTCACTCTATTCGACTGAAGCGATTCGCGCCTAGCGTTCTCCTGTGTATTATCCTTGCAAATAAGTTTCTACTGTTGTACTAGACTGTGAGAATTGTGAAAACTGTGTCCTAATAATAAACCTTCTGAACGAACAGTGATTGGGAGTATAATTTATCTTCATTGGACCACATTAACATCCACACACAGTACAAAAAATAGCACCAAACTTCCCTACGTGTACAAGACGAAAATAAACTGGCCATTCATCAAAGGAAGATGGAGAGAAGTATTTTAGGAGTAAGATTGTCAGACAGAATATCTAATACAGAAATAAGAAGAAAAACGAAAGTCACTGATATACGCCAAAATATAAGAAATCTGAAATGGAAATGGGAAGATGTCCTCAAGGAAAAGTGTCGCCCGTATTAGTTCTCCATAGCGAGGGATAGAGAGGAATGGAGGAGACTGGGGGAGGCCTACGCCAAATAGGCGACTTTCATAGAATGAAATAACAATGAAGGATTAAGAAAATTTTTTTTACTAAGCATGCTAAATTAAAATAATACATTTAATAAAGTAATGCAATCTATGACAGAATAAAGGCTCATTTTATTTTATTTATTTTATTTCAGGTAAAAACAACCCATTTGTACAATAGTACCAATAATTTATAAAAACACATTAGTAGGAAAATAACAAAACAAAATTAAATACCAAGTCATGTCATACATATAATAACAGAATGTTAGAATTCACTTTTTGTTTGCACTCTGGTGCGCGCACAGCCAGTGTCTCAGCAATTTCGAATTATAAAAAAATGGAAGTATCAAATTCATTAAAGACCTAGTATAGATGTTGCCATGCAAACGATAGTAGCGCCCCCCTTTTTTGTCAACTCTTTATGGTCAAGCTATACTCCGCGCTCTCACAACTTTTGCCCCTTCCAATGCGTCTGGCAGGATGATAGAACCCTCGAAACTGTCTGGCTACTGAGAAAACATCATTTTATAGTGCCTCAAATAACATATATAAAATTCAGATTTTACAATCTAACGTAAGTAGAATTACAAATTATTATAATTTAGGGGTGTCTGGCAGGGGGTTGGAACCATAGTAGGTGTCTGGCAATGCATAACGCGAATATTAATATTACTACGAATGAAATATCAAAAAATTGAGTTTTATAAATTAACGAATTTAAGCGTGATGGTTCCTGACAGCGCCCAAAAAAAAACTAATTATTTCATTAAATACATACGTACATATTTTTTTAATACGCGTACAAAAACGTACAATAAACGAACAATTGTTGTCATTAATTTCAGTAAAAATTAAGCTAGGGCGCTGTCAGGAACCATCACGCGAATTTAAGATACAATTTTATATACCTTTATTACCTGCTACCTGCCAAAGGAACCACTACCCAGGTAACATGGGTGGGGATCGTTCTTACCTGTACTAGAGGCACATATACAAGAATTTTCAGCTTTTATAAAATAACGTATGTCTGGCGTTCGCGGGCTCTTGCTCTATAACTAGATAATTATCATAATATTGTGCAATTGTTTTTTATTAGCATTATACAAAGTCATTGTCAATATTCTATTTCAAAGCCTTTAATACCAAAGAGTTACAACTTTCAATAAAATACAAACAATAATTTTAATAGTTATAATAATAATATCAATTAAATATGGTCCTAGGTCGCTGACAGCGCGCCGCATGCTGCAACGGCTGCGCTACGCGATCGTCAACAACTACTACAACGAGGAGCGACTGAAGCTCACCGGCTCGCAGATACACGACGAAGTGTCGGCGCAGAGCGAGCCCAGGGCGCAGGCGGCTGTGAGTTAACTGCTCATTTATTTATTTATTTGGATCATCATTTCAGCCGAAAGACGTCCACTGCTGGACAAAGGCCTCCCCCAAAGATCTCCACGATGATCGGTCCTGCATGGCCCGCATCCAGCGGCTTCCCGCGACCTTCACCAGATCGTCGGTCCACCTTGTGGGGGGCCTGCCCACGCTACGTCTTCCGGCGGGCGGTCGCCATTCAAGAACCTTTTTGCCCCAACGGCCGTCGGTTCTACGCGCTACGCGGTTATTTAGATCACAATACAATAAAATAATTCTTTATCACCTGCAGCTAAATACAATAGTTAAGATTATTAAAGCCTGACCAAAGAAATAAAAAATCTCGCCATATTGCGGAATTTCAATAGAACTAATTTTATAATGGAAATTGTTGCTACATAAAAATAAACATGTGGCGCCACCGGAGAGGGTTTTTAATTTATTTGGTCAGGCTTTAAAAATATTATCAACTAGCTTCCCGCCGCGTCTCCGCCCGCGTTAACAGTTTTTCCCGTGGGAATAAGGAATTTTCCCGCGGTAAAAGTTAGCCTATGTTCTTCCGTAAGGTCTATTCTATCTTTGTGCCAACTCCGCCCGTTTGAACAATTTTTCTCATAAGAATGAGAAATTTTCCTGCGGTAAATCGTAGCCTATGTTCTTTCCTAAGGTCTATTCTAACTTTGTGCCAAGTTTCACCAAAATCGGTTAGGGGCTCTACCATGCTAAGTGGCGCCGCCACCCTTTAAAAAATAATAACTCGGGAAATAATAATTTTTTCGAAAATCCGGTCCACAGAACTGGAGTCGGGGTGCTGTAGAATATATAGAAGCAATCACATATGTTTATTATAATTCAATGTAGTTATAGATAGAAAAAATGCGAAAAGTGGCCGTTTTTCGCAAATTTCCTATCTCTAACTACAGCGAGATACAATAAATAAAGTTAATAGCTTCTATATATCCTACAGCACCCCGACTCCAGTTCTGTGGACCGGATTTTTGAAAAATTGATTATTTCCCGAGTTATTATTTTTTTCAGGATGGCGGCGCCACTTAGCATGGTAGAGCCTCTTAAGTACTTTCGGAGCATTTTCAATTAGGAATATTTTACCTAATTTTTTTACACCTTGGGTTACAGTATTGAAGTCTTAGTAAGGATCTCTAATTTTTTTTTTATTAAATAAAGCCTATGTTACTCGGAGATCATGTAGCTTTCCAACAGTGAAAGAATTTTTAAAATCGGATCAGTAGTTTCGGAGCCTATTCGATGCAAACAAACCTTTCCTCTTTATAATATTAGTATAGATTTCTTGATTGTTGTTAATATAAGGTTGAATGGTTTCCTCCGTTTCCTCACAGGCAGGCCTCCGTCACTCGCAGTACTTGCGCGCTATAACTACCTACCGCCCGGCCGAGCGATCTCGGGCCGACCCAGGACCAATTCCCCATTCCCTAAACGTGTTGTAGAGTGGCGCAATACGCGAGAGAGAGAGATGCATCAACTACTTCTGCACGCCTAGCGCCGTGCGATCTGAATTGCTCTTTATTATAACGAAGCTAGGGCTGCCATTTATATGAATTATGTCGCCTAGTGCAGCTTCTGTAGGGACTACTATTTGGTATTCTGTGTCACAGGTGTCGAGCCTGCTCCGCGAGGGTCAGCGGCGGTTGCACCCGTCAGTTCGCAAGCTGCTCGGGAAGCAGTCCTCGCCCGTGGAACTGCACGAGATACTCACCACCAGGCGGGCACCCAGGAACAAGGCCAGGAGGGATTACCAGGTGAGACGAATATATGTAAAAACGGGCTTCTTCTTCTTTTCGAGTCGACAGCAAACTCAGACAGTCTCAGCCCAAAAAGCAGCCACACGAATAGCGTGTTCAGTAGCCTTCATCAAGTCCTCCTGCGTGCAGGTGACAGGACAAGATGGGCAGTTAATGCGATGGTCCAAAACGGACTGATTTCCGCAACTCGACGTCTAGTACTGTGGGCTCTGGACCTAGAATCACTAGATCTGATCCCCTTCTTGCTAGCTCGTCCGCTGCATCGTTGCCTCGAGAGCCGCTGTGTCCTTTGATCCACTGTAATGTTACGTGGTTGTCTCGACATACCTCTATAATTCCAAGGTGGCACTCGTAGATAAGTCCTACTGTGTAGATATAGATTCAGGGTTTGTAGAACTGACATACTGCTCGTGAGGATTCGGATAAATTGATCCTTCACATCTCTGGACAGCACTGCTGTCACAGCCCAGGAATATAGGGTCATTATCCTAACTAGTTATCCTGTGAGCTTTGAACGTCGCGCAGAACAGAACCATGAATAGACCCTAACGCTATAAACTTGTCACGCTCATCATCAAGCTCCAAGACCGTATCCGGGATGCCGAAATTCGTCGTCTGATGAATGGAAGGTGGATCCGAACAATATAAGAGTGACGGTCAATAACAATCGACGAAAGCGCGCTGAATTTATTTACCTTGTGTCTAGATGTTGTTTATTACTTTATTTATATATCAGCTGTCTGACACCCATAGTACAGACTCGTCCTAGTTTGGGGTCAGATGGCCGTGTGTCATGTGTCGGATGTACCCGCATATTTTTTTAATGTTATCTAAGCAGACTACCATCTCAACGGTCGAATGACGTCGTTGCTATTGTGTTTTCCCATGTTTCTGCTCAGGACTATTTTAATGGTGGAAAAAATAAAAGGTCTACGCCCAGCATTAGACAGATGTCAGCTGATTAGAATATATCTATCTTTCCGCTTTTGTAATGTAAAATTAGTATAGATAGCATAAAACATAATACTTTTTACATGTATTCTAGCAAAACACAAATAAGAGTTCAATTAATCGTCCCCAGGCAATGGTCCAATCCCGAAACTACACGATATCAGCGGACACAACCAAATCCCTGCGGCCATTATCACCCGAGCTCCCAGCCAGTACGAGCCAAGCCTCGCAGGCAGGTCAGCTGGCGATGGCTAGGCCTAAGAAGGTGCCGCGGCGGCTGGAGCCAAAGATCACTAATGTGGTGACTTTGGATGAAGCTACAAGGAATCAGATGAAGCACCGCTATAGGATTATTATTGGTGAGTTGGATGTGCTGATTTTTGTATGTGGATTTGTAATTAATACAACCAAACAAACACTAAAATACACACAGACATACATAGATAAGCCTACTATATCACGACAGAATTATTTTTTATTTAAAATAAATGGTACTTGCAGAGGGACATGAGTATAGGAATTGTTAACGATGTTATATTCTGTTATGGTGGGTGCTTCAAAACAATTCATATTTTGATATATTTAATTCTATAATGTATAATATTGTTTTTAAAAAATGGATAGAACAAAAGGTGCTATCTTCTGGAGTTTCTTCGAGCAAAATTTTGTAACTTCATTAAAATTTGACGTCAAAAAGTGATTTGTAAAATCTTACTTCGAATAAAAAACCGTTTGATTTTGATATTGACAATGATTTGTTTGTAAAAAGCAAATTTTAACACGCTTTTATTAGCTTCATTTGTAACTATGTATGTAAGAAAATCTTGGAATCTTAATTTGACCCACTTCCCTGTCTTCGATTAGGATGAAATTTTGAGTTCTGACAATACATGACTAGCTAAGAAACGTCATTACAAATCCAATATGGCGGCCTCCCCAAGATGGCGGACTGGCTGTTTGAAATCCACCCCCATGATATGGGTATCAAATGAAAGGGTTTGCTGTCAGGAATACGAAAAAATTGTCACGTGACTTAAATCCAATATGGCGGACGTCCAAGATGGCGGACAGGAAGCGTGTCTTTTAGTTTTTTAAACTACTAGCGACCCGCCCCGGCTCCGCACGGGAAAATGGTTATTGTGGGTTATCCTTAAGTATATTATGCATGTATTATACATATAAACCTTCCTCTTGAATCCCTCTTTCTACTAAAAAAAACGGCATCAAAATCCGTTGCGTAGTTTTAAAGATTTAAGCATACATAGGGATATAAATAACGACTTTGTTTTATACTATGTTAGTGATTAGTGATTAGAGAGTAGAAATAGCTTTTTTAACACACTTAATGACGTCAGAAATTAGAAAATGTTGCTCAAATCAAACAGTAAATATCCCATTTTAAATCATAATAGTTACGAATTTTCTTTCTCCTACCTTCAATAGGTCCGATACGGCTTTAGCCGACGTCAAAGGGACATAGATTGGGACATAGGGACAGAGAAAGCGTCTTTGTTTTATAATAAGTAGTGATTATATTTTATTGTTGTATTGCAGGCAACACATCGAAGTACGCGCCGGCCGCATCAGCCCTCGACCGCTCCACGCACAAGTGGCTGCTGTACGTGCGCGGCGCGCGCAGCCAGCCCGACATCTCGCGCGTGGTCTCCGGAGTCACCGTCAGCCTGCATCACTCCTACGCGCCGCACCACACCCTCCACATACAGTGAGTCATATATACACACACCCCGCTCCACACACAAGTGGCTGCTGTACGTGCGCGGCGCGCGCAGCCAGCCCGACATCTCGCGCGTGGTCTCCGGAGTCACCGTCAGCCTGCATCACTCCTACGCGCCGCACCACACCCTCCACATACAGTGAGTCATATATACACACACCCCGCTCCACACACAAGTGGCTGCTGTACGTGCGCGGCGCGCGCAGCCAGCCCGACATCTCGCGCGTGGTCTCCGGAGTCACCGTCAGCCTGCATCACTCCTACGCGCCGCACCACACCCTCCACATACAGTGAGTCATATATACACACACCCCGCTCCACACACAAGTGGCTGCTGTACGTGCGCGGCGCGCGCAGCCAGCCCGACATCTCGCGCGTGGTCTCCGGAGTCACCGTCAGCCTGCATCACTCCTACGCGCCGCACCACACCCTCCACATACAGTGAGTCATATATACACACACCCCGCTCCACACACAAGTGGCTGCTGTACGTGCGCGGCGCGCGCAGCCAGCCCGACATCTCGCGCGTGGTCTCCGGAGTCACCGTCAGCCTGCATCACTCCTACGCGCCGCACCACACCCTCCACATACAGTGAGTCATATATACACACACCCCGCTCCACACACAAGTGGCTGCTGTACGTGCGCGGCGCGCGCAGCCAGCCCGACATCTCGCGCGTGGTCTCCGGAGTCACCGTCAGCCTGCATCACTCCTACGCGCCGCACCACACCCTCCACATACAGTGAGTCATATATACACACACCCCGCTCCACACACAAGTGGCTGCTGTACGTGCGCGGCGCGCGCAGCCAGCCCGACATCTCGCGCGTGGTCTCCGGAGTCACCGTCAGCCTGCATCACTCCTACGCGCCGCACCACACCCTCCACATACAGTGAGTCATATATACACACACCCCGCTCCACACACAAGTGGCTGCTGTACGTGCGCGGCGCGCGCAGCCAGCCCGACATCTCGCGCGTGGTCTCCGGAGTCACCGTCAGCCTGCATCACTCCTACGCGCCGCACCACACCCTCCACATACAGTGAGTCATATATACACACACCCCGCTCCACACACAAGTGGCTGCTGTACGTGCGCGGCGCGCGCAGCCAGCCCGACATCTCGCGCGTGGTCTCCGGAGTCACCGTCAGCCTGCAGCCGCACCACACCCTCCACATACAGTGAGGCATATATAGTTACATACTCGCCTCATTTCAGCCTATAGATGTCATTACTACACCCTGTAGATATAATTTGGGCCTGTAAATGTCAGCCTATAGACGTCAACTGCCAGCCACCGCGCCGCATGTCTATCGCTTAAGGAAGCGCCATACAATACGAAATTAACTAATTGAACTTATTTGTCATATCTATCGAAAATAAAAACAGTGAAAACTGTAACTTGAAAATTGTTGGTTGATTGCATATTATTAACATTTATTTTCGGACAACTTTATGGAAAATTATGAAAAAAAAACTATTTTTTTTTCTTGGTGGAATATGTTCTATTCAAAGGTTCTATTAACGATACTGAGTGCCTGGTTTTTTTTTGCCAAGGATTACATTATCATCCTGTATAATGGAACTAAATAATTTTAGACATCATAAAACCAGCCATTACAAAACCCTATTAACTATGATGTTTGTCCCTGCAGTTCGCCCCCGTTCCGCGTGTCCCGGCGCGGCTGGGGCGAGTTCCCCGCGCAGGTGGAGCTCCGCTTCCCGCGGCCCGACCGCAACCGCCCCGTCACCATCACGCACCACATCAAGCTGGACAGAAACTACACCGGCCTGCAGACCCTGGGTCAGTACCACACTATAACCAGTTATACCCTTTTCATTATAAGATGATTTGCCTGACAGTTCATAACTGACAATGATAGTGATGTAACCAAACGAAATTTAATCGATTGTTTTTAAATATCGACTCAGACTGCTAAGAAAAATAAATCTGATATACCGGTTCATAACTGACAATGATAGTGATGTAACCAAACGAAATTTAATCGAAATTTAATCGATTGTTTTTAAATATCGACTCAGACTGCTAAGAAAAATAAATCTGATATACCGGTTCATAACTGACAATGATAGTGATGTAACCAAACGAAATTTAATCGATTGTTTTTAAATATCGACTCAGACTGCTAAGAAAAATAAATCTGATATACCGGTTCATAACTGACAATGATAGTGATGTAACCAAACGAAATTTAATCGATTGTTTTTAAATATCGACTCAGACTGCTAAGAAAAATAAATCTGATATACCGGTTCATAACTGACAATGATAGTGATGATGTAACCAAACGAAATTTAATCGATTGTTTTTAAATATCGACTCAGACTGCTAAGAAAAATAAATCTGATATACCGATAAAACTCAACAAAAACAGTAGCAAAAGTCAAAACAAGCAAATAACAAAGCAGGCGTAACGCAAACAAACTGCATACAAGGCAGACGCACTCGTACGACGCAAATGAGGCGATCACAAGATGTCCGTTCCTATTTTTTGTCGATTCCATAGTTCAATAGTGTCAAGCTCTATTGAGTTCCGTTCCACGTATCAGACATTTCTAAGATATAAATATAATATTGTTTATTTCATTTACCTAAATTATCAGCAGTTAATAATAACAATAACAATCATTCACTTAGTAATTTTCGAAGAGACAATTTTTTTAGCCAATCATTTTTCTATATTATTGCTAATTTATTTTTTATTAGTTTAAAATGGTATGCGTGACACGGAAAACGAGAACTGTCAGGGAAATCATCTTAGGGCGAAATGATTATAGTTAGCTTCATACAAACGTGCCACATACAAACCGATGCGGCCAGTTGGTACGGAGATATCTTTCTGTTCTTAGTCTTCTGTGTCAGTATATACCACGTCACGCTCATAGGCGATAGGGCTGCAGACCCTGTGTCAGTATTACAGTATAACCACTAAGTTAGCTTCATACAAACGTGCTGCTGTGGGTTTGAATGTGTGCATCCGCGTGTCACGCACACACTAGCATACAATAAGGGGGGGGGGGGGGGGCGGCAGTATGGGCTCAATGCAAGCGTGTGCGTGGTGCAAAGCGGTTATTCCCATTGTCCCCCACGGCGTCGTCCCCCGCGGGGGATGATGGGATTTTTTTTTCCCGTTGTCCCCCGAATAAAAAAAAAAGATGAGAATGGGGGACAGCGGGAACAAAAATTCCCATCGTCCCCCACGAAATAAAATAAAATAAAATAGTCGTCAGCCGCGGGGGACAATGGGAATTTTTGTTCCCGCTGTCCCCCATTTTCTTTTCTTTTTTAAATGTGGGGGACAGCGGGAGAAAAAAATTCCCTCTGTCCCCCGCGAAATTATATTGAATAAAATAGCCAAATTAATTTAGAATATTGTTTATTTTTTTAATTAAGTACAGACTATTAAATGTATTATTATAGTTTTTATTTTCTACTGTTTTAAATGATATTCAAAATCTAAAACATAAAAATTAGGAACAATAACAATACAAGTATAAATTATTGAATATAATGACGGTAATTATTGCAGTCAAGCTCTAAATCTAAATTAAAGTTCGTTCCTCTTGCTCACCTTTCAAAAATCTAAAGAAGTTATAAAGATTTAACGACAATTGGAGCTGTCAAACGTGTAATATGAACCTTTTTGCTTTTTGAAAGGTGAGCAAATTTAGATTTAGAGCATGACTGCAGGGATCACCGTCAATGTAATAAAATCTCAGTTAAATCACAAGTAGGTATGTACAAAAAAACACAAGCATTATGTTAAAAGTGTTTTAGTGTTCTTAAATTATATATACATACATTCTTACAGTTACAATCCACAATAGATTATTATTAGTATTATATGGTTTGGTTATACTTCGTTTTATATTTATAAGTACAAAGTTGCACAAAGGACATGGATTTTGCAAATAAAAACAATAACTTGTTGATTATACATTTAACAGTCTGTACTTTAATAAGAAGATAAACAATTTTCTAAATTAATTTGGTTATTTTATTCAATATAATTTCGTGGGGGCCAACGGGAATAATTTTTCCCGCTGTCCCCCATTTTAATCTTTTTTTTTTATTCGGGGGACGGCGGGAATGAAAATTCCCGCCGTCCCCCGCGGCGGACAACTATTTAATTTAATATTATTTCGTGGGGGATAGCGGGAATTTTTGTTCCCGCTGTCCCCCATTTTCAGCTTTTTTTTAATTCGGGGGACAGTGGGAAAAAAAAATCCCGTTGTCCCCCGCGGGGGACGACGCCGTGGGGGACAATGGGAATAACCGGTGCAAAGCAAGCCGTTGTGGACAGTTGGTACGGAGATAACTTTCTGTTCTTAGTCTTCTGTGTCAGTATATACCACATCACGCTGACAGGAGCTCGGGCTATACACTGTAGACCCTGGCTCAGTATTGAAATGATGCCTGGTGACGAATTAAACAACTCTGTTGAGTTCTACATTGTCGACTCCCTTTATTCTTACTTACACTGTATTTATATTGATATCTACACGGACTTTCCAGACAGTAACCGTATCTTAGCTATTCATATTCTCACGTATCTATCGATTACGATATCTACGTGCGAATATGCGTTAGCATACCACAGTATATACCACATTACGCTGACAGGAGCTAAGGGCTGTAGACTGTAGACCCTGGCTCAGTAACATTGTCATTACAGCCTCCACAGCTGGACAAACATCTTAGAGGTCTTAGGTACTAACAGTGAGATATACACTACACTTTCAGGATAGGCTCCTGGTGCTTGTTGGGCCATCATATTATTATGACCTGTTAACGAACGAACCACCAAACGCTCCAACATTCTGATGATCTCACATTTGTATTCTAACTACCCTCATTTCCATTACAGGTGCTGAAACAGTGGTAGACGTGTGGCTGTACAGTACAGAAGAAATGATACCTTATGAGTTCAAAGAAGAAGACTCTGAACTCGATCAACACATCAAAGAGGAAAACAGCACTGAAGTGAAACAAGAGATCGAGGACAGGAAACAAGAACCGATGGTGACACAAATAGATACCTCCATATTCGAAAACCAAGATGGGGGACAGCCAACAGAAAACTGGCTAGATTTCTTCACGAACACAACTGAATTGGATGTAGACGAGATGATTATAAAACCACAAAAGAAGATTGAGGAGAAGAATGATATAGAGAATCTTATAGAAACTAATATTATTTCTAAAGAAAAGGAGGAAAGCCATTTAGATGGTAATGTTAGTGATATAATTGAACCGCATAAGATTAAACAAGAAATTGTTGAGCAAGAAGCAAACGAAACTAGGGTTAATAATTATGAAGGGCATAGTAATCATAGTAGACCAATGAATGTGAATTGCAAGAAGGAACCAATCGAAGATATACCAAATGAGCTGTTGTCTCAACCGGCGTCGCCTAAGAAGCGGATTATGAAATACATGGACCCAACCACAGGGAAAATATACTATTTAGAAATGGATAGAAAGTTAGATTTAAGCAAAGTGCAAGAAATAGTAATCAATTCGAAGGGACACGTTAAAACCGCAAAAATTAGTCCAATCAAATCGAACGGTTTAAAACATGTCCGAAAAAATTCCAAAAAAGGTGGTGTTTCATTACTGAAACCCGAAATCAAGAGTTTGCTTAAAAATGAAACATTTAAAACGCAAGCACCACAAAAAACTGTATCGAGGAAGAGTTTTAGTCACATAGAGAATGATCATTGTTACATAGGTTCGGCACCTTATAGAGAACCAACGTATCCGTCTCAAAGTGTAAATGGTGCATATATGGAGACGCTGCCTGAGTATTTCGAGGACACAAGTGTAAAGCAAGAACAAAGTGTGTATTTGTGTATGTGTGCCGGAGTGAAGCGGTTGTGTAGTGTGCGGGCAGCGGTGGACTTTTGTTTGCGGAGGGTGCCTCTAGTCAGTGCAGAGGTTAGGGATCCAGACTTCGTGAAATATTTCCCCTTCGTTGTGGAGTCCGAAGAGAAATATTGGAAGCTGGATTTCGCGAAGAGAAGAAATATTGAGGTAACTTGACCAATCAACTTGGTTGGATGTTTGTATGTTTGTTTTTAGTCCTGTAAAAATTAAAGTAAGCTGAAGCTTAACTTGCATAATCAGTCTATAATATCAGACTTGAATAGCGACCAACCCCGGGTAGGCCCCTACATGGTAGACCGATGGTTAGGGAATGGTCATTATGGAGATTATTGTCCAGCAGGAGACGTCTACATTCTGAATGATTATTGGTGCAATGCTTAGAGTGAGGGTTTCAAGGTTAACCTACCTCACAAACCCTGGTGTCGGAATTATAGAACCACCTTAAGCTTCTGGCATGGCAACTGTAACGTCAACATCCGTAGATAGCAGCTGAGACCAACGGCTTAACGTGCCTTCCGAAGCACGGAATCATCTTTCATTTCGGACAATCAGATTATTCAGCCTGCAATGTCTTAACCAAACTGAGGGATTCGAACCTGAAACCTCCGACCACTCGACCATGGAGGCTGTGATGATGAATATCAGGTTCATAAAAGGAGCACGTTGTTTATACTTTTTTTTATGAGATATCACTTGTTAAGAAGTTCAGTAAACATTGAGACACAAAAAAGAAATTCTTATTTTACACACAGGTATTTAATTCCTTTTCTAAAATATCTTTCTTTTCCAGTGGTCCCGAGCAAAATTAATCAACAGGCTACTCACAGAACATCTCACCTCAACCGAAACAATATGGAGAACAAAACAAATTCTCATTTACTCTCGACTGCACGGTTACTATCCGGTCAGGTCCGAAGCCATACAGTGGGCAGCGACAGACGAAACCAACTGGTCATCGTGGACGGACCTCGAGAACACTAGAAAGACTGAATCGAAAATCAAAGAAATATACCCAACGGTTTCAGACATTTGCACGTTAACAAAATTCAATTCGGAAGAATTCAGTCAAAACTTGTCCGACTCGATAGATATGACAGCGGAGTCTGATGAAGAGGTGGAAGTAGTGAAATGGGAAGAGCCCGTGAGAGTGAAAAGAGAAGTGTTGCCAGACTTGAGTGCAGAGTTGCCAGTGTTGCCAGTGCAGGACAGTCAGGAACGGCTGAGGTTTTTGTTCTTGGAGAAACATTGTGCAGATATTGGGATCGAGCTGCGAAATGAAGATGTTGGCAGTGGATATTCTTACAGGTTAGTTTCTTGGTAGAAAGTTTCATGTATCATACTGTTACGTATTAAACAAGGAGTTGGGTTGGCACTAACCTGAAATCCTCCAAGTTGCCAGGCTCATCAGCTGCCGGGCCCGGCGTATACGGTAGGTCGCTAGGAGCTGGTTGTAATGTGTTCTTCTTATTTGGATATTTGCTTCTTGATTAAGTGGAAATTATTTTAATCGCGGAGACACGCAAAAACGTGCGGGTTAGCCGTTACTCGATCAGCGAACGAACGTTGAGTGAGTGAAAGAACTACCAGTTCTTTTTTTTCTTAAATTGTAATATGGCACTAGCTCGATTAGTTTTGTGCCGATTACTCGCCTTTGCAAGGATCGAATAACAGAATAAAATGCCAACCAAACATAAATTCAAAAAAATAAGAAATAAATTTGAAAAACATGAAAAACGACATTCAGTTCCCAAGTGTTCCCAATAAGAAATATAAGAAAATCTGTTCCAGTACGGAACATGCCGCTCACCTTAAAAGTACGTAGTATCTTTTAAAAAACTAAAGATAAAATTATCTCTTTATCGAATGAAACTTATGCTCACTTATTCTTACTTACTTAAATTAAAAGATGAATATTATATTATTTAATACAAAAAAAAATGAATAACATTTTATGCAATGGGCAGAGGACAAATCTTAACAACCGGTCTCTTAATAAAATGATTACCAAGTTGAAGAGTGACGACGCGAGTAATTCCGTCGGCACCAGGGTGTAGCGCGTGCACGCGAGCCAGCCTCCATTGAAGAGGTGGGGAATTATCGTCACAAATCACAACAATACTATCTGGTTTTATAATAGAACCTTGATTCTTAAACCACTTATTTTGTTGTTGGATTTCGTGTAAATATTCTGTACTCCAACGCTTCCAAAAATGTTGAATGGACTGTTGAATTAAACGCCACCTACCAAGACGACTCGGATTTTCATTATCTAAACAGACGTCAGGAATCGCCGTTAAGGGCGCACCAATTAAAAAATGGGACGGAGTTAAAGGAAGAGGATCGTTGGAATCAACACTTAATACACAGAGCGGACGCGAGTTAAGAATTGCCTCTATTTGGCAAATTAGAGTATGTATTTCATCGTACGTGAGAGTACGAGTACCTAATACGCAGTGAAGGTGGCGCTTAAAACTTTTAACGCCGGCTTCGAAAAGACCGCCGAAATGACTTGCATACGGTGGCTGAAAATGCCAAGTTATACCTTGTTCAAGTATTTTATTATTAAGCGTAGCTTGAAATGAATCGTTACGCAAAAGCTCAAATAAATCTTTTAAATATCGGTCACAGCCGACGAAATTTCGACCACAATCTGAATATATATCAGTACATAAACCGCGGCGCGATGTAAATCGTCTCAGCGCAGCTAAAAATCCTTCAGTGGAAAGTTCTGAAACTATCTCTAAATGTATGGCTTTAACGCTCATACACACAAATACGGAAACATAACACTTCACGACCTTTGCATTACGCACTTTATTAGCACGCACGTAGAACGGACCGGCGAAATCTACAGATGTCTTAAGAAATGGACGAGAAGGTCGCAAACGTACAGCAGGTAGCATTCCCATGCTCGGTTGAGAGCGCGGAGGACGGGCGCGGAAACAACGGACGCAGCGATGTATGCGCGACCGAACGATATCGCGGCTAGATATTATCCAATATCTTTGTAAAAGCGCGTATTGTGTGCTTTGTGCACCGGCATGCAGATTAGACACGTGAGCGTCGTCGATAATTAAAATTGTTAGAGGATGGTTCTTAGGTAAAATAAATTGATGTTTTGAATCAAAAGGTAAAAGTGACTTATGGATTCGTCCACCGACGCGTAAAAAATTATTAGAATCAAGAAAAGGATTTAATCGCTTTAATTGATTTGAACAAGATTTTCCTTTTGAAAGGTTATCAATGTCATCGCTAAAAACAGAGTGCTGTACAAGTCGAATAAGTCGGTTTAAATTAAAATTATATTCAGGCACAGTAATGTGCGCGGGAAACACACTTTGAGGGTTCTTACATTTTTTAATAAAACGAAATATAAGCGCTGTCACTCGAACAAGTTTACTTAGAGAAGAAAAACGCGAAATAATTTCTACTGCATCGTTTTGAGTAGAAGAACACGATTTTGAAACAATTACAACATTACGTTTCTCTTCTTCAGTTATTACTGTTTTATGTAAAACGGGCCAAAAATTCTCATTTTTTCCTAACCACTGAGGACCTTTGTACCACAACTCATGTTGCAGGAAGCAAGCGGGGAGCATGCCGCGCGAGGCCGCGTCGGCGGGGTTGTCCGCGGAGGGAACGTGGCGCCAACAACTTGATGGGACCGATTGTAATATTTCGGTAATCCGATTGGAAACGAAAGTTTTCCACTCATGTGGAGAAGAATGCAACCACGCAAGTACGATTGTGGAATCCGACCACGCGAACACTTGATCTTTTGCAATAAGACCGTCATAAATAAATAAAATCTTTTTTATTAGCTTTGAAAGTAGTAGCGCCGCCATAAGCTCAAGACGTGGAATAGATATACGCTTCGTGGGCGCGACACGTGTTTTAGCTAGTAACAGTGAGACATTTACTTCGCCTTTATCATTTTCAACACGCAAGTAAACACACGCAGCGTAAGCCCTTTCGGACGCGTCAGAAAAGCCGTGAAGCTGTACTGAACCTTTTAATGAAAAAACATGACGCGGAAATGAAACCTCAGCTAAAAGAGGGAGCTCGTTTATAAAAGTGGACCATGAATTAACGATATCTTGTGGTGGGGCTTCGTCCCAATCCACACGTGCAATCCATAAAAGTTGAATAAGATGCTTTGCAAATAAAGTCACAGGAGAAAAAAATCCGAGAGGATCGTAAATTCTAGCAATTTCAGAAAGAATAGATCGCTTTGTACATTTTTCTGAAGAAACCTTTACACTAAAAGAAAATTCATCACACTTTGGATTCCATTGGAGGCCTAGCACCTTGATGTTCATATCATTCTCCATCTCCGCGAAAGGAACGTGATCTAACCGCTCACCGTGAGAAAACGTGGGCTTTACTGCGGAAAGTAAGGCAGTACAATTACTATGCCACTTATGCAGCTCGAACCCAGCAGTTTGACAGATCTTCACTAGGTCTCTTTGTAAAGAAAGAGCACCAGCTTCACTATCGTCGCCCGACACGACGTCATCGACAAAAACATCGCTCTGCAACACTCGCGCGGCGCGAGGGAAGCGAGCCGCCTCGTCGTGGGCAAGCTGCTGCATAGTGCGTAAAGCCAAGTACGGAGAGGAGCTTACTCCGAAGGTGACTGTTTTTAAACGGAAATCACGTAAATTTTCTTCTGGCGATGAACGCCAAACTATACGCTGGAAGTCCCTATCTTGATCTTGAATTAAAATATTGCGATACATTTGTTTTATGTCAGCTGTAAAAACAATTTTATGAATGCGAAATTTGAGAAGAACATCAGTGATATCTAAATGAAGTTTTGGTCCCACTAATAAAACATCGTTCAAAGAATTACCGTTTGAAGTTTTACAACTAGCATCAAAAACGACCCTAGTCTTTGTAGTTTCACTCGCCTCTCTAACCACGCAGTGGTGTGGAATATAATAAACATTTGATGAAATTGCAGCACTATCTACGGGCTCCATATGGCCGAGATCTATGTACTCTTGAAGGCACGCGTGATAATCGCGTTTAAGTTGTGGATTACGCTCGAGTTTGTACTCTACTTTCTTAAACCGGGAAATAGCCACATCCCGCGACTCGCCGAGCGGCGCTGCGTCGGGTTTGAACGGTAGCGGCACTACGTACCGTCCGGAATCATTGCGGAAATGTTTGTTGCGGAAAATATTTTCACATAAAACTTCATCGGGAGTGAGAGTTTTGTGCTCAGAAACTGATTCCAGTTCCCAGAATCGCTGAATGTCAAAATCGTCGTGAACGGAAGTATGACACGCGTAAACGGGGAATGAAACCGGAATGGAAGTAAAATTTACTTTACCTAGCAACAAGTAACCAAAAATACTATTAATTGCAATGGGAGAACCCGGGGGACCAGTAATGGTGTTATGTAATAAAATCTCAGAAAGTACGTCGGCACCAAGAATCATTTCTACAGGCTGCGGCGTGTGAAAATTAGGGTCAGCTAAAGTCAAATTTTTAATATGAGACCACTCTGTATAAGGCAGAGTACATGCAGGCATATTTGTCGTAATTAATTTCGATAAAATCAAGGCATCAATTTGGATACTAGGAGTCGAATTATTTCTAGGCTTTATACAAAACGAAACAGCGCCTTTAGGTTGAACCGGCTTATCTTCGTTAATACCATAAACGGGGGGAACGTTTACATAACTTCTATTCATATTTAAACGCTGCGCGCAAGCCTCCGTAATGAATGACGCTTGACTCCCGTTATCTATAAGACACCGCACGGTCCCGCGCTTCACATTACCTACGCATACATCGATGAGCGCAGTAGATAACAGCACCGTACTCGATCGAACAGACTGCGCCATGGATGGGTCGCAGTTAGCTTCGCCTCGGTCTAGTACGGACGACGTCATCGCAATCTGAGAGGGAACGGTGTCGCTTGCCGTCTCTGTCTTTTGAGAATTGACAGGGAGGGTATCATTGGACGAAGAAGAATTTGTTTCGTTTGTACCGACCAGTGAATGTTGATTATTGTAATCGAAATGCAACAAAGTATGGTGACGTTTCTTACACGCTTGGCAAACAAAGCTAGATTTACATTGTTTTACATCATGTCCTACATGTAGACAATTGAAACAGACATTTTTTCCTTGAATAAAAGAATACCTATTAGAAGGTGTAAGGTTTAAAAACTTAGAACATTTTGTCAACGTATGTTGAGCATCACAGAACAAACAATGGTATGTCTTATTGGACTGACCATAAGGTCGATTTTTACTAGCAGACTCTGAATTGGACTGACTGAGATTCGCTGCGAAAACGCGCTTTGCGGTGGCGCCACTACTGCTTCCGCCGCTGCCGATAGAAAATGGTTGAGCCGCAACTTTACCGTCACTACGAAATGACCTTGAAACGTTGGAATTTGAATGAAAATTATCACGTTTTGTTAACGATTTTGAACACTGATCGGAACCTGAATTGGAAATTTCGAATGCTGCAAGTTCACGTTCAAGAAATGAAATTAAAAGATTCACATCGGGAATCCTTGACTGTGATTCCAAACGCCGTTCAAAATCTGTACGCAAAGAAACGGGGATCTTACGCAGTAAAATAGTCAAAACAAGGGAACTCCATTCAAAATTGTCTTGGAAATCAAAATGTAAGGCTTCTAGGGCTTTTATATTTTCATTGTAAGTATTCAACAAGTTACGTAAAGTATTTATGTTTTTTCCATCACACGGCTCAATATCTAAAATGTTTTCGAGATGTTTCGATGTAATTTTTCTTTGATTGTGATAACGTTTACGTAATATTTCGTATGCACCAATATAATTACTGTCAGTTATTGAAATAGATTTTATAAGATTATACGGTTCGCCACTCAAAGTAAGCAACAGATAACGGAATTTTTCGACATTAGTGTAGCTAGTATTGTTGTGAACAAGTGAATTAAATAAATCATAGTAAGATCTCCACTCAGTGGTGTCGCCAGAGAAACTGGGCAAAGGCAATTTTGGTAATTTAACATTGTTCGATTTTAATTGATGAGAATATGATGATTGTTCCAGGACTCGACTCGCCCGCCTACCCTGCTCGTCAACTTGCTTTAATTTATTTAAATGGGTAATAATTGCATAATAACAATCGTCAAAGTCATTGCGGAATTTGATTTGTTCCTCTTTGTTGAATAAATTGCACTGCATCAAATATTTTTCGATTTTATTTTGTAATTTATTAAACTTTTTCTGATTAGACACAAAATCTGTGGTTCGCGCTCGGAATTTTTGTTCATCCGTAGTCGCGAATTGCAAAGTACGTTTTAGATCATCTAAAATTATTTCTCTTTCATAAAGGTCAACTTTGTATTGAAGTTGGGCTTTATTTTCTTTCGGAAACTCAATCTCGTTAGGAGCGTTAGATTGTTCGCCCTCAGACATGATTACACGTGGCTAAGATGGCGGACCGGTAACAAAGAATGCGACTGTAAGGTACGTAAGTACGCAACAAGGGAAATAAAAGCGAATAATAAATAAATAAGAACAACACTTTTGAACTGAATATCCGGGTCGTAGGATCAAAAAATATTATGTTACGTATTAAACAAGGAGTTGGGTTGGCACTAACCTGAAATCCTCCAAGTTGCCAGGCTCATCAGCTGCCGGGCCCGGCGTATACGGTAGGTCGCTAGGAGCTGGTTGTAATGTGTTCTTCTTATTTGGATATTTGCTTCTTGATTAAGTGGAAATTATTTTAATCGCGGAGACACGCAAAAACGTGCGGGTTAGCCGTTACTCGATCAGCGAACGAACGTTGAGTGAGTGAAAGAACTACCAGTTCTTTTTTTTCTTAAATTGTAATATGGCACTAGCTCGATTAGTTTTGTGCCGATTACTCGCCTTTGCAAGGATCGAATAACAGAATAAAATGCCAACCAAACATAAATTCAAAAAAATAAGAAATAAATTTGAAAAACATGAAAAACGACATTCAGTTCCCAAGTGTTCCCAATAAGAAATATAAGAAAATCTGTTCCAGTACGGAACACATACTATTATTTTAAAGAGAAAAGATTTTTATTTTTTTGTGTGTGTATTTTTGTAATGAAGAAAACAAAAAGTACTGACCGATTTAAAAAATTCTTTCACCATTGGGAAACTACATTCACCCTGAGTTACATAGGCTACCTTTTACAGCGGGAAAATGCCGCATTCCCACGGGAAAAACTGATAACGCGGGCGGAGCCGCGGCGGAAAGCTAGTAGATATATATATTGTGGTACTATTTATGATACTATTGTGTATAATCTATCAATAGAGTTCTCTAGTGCAGTTCTGTAGCATCAAAACAATCGCAACTGCGATGGTATCTATCATAACGGGCGTCAAGGGAGTTTCGATAGCCCTATCGACCTTTCGACAATTTTCAAGATTCTATCGATAGTTTTGACATAGACATTATTTATTTGACAGAACACAGTACAATACAACAAACAATAAGAAAAATAATAGAAAAACAATACGATGACAATATAAAAACAAACTCAGCTCATAAAAAAAACATAGACAAATAGAGTTTGGCTACTGACAATCGATGAAATTGGAAAACATCGTACTGGCAACAAAGTTACATAGAAAAAAAAGTATCAAATTAGGTAAATC
Source organism: Teleiodes luculella (assembly GCA_948473455.1). Classification (NCBI taxonomy): domain Eukaryota; kingdom Metazoa; phylum Arthropoda; class Insecta; order Lepidoptera; family Gelechiidae; genus Teleiodes; species Teleiodes luculella. Next base: position 618,574 of record OX419608.1, read on the forward strand.
CATAGAATCGGGGTTGACATGAAGATTTTTTCCAAATTTGCCGCGTTTTTACACGCTTTATATTAGCTTCACTTGTAACTAACTATGTATGTAAGAAAATCGTGGAATCTTAATTTGACCCACTTCCGGTCTTCGATTAGGATGAAATTTTGCACACGCTCTGAGTTCTGATGACAATACATGACTAGCTAAGAAACGTAATTACAAATCCAATATGGCGGCCTCCCAAGATGGCGGAATGGCTGTTTGAAATCCACCCCCATGATATGGGTATCAAATGAAAATGTTTGCTGTCAGGAATACGAAAAAATTGTCACGTGACTTTTGTAATTTTTAGTGCGTGCTAAAGGGTGTTTTTTAGTTTTTTAAACTATTATTTCATTGTCTGCTTACTTTCATTAGCGAAACTCTAAGAAAAAATTGGACTGAAACTGTCCCAACAGCACTGATGTGTAGATATTATAATTGAATGCTTGCGTTTTTATCCAATTGCAGCGCGGTGCACGCAGTGTTACTATCGGCGATGCGCAGTTTCGCCACGGAACTGATCCGCGGCGCCTTAGCTGACAAGCTCACCGCACAGCGCGGGAACGGCGCCGCGCGGGTCTGGACCGGGTGAGACACATATACCACAAATTACATATAGCGGCAGCGCGCGGCGCGCCTAGACAGATGGCCCACTCGGAACTAACCGCCATATTTTTACGCACACATTGATCATTGCGTTTACAGGCTTGCTCGGACCACGTGCAGTCGTCGCTCTCGCGATTATTAAAAACGTATTTATTGATATTAGATGTGCTAAAAAAACAAGTGTTCTTATTACTGTTGTAGTGTATTTGGCTGTTTAAACACAACACAAAAACACGTTTTTCAAGAAGTCAACCAAGTTTAAGTAGTTAATGTCAAGGACGGCGGGAGTGGACTTTCTAGAAACTTTTTATTTTGTGCATATACAATGGATTTGAATACATGCACCAAATTTGAACTCAATCAGTCCAATTGTTTCGGCTGATGATGAAGAACTTTGTACGGGACCCTCTCCAGGCGAGTTCAACTCGCACTTGACCGTTTCTTTTGTTGCGTTCGCTATTGTCAGTGCAAGCAAGGTTGCGTAGTACTCTTATTATATATTCTGTGGCAAGGTGAAGCCCGACCAAAGAAATAAAGAACCTCGCCGTATTGCGGAATTTCAATGGAACTAATTTTATAAGGGAAATTGTTGCCATAGTCGTAAAAATATACACGTGGCGCCCCCAGAGTAGGTTTCTTATTTCTTTGGTCAGGCTTTACATCATTTGTAGTCCCTTTAGTTAGCTAACTCTGGACAGATTGGGATAACTTGCACTGATGGGGATAACTTGTACCGTAGGGGACTACTTGTACCGTAGGGGACTACTTGCACTGATGGGGACATCTTGCTCCGATGGGGATAACTTGTACCGATGGGGATAACTTGCACGCATTGGGATATCTTGTACCAATAGGAATAGCTTGTACCTATGGGGTTATCTTGTATCTATGAGGTTATCTTGAACCGATGGGGATAACTTGTACCGATGGGGACAACTTGTACCGATGGGGATAACTTGCACGCATGGGGATATCTTGTACCAATGGGGATATCTTGTATCTATGGGGATATCTTGTATCTATGGGGATATCTTGTATCAATGGGGATATCTTGTACCAATGGAGATAATTTTAATTTATCTTTATTTTTTTTAATTCAACTTTAATTTTAAAGTAATTAAATACCATATACTTTGTTTCCAGCTCGTCGTCGTCCCTGGCCACGCTGGGACTCGAACACGTATACCGCGCGGCGCGCAGCTCGCCCCGCCTCCACAACCTAACCGCCCGCGCGCTTGGCAACACTCACACCGATACCACCAAACTATAATATACCTTATTACAGTACACATGCGTTTCACTTTAACCCACTCACCCACATACTTACTATAAATTACTTAAACCTAGTTTTTTTAACTCACTTAGCCAAGCTAGGACCCTTGTTGGTAAAACTTTTTGTTTTCAAAGCCTGACCAAAAAAATAAAAAACCCGCTCTGGGCCACGTGTATATTTTAATGTTTATGGCAACAATTTCCCTTATTTAATTATTTACATTGAAATTCCGCAATATGGCGAGGTTTCTTTATTGTTAATGCAAGCTAGGTTAAGCCTGATTAGAAAAATAAAAAACCTTGCCATATTGCGGATTTTTAATGGAACTAATTTTATAATATAAATTGTTGCCATAAACATAAAACTATACACGTGGCGCCCCCAGAGCAGGTTTTTTATTTCTTTGGTCAGGCTTTATAAACCTTTGTCTGTATGAACTTTTTGCTGCAGTTATGCCCAATATGCCCATATGATAGAGGTAGAAATTTCTTTTTGCTTCTATTCTATTTCTATGGTTGGTTGTTATACCCAAGGATGTTATACTACCGTGGTTCCACTCTCGAGTTTAGGTATGATCGGCTGACGTGCCGGCAAAAGGCAGGGCCATGGTCTAAGAAAACAAGGTCTAACCGTTAGACCACGTGACTGACACAAGCCTAAGTCATTTTGCGCTGTTCATCCTTGTCTATTACACGCATTCGACAAGGATGAATAGGCAAAATGACGTTTCTCATGTCAGTCACGTGTTCTAATGGGTAGACCTTGTTTTCTTAGACCATGGGCGGGGATATACCAGTTCGCGATCACTCGCCGCCCGAAAGTGACGCTCGCTTTGTTCCTACGCCGCCGCCGCGCCGCTCGCTCGACACGCCGCGCGAAATTACTTCAAAACGATCTGTGTTTGGACGAAGCGACAGATGCTGCTGTTTAGACAGACAGGTGCAAAAATAAAAGGAAAAGGATTGGTTCGGATGTCTTTTTTTTTTTCATTCCAAAAAACAATGAAAGCTGAGTCAGGGGGCAAGTCGCTAACCAATTTGTATTGGCCATTGTTATATTTTTAATTAAATAGTCTGCAATACAATTATAGAGAGGTGAACATTGAAAATAAATATCTACATATTAAGGTAGGTAAGTATTTTATGGTAGGTTCGGTCAAGAGTAAGCTAAGCTGAACACTGGAGTAGTAGCATTGATTTACTAAAATCATCATAATTTTGTTTGAGTAAAAGGCGCATACCTAATAGGTTAATAAATAAAATGTTTTATTTTTTCAAAAACGACAGCCCCAAGTAGTGGCGCGATACGCGAGAAAAAGAGATGCAGCAACTTCGTCCGCCGTGCGATCTATTGCACTTTATTGTAACAAAGTGCTTTGCTATTTATTTAAATTATGTCGCTGTGGGTGGTTATTAGAGATGTGTAGGTAATGCGTATGATAGGTAATATCACCCTAAAAGGTAATGCAATATCACACATTACGCGAGTATTGTAACCAGTACACGTACACATCACACATTAGCTATTTATTATGGAAGAAAATCAACTTCTTTCGGGTCAGTTAGTGAAAAATAAAAACAAAGCCGCTTTTTTTGTGTGCTATCGAACTCGGGTAATGCTGTCGCACGCAGGTAATGTTATGATAAAGTAATATGTGCTGATGGTATGGAATACTACAGAGCATTTCTTCGTACTAAGTAACAAATTTTATTCTACATTTCGGGTAATGTTTAGGGTGATGTGTAATGGTACGGGGTGATATCACCTTTTCGAAAGTAATGAGTAATGTGATATGGCATTAAAACGTACTGTTTTGCGCATGTCTAGTGGTTATACCTCATTCCAAAAAGCCGAAGCACAGCCGAAAAACAAGGTCAAATTGTTTTTTTGGACCATGGTGCGTTATAAGCGCCGCTAGATGGCGCTACTTGTAGTTTAAAACTCGGTAGCGACTGGTCGCGGAGTCCGTACGACCCCCCCTCCGCATATTAGCCTGCTGCTCCTAGGAACAATCGCGATATATTATTCTATTTTTTTTAACTGCTCCTGAAATTATTGGACGGTGGTTTATAAAGGACACGTACCTTAGTATAAATCGAAAAGTTTCTGGGAGGGATAGAGAGAGTACGCCTAATCGAGTATGAACAGTAAGCACGGATAAGAACAGTCCGAATATCTTCAGCGCGTTCGTTTAGTATCAAATGGTTATCGGAGCTGATTACTTTTCCCGGTGAAAATAAGAAATTTAATAGGAGAACATTTTGAAATGTGCAGCGATAAGTTGCAAACATGACTTGTATTGACTTGTATTGAGGAACAAATCCAAAAAGAAAAATGTTATTGATTTCACCGCCCATACAAAATCTGCCAAAATTAGCTTACGCTTGACATAAAGGCAGCGGAGCAATGCGCGTGCTCTATGTATATTTATTCTATAAGGACACGTATTTATTTAACGCGACGCGACAAGCCGACAACACAAAGTAATATAGACAAAAAAAATATAGAAAATAACGTTTTTAAAAACAAGCTTTTATTATTTGTTAATAAAATGAACTGAAGAGTCAGAAATTTTTTGTACATAGTTATATATTTTTAACACTAAAACTTTACAACTTAATTACTAAATCTTCCAGTTTTTATTACAGTCCCAATTTTAATAATAAAAGCGTGTTACATTGTGATAGAAAGAAGAAAAATAAGATGCTAAATGTTCCTAATTAGGTTTAGGCACATATTACATTGTCAAAGATCTTGGATCAAAGATCTATGAGTCAAAGATTAGAAAGGGACGCAGTTATGCGTTAGAATGAGATACAAATACACCGCGCTCACTCTTGCGCATAACTGCGTCCCTTTCTAATCTTTGATTCATAGATCTTTGATCCAAGATCTTTGACAATAATTAATATGTGCAGTATCAAAATGTAACACGCTTTTGTTTATAAAATTGGAACTGATAAAAACGGGAAGATTTCATTTTTACATTATGGAATTATTTTGCCGCAGAAGAAGCTTAATTGTCGTTAAAGGTATTAACTTATAATGTGTTATATTTCTTATTAGAGTTAATTTATTTTTAACTTGTATTTATAAATAATTAAAGCTCGTTTTTAGAAATATGTTTTTTGAGTTGCATATTCACGCCAACCAAGATACTCGTCAAGACGAATCAAATGAGCCCAAATTCGATGGGGTTGCGTCATTTAATTACGGAGTTCCTATGGCCACCTTCCAGCTCCATCATCAGACCCTGGTTACCATATAGTATCAAAGTACTCGTCAGGAATCAAATAAGCCCAAAGTCGTTGGGGTTGCGTCGTTGAATTACGGAGTTCCTATGGCCACCTTCCAGCTCCATCATCAGACCCTGGTTACCGTATAGTATCAAAGTACTCGTCAAGAATCAAATGAGCCCAAAGTCGTTGGGGTTGCGTAGTTGCGCAATTTTTCTTTCTACCGATAATTATAATCGATTACAATGATTTATATTTAAAATGGTATTGATCAAGGGTACCTAATCAAGGGTAATTTTAGATATAGATCGGGACTCTTCAAAGAGTTCAAAGAATTTATTTTTTAACTTTTGGATGTTACATCACTTAGTTAAGTCATTTAAATTATCTCTCCCTAATTAGCATGCTAAATTTTAGCTCAATCGGAAATCACGAAGTGGATCAAATTTAACTTGCAAGATTTGATTACAGACCGACACGACAGACAACGGGACAGGTGAAACTAAATAAAAGCTTGTAAATAAAAAAGGGGGAGGCATGGTCCAAGAAAACAAGGTCTTGCAAATAGACCACGTGACTGACACAAGCCTACGTCATTTTGCGCTGTTCATCCTTGTCTATTACACGCATTCGACAAGGATGAATAGGCAAAATGACGTGACAACGGGACAGGTGAAACTAAATAAAAGCTTGTAAATAAAAAAGGGGGAGGCATGGTCCAAGAAAACAAGGTCTTGCAAATAGACCACGTGACTGACACAAGCCTACGTCATTTTGCGCTGTTCATCCTTGTCTATTACACGCATTCGACAAGGATGAATAGGCAAAATGACGTAGGCTTGTGTCAGTCACGTGCTCTATTTGCAAGGCCTTGTTTTCTTGGACCATGGGGGGAGGCCTTTGTGCAGCAGTGGACGTCTTTCGGCTGAGATGATGATGATGAATAAAAAAAACTGTAGGTTCGCGCAATGTGTGCACTGCTGTGGAGAAGAACCCGCCGAAGAAACTCCAAAAGATCGCAAATTTTCTCTTATTTTTCACCTCTCTTTAAAATTTTTTTTTTTTTACAGTATTGTTTAAGTTATAGATAACATAACATTTCTTGTGGTCTACTGGAGCGTCCAATAACCATGCATTTTTATCATCTAAATAATAATCTGAATTATACTAAGCTTCTAGCCTAACATAACTCTACCATCTTTGTAAGATTCCAATTCCATAAATGAATAACGAACAATTCAGGTTAATTGATATTGTCAGTGCAAGCGACCTTGCTTCCATTCCTACATACAATCCTACTTTTTTTTCAAACCTACATTTTGCAGCTGATAATATAAAATTCCAAAAAGCCGAAGAACATAGCGCCTTATTATAAGCGCCGCTAGATGGCGTTACTTGTAGTTTAAAACTCGGTAGCGACTGGTCGCGGAGTCCGTATGACCCCCCTCCACATATTTGCTCCTGTATAGGAAACAACACAAAGACATGCATACAATGTACATATTTTTTGAAACTGATCTTGAAATGTTAAAGATTGGTTTATATCCTACCTAGGGTAATCCTGCTATTATGATGATAATACACGCGAAAGTTTGTGATAAAGAGGATGGATGGATGTACAGAGAAGATGGATGGATGGATTTTAATAAAACTTTACAAGAATAGGTCCACCTGCACCTGTAATTGGCCTAATGTAATTTACGGAGCTGGAGCTGGAAAGAGGTTTTGTTGGTGGAGGAGAGCTCGTGACAGGAGGGGATGGGAGCGGGAGAGTGAGGCCTTTGCCCAACGGGGCGCCACTATTAGGAAATTGAACTGAATTGAATTATTATTATATACAATTATTAATTATCATCATTGTTAATAGCATGTTTTATCTAAATTGAATGTTGTAATTTATATGAGTGGAATAAAGGCTATTATTATTATTAATTTACGGATTTTATGTTTATTTATATGTATAGACTGTAAGTTTCCCACGTAAATAAATAGATAAAATAAAATATAGCTTAGAGTATATACATAAGAATAACACATAGGCTACCTTTTAGCACGGAAAAATCCCTCTGTCCCACAGGAAAAGACTTTGACGCGGGCGGAGCCGCGGCGCGAACAGCTAGTCATAAATAAAGGACACGTGTTTATTCCACACGACCGCTCCGGCGCAGTATATTTTTTTTAGTTTGAGCTCCGTCACCTTAGTACTTAAACCCTGCTCACCCCGTCAGGGAAAACAGCGTGACTACGTATTTTAAAGCCCGACCAAAGAAATAAAAAACATCGCCATATTGCGGAATTTCAATGGAACTATAAGGGAAATTGTTGCCATAGTCGTAAAAATATACACGTGGCGCCCCCAGAGCAGGTTCCTTATTTCTTTGGTCAGGCTTTATATGTAAAATATGACTACGTAATCCAACCCTAAAGCATCGTTTGCGTCGAGGAAACAGTATGCAATAGTGTAGCATGCCACAAAAATGATAAACAAATGCTTTCAAAATTATCTAGCCACGATGTTACCGCATGCCAGAAATATTTTATCTACTAGCGACCCGCCCCGGCTCCGCACGGGAAAATGGTTATTGTGGGTTATCCTTTAGTATATTATGCATGTATTATACATATAAACCTTTCTCTTGAATCCCTCTATCTATTAAAAAAACCGCATCAAAATCCGTTGCGTAGTTATAAAGATTTAAGCGTACAAAGGGACATAGGGACAGAGAAAGCGACTTTGTTTTATACTATGTACTGATAAAACTGAAGAATCGGCGTGTCTGTATGCATATTGATTCGTTTTTCAAAAAACTGATTGCAGGTGATAAAGGGAGGGGAAACACAAAAATACAAGTTTTGAATAAATAGAATAGAAATCATTTATTTGCTCGAAACATGGTTGATAAGTTGACATAGAAATATTACAGAAAGCCATGATGTTACACTGTCGTTACACAGAAGTGCAAAACTATAAATGTTAATCAATTAAACAATGTAAGTAGTTATATAAATTTAGTAAACAAACAGTTTTTTTTTTGTTTATTTAATGGCCTAGTTTCAAGACCTTTCGTGTTAAAGTGATGTAACATCCAAAAGTTAAAAAATAAATTCTTTGAACTCTTTAGGCCAAGTCTTATTTGGTCCAGTATCACATTAATAAACTCTAAATAAGTGAAGAAACAAGAATGAGGAAGTGTCCTAAAAAAATCTAATTAGTCCGTCAGTTAGATTACTAAAAAATAATGTACACGTATTTTTTTTTTCGTCTGGCAAACGAAAAATGCCGACGATACAGCACTTTGAAATTTCCAGTAACGACACGCCGCCATACAAATTGTACGAAACAAGTGACGTCATAGTACCCTTCTCATACATTTTGATTCGGTAAATCTTCGTCAAATTGAAAAAAAAAAAATACGTGTTAATTTTTTTTCGATAATCTAACAAAGGGATTAATTAGAATCGATAACTTTTTTCCGAGGACACTTCCCTATTAAAAAGTCCACTCGTTTAAAAAATGTCCGTCTGTCTGTCTGTTTCTACACGCTAATCTCTGGGTTGGACCGATTTAAATTAATTTTGCATGGTGGTACCTTACCTTATATCCTTGGTCAACATCTTAAGATATTTTTTACCACGGGAAATAATAAAAAAACAACGCGGGCGTAGCCGTGGGCAGAAAGCTAGTTATAGCATATTACAAAATTTCGCATCTCACAATTATGTACGCATCCCATTTTATGTAGCGTCACTGGGCGGTCACTTCATACAGCAAACGCGTTTTGACAACCTACTTATTTTCGCATAACCACAGAATGCATAACTGAATATCAAGTACTTGTGAATGGCGCTAGGCGCTATGTATGCACACCCCCTCCACAGTCCCGCGGCGCCTGCGGGGTGCGGGGCGTGGGGCGCTATATCGGGCGGGGCACTCATTTTGGCGCGGGGGGGTGAGTGACCTTTCTGTACGGACAGGCCTCCGTCACTCTGTGTACTTGCGCGCTATAACTCCCTACCGCCCGGCCGAGCGGTCTCGGGCCGACCCAGGACCAATTCCCCATTGTCTAAACGTGTGACGTAGAGTGGCGCAATACAAGAGAGAGAGATGCAGCAACTACTTCTGCACGCCTAGCACCTGTGCCTAGCACCGTGCGATCTGAATTGCACTTTATTATAACGGAGCTAGGGTTGCTATTTATATGAATCATGTCGCCTAGTGCAGCTTCTGTAGGGACTACTATTTGGTATTCTGTGGTACGGGTTAGTACTATTATTTTCTTCTGTGGTAGCGTGACACATTATGGCACGTAGTTGCCTCGGCGTAAATGACGCTTTACAGTCAATATTGCAACAAGAATTCTACATTGAAACAGTATTTACTAGTTGTAAGTAAAGTTTTACTTATTTTTATTATTTATTAATCAATCGTATATTGACAATGAGATATAAATTGCGGCCTGCAAAATTTTCAGTGACTCTGTCTGTCTGTTTCGTGATGAAGGCAGATCGGCGCGGGGTGATGGAGCCGATAGCTGATAATGTAACTGAAAATAAAGAAACGTTTCTTAAAAAAATATATATCTTCCTCAGGAGTGAAAGAGAGCTTACTTGGCCTAGGGATATCTCACTCTCTTAAGGTGCCCTTACACGAGGGCAATTCCGGGCAATAATTGCTCGGCAACACGAATGGAGCGATCTGGAGCAATAAGTGGAGCAATTTCAATAAATTGCGGCAATTATTTCGGCGAATTGCTTTTAATTGCTCCAGATATTTCATATTGCTCAATGTCGCAGATACGAATTGCTGAATTTCCAATGGGCTTGGAAATTCCAGGCAATTTTTGTATGTATCTCGTTCGCACTTGTTTGTTTTGCGGCTTGCCGTCTTGCTTCCGCGGGGAGAGCGAGAGGTCGGGTGGAAGTAGGGCTCGATATCGCTCCATATCGCTCCATATCGCTCAATTTTGTATTGCCCTATATTGATGCTTGTCGCCGTTGCCGTAAATTGCCTGAAGTGGTCGTGACGTCATAGTTGACGAGAATTGACTGGAATTGAGCAATTTTAGTTGCCCGTGTAAGCGCACCTTTATATACACCGTGAAATTTTACAGTTTGTTTATCCGCAAATTATTAGTGGTAGTACTCATGAAACTGAACAACTTTCCCTAAGCAACATAGGTTGAAGTCTCAAAAATAGTTTTAAACTTTTCATATAAACTTGACCGGCCGCTTTGTATGAAAAGCTGAATATTAATTTTGGGATTTCAACAGTTTGTTCAGTTTCATGAGTACTAACAACTATGTTGCAACTGAGAAAAAAAAACTGAGAATCTGTAGAGTTGGGATCTGTTGAATTGGGAATCTGTAATGAAAATCTGTAGAATTGGGAATAATTCATAGATATAACCAGTTAAATTTCACGGTGTATAGGGAGGGGAGAATATCTTAACTAACTCTTTCTCCCCTTCCTTAAGATAAAAGTTCAAATCTTCTTCTTCTGTTTTTAAAAGACTCAACATCCTTCCATTTCTGCCTAGAGATATCTTGCATTTTTCTCTTCTTTTAAATCATCATCATTTCAGCCAGTAGACGTCCATTGCTGGACAAAGGCCTCCCTCAAAATCTTCTTAAAATATTCCGTATGTGTCTTTTAAATATTCCTTCTTTCTCTTTCTCACCTTAGACAGAATGACACTCAAACTCTATCTACTTCACACCTGTGCATATCTTATTACCTGCACCTGTAGATCTGTTAATATGTCGCGTTTGACAGCTTCTCGAGCCTGTCGCTACTTACATAGTAGGGCTCCTGATAAGACAACACTAAGCAATGAAAATGAACCCAGCGTATTTATAGGTCCGTCGAAAAAAACTTCATAACCGCGTTTTAGAACCAGCTACGAAAGCGACTACGACGCGCTACGCCGTAGCGGTCTGCTACGCACCTGCTACGCGTGCTGCGGCTGCGGGGGCAGCAGGGGCGCGGCGGGGGCGGGCGCGGGCGCGGGGGCGGGGTTGTCTTTTCCGTTACGCGCGCTCTTCTCCACTTTCAACTTCTCGCCGTTCATTAACGCCTTTATGTCTTCAGCGTCTAGGGTCTCGTATCTGAGGAGCGATGTATGTTAAATTAGACACAAAGATTTGAAAGAGCGTCGATGGCCAAATGGCTAGGCCCTTTAGCCCTTAGTAGAATTTATTTTAGTTAGTGTGAATTTAGTGAGCGTCAAAACGGCTAGTTTTCTGTGGCATTGGTTGATTCGACAACAATAAAAAAAAAAACAAAATAAATCTTATATATAAAATTTTCGTGTCACAGTTTTCGTTCCCATACTCTTCCGAAACGGCTTGACCGATCTTTATGAAATTTTATATGCATATTCAGTAGGTCTGAGAATCGGCTACTATCTATTTTTCATACCCTTAAGAGCGGGCGGAGCCGCGGGGCGAACAGCTAGTATCTATATAAAACTGTAGAGGTCGAAAATCTGTACATAAAATAAAAATGCTTCAAACCGAGTCAGGGATGTAAGAAGTAATGTAGAACATATCCAGATTATTATTATTTTTTCTCTGTTTGTCTGTTTGTACGGGCTAATCTCCGAAACTGTTGGACCAATATGAATTAAATAAACAGTGTGAACGTCACTCATCCGTTTTTTCTCCAATAAAATAAAATAAAATAAAATGAAATAAAATAAAATAAAATAAAATAAAATAAAATAAAATAAAATAAAATAAAATAAAATAAAATAAAATAAAATAAAATAAAATAAAATAAAATAAAATAAAATAAAATAAAATAAAATAAAATAAAATAAAATAAAATAAAATAAAATAAAATAAAATAAAATAAAATAAAATAAAATAAAATAAAATAAAATAAAATAAAATAAAATAAAATAAAATAAAATAAAATAAAATAAAATAAAATAAAATAAAATAAAATAAAATAAAATAAAATAAAATAAAATAAAATAAAATAAAATAAAATAAAATAAAATAAAATAAAATAAAATAAAATAAAATAAAATAAAATAAAATAAAATAAAATAAAATAAAATAAAATAAAATAAAATAAAATAAAATAAAATAAAATAAAATAAAATAAAATAAAATAAAATAATTATACCCCCGATCAACATCTTAGATGGTTTTTACGGGAAACTGCACGGAAAAGTAAAAAAAAAAACGCGGGCGTAGCCGCGGGCAGACAGCTAGTAAGAAATAACTAAATTTTTGACCAGTCATCCTGACGTTTGATTGGCTAGACACCTTGTTTAAAGTCAAGCATGGTCTAAAAAACAAGGTCTGCCATTCGGACCAGCCAGTCAACATTCCTATTTACTAGTACTATAGAAGCAATGTTGCAACAACCATTTTGTCAGTCAAAATTTAAAAAGCTTAATCTCTAAACATTTCAACTTATCAAATAAAACATTAAATAGGGCAACATTCTCACTCATGATAAAGCCCGACTAAAGAAATAAGAAACCTGCTCTGGGGACGCCATATATTCTTACGACTATGGCAACAATTTCCATTATAAAATTAGTTCCATCGAAATTCCGCAATATGGCGAGGTTTCTTATTTCTTTGGTTGGGCTTTACATGGGCTTTACCATCATTTTTCTTATAAATTTAAATTTAAATGACATAACTAAGAGATGTAATAATGTCAAAAGTTAAAAAATAAATTCTTTGAACTCTTTGAATAAACATGGAATACTTACTTAAGTAGTGCCTCAGCCAAGGCCTTGTGTTCTTTAGCGTGTGTGCGGAGAATGGTCTTGGCACGTTCGTAACTGTCTGTCAGGATCTTCTTGATCTCACCATCCACCTGATGGCAATATAACATACATAAATACACCAGAGTTGTAGTAATAGAGTAAGATTCTAGAGCCATAAGACAACTTATTTTCTAAAGCATAGAACTATCGGTTCTATGTAGTCTTTTGTCTACTTTTTATACCTACCTGCATGCTTGTGGAGTTCACTCGGTGACACCTGCCCCCGTAACATGCAGTGCTATGACAAAAGTTTGTCGCACATTTAACTGTCAAAAAGTTGCGAGAAACCCGCCATATTGAAATATCCTAAAATAGGATAAGAGAATACGCACGACAAAATTATGTCTGTCACGCGTGGACCGAGCATGTTAGAGGGGCTGGGCAGCTACCAGGTAAGAAAGGTAACTAAAAATTAGAAGCACTTAACTTACATTTATATGATTGATTTTTATATATATTTTGTAGAATCAAAAGTGTCAGATGCTTCGACGCGCGTTTGACGCAAATGACGAAAATGAATCAACTTAACTTATTTTTAAATGTGTGATTTTTAAAATATATTACTAATTTTATAAAGAGGAAAGATTTGAATTATAATCGAAGCGAAAAATTAAGATTATTGAGTTTGGGCAGGGACTTGAACCCGCACCTCCTGGGCTATCCGGGCCGTACAGGCGTACTACCAATTGTACCACCAAGTCTCCGTACAAGCCCAACGAAATAATTTAACGCTTCGATTTTTTATTACGTGCTTAGAGTGCATACAACTAACAGGCGTTATCTGTTAAAAAATCAATAAACTAGGAAAGATTTGATTGTTTGTCTGCATTGAATAGACTTTGAAACTACTGAACCGATACTAATTTAATTTTGTACAAAGACTAAATAGCCTTTGGGAAAGAAAATAGGCTACCGTTTACGGCGGGAAAACGCCTCGTTTCCCCGGGAAAACCTGTAAACGCGGGCGGAAAGCTAGTGTGATATAAGGTATATCACTTCGGATACTTTGGTGGTACAATAGGGAAGTGTCCTCGGAAAAAAGTAATCGATTCTAATTAATCCCTTCGAAAAAAAATTAACACGTATTTTTTTTTTTCAATTTGACGAAGATTTACCGAATCAAAATGTATGAGAAGGGTACTATGACGTCACTTGTTTCGTACAATTTGTATGGCGGCGTGTCGTTACTGGAAATTTCAAAGTGCTGTATCGTCGACATTTTTCGTTTGCCAGACGAAAAAAAAAATACGTGTACATTATTTTTTAGTAATCTAACTGACGGACTAATTAGATTTTTTTAGGACACTTCCTCATTGGTAGTGCTTGTGTACGGCCCGGATAGCCAAGGAGATGCGGGTTCCAGTCCCCGCCCAAGCAAGCTAAAATATATAGTAAAAGGCATGGTCCAAGAAAACAAGGTCTTGCAATTAGACCACGTGACTGACACGAGCTTACGTAATTTTGCCTATTCATCCTTGTCGAATTCGCGTAATAGACAAGGATGAGCAGCGCAAAATGACGTAGGCTTGTGTGAGTCACGTGGTCTAATTGTAAGACTGTGAATTGTTTTTTTGGACCATGGTAAAAGTTATGTGACTGACCAATTCGTTGGTGTATGGCCCCAGCTGGTCGGAGTTTGGCAGGGCGGCGCGCTGGGGCTCCATCGACCGCAGACCCACCTGCGGACAAACAAATATTATTCAGAAAACCAAACAACAACAACAACAACAACAACAAGAGCGTCGGTGGCCATGGGGCCAGGGCCGTTGACTTTTGAAATGAAATGAAATATGTTTTATTCGAAGTAAGATTTTATAAATCACTTTTGGACGTCGAAGCAGGCCCGGCTCACTTCGCGCCAGAGCTCCAGAATGTACCTACGCCGGCTTCCGCCTTAAGGCGGATAGTTAGTAAGGAGCGACGCGCACCCGAGTGACGACGCCCGTGCTTTATTTCGCATTATTCCAAGTCTGATTTTAATTATTATGGGTGAACGAAACCCAAAAAGGTATTGTATAGCATTTGGGTGTTTAAATCACGATAAGAATGTCGAGGTACAATTTTTTTCCCTTCCGACTAATATCGAAAGGTAAGTTTTATTGTCTATAAAATAATTTTTATTGATTAAATCATTATAATAATGAAATAACTTCAGTAGTGATATCACACTACCCCAGCTGCTATATTTTCGTGTAAATGTTAACCACCTCTAATTAGAAATCGTTCAGTATAAGTAGACCTTCCAGAACTAGTGATTGCTTACTAATACAAGCTCACATAAACTGGTTACTAGTTAAATGCTCATAAGTTAAGTAATAAAATAAAGAAATGTATTGAAAATGACGAACTTTAGATCAAATAGTAGCCACGATACAGGCTGCGCCTAGTGTGGTTGCTTTGTAAAACAATTATTGTAACTGGTCAAGTTTAATTAAAATTATTTATTATGATTATTATTAGTTAACAGTGAAGTATTACCAATACCAATATAATATCAAAGGTCTAATTCAATTATTTTGTAATTACGCCCAACCCTACAGAGGAGCGGCTTTATCAAAGGCGCGCGACGGACTTAGTAATGCGGACTCTCGCGTCGCGGACTTAAGGTGCATAATGTTTTAAAACGAGCGCAGCGAGAAACGGTAGGCTATTATAGCCAGGGTCACGTTCGACGCGTTCAAAGTAATTTGAACGTTAGTTGCGTGGTAGCTAGATTGAAATTCGCACGTTTGCTATCAGAGAGTGCGCCTTCTGTACCTAGTACTATTATTTATTCTGTGGTCGAAGCGAGTTCACAATTTGGCTGTCTTCTGTGGAGAAGAACTTGCCGAAAGAAACTCCACAGGCGTTGCATCTTTTCAAAATAGGTATTTTACAAAATTATTATTTTATACAATTTGATTAATATATAACATAGAGTGCAAATAAAAATATGCAATTAGAGGAAGGCAACCAGTCAAAGTAGAAAAAATTAAACTATATAACCAATAAAACAACCGGCAATCGACTAGAGCAGACCAGTCCCCCCAAGCAGCACCACGTTCCATTCGGAAGTTCGGAACTCACTACACAAACAACTCGTAACTCGAACTTACGTAATCGCTTTGAATGAAAGAATGAAATGATTTTACTCTCAGACGACAAAGGTCCATACAGAGTTGTTAGTTATAAAAGACTTACTACCTATGTTAGTAAAATTTAAAATGCTCATTCGAGCGAACGTGGATGAGTAATGGCCCATTTACACGAGGCCAATAGACGAGGCAATCCAGTAAGCCAGGCCAATATTGGCTTCGTTAAAATAGGGCCAGGTCAATGCATTGGATTGTCGGACGAAGCCAATCCAATGAAATAGAACGATTTCGAATTTGCTGGCGTATTGGATTGTCTCACGGATCGGCCTCGTGTAAATGGCCCATAAGGATGGGACTATCCATTCTCTCCCCAATAACCCTCACAAGAGTCACAGAGTGACTTTACAAACGGTTTCATGAGTACTCCCACCAAGTTGCGTATAAACAACAGTTAAATTTTACGGTGTATCGTAAGTTTTAGCCAAATATAGTAAAACAAAGTAGAACACTTGCCTTCTCGCTCATGCCCCACTCGCGCACCATGTGGCACGCTATCGAAGTGGCTTGCTTCAGGTCGGAAGACGCCCCTAGTAACAACACAACAACAAAAATAAATTATCTTACACTGTGTAGGAAATATAACATCTTAAATTACTCTAGTATAACTTATGTTGGGGCAATGTTTGTCAATTTTATGATTTACTAGCCTTTCCGCCGCGGCTCCGCCCGCGTTAGCAGTTTTTCCCGTGGGAATGAGGCATGCCTATGTTACTTAGGGTAAATGCAGCATTTTAATGGTGAAAGAATTTTTGAAATCGGCTCGGACAAACACATACACACACACACGCACAGTCACATACACACACACACACACTAATATATTGTATGAAGTATGATATTGTGGCGGCGCGCCACATACTACGTCATTAGAAGAGCGACCAATTAGAAGCCGAGGCCTGAAACGCGCTATCAGAGTTTTCGTAAGACATTGAACAAATACAAGTTCCAACGAAGTACAGTTGGACTGCGGTCCCCGGGCTCACCACCATGCCCCAAGGAACATCTTCCCTTTGCCTCCACAATAACTTTCAGTAAAAGAAAGAGCTGAACTTTTGTCCATACTCATATGTAACAGAGCATATTATTATATTATAAAGGTGTGATAATATGATAAGTTACCGGAGGTGATCTTGTCGGGCCCGAAGACCAGCTCCTCGGCGGCGCGGCCCCCCATCATGGTGTCCATCATCGCCAGCAGCTGCTGCTTCGTCACGTGGTACCTGACACAACATACAAACACATACACATACAATTGATCATTTTAGGTTTTGTACATTCTACGTCAGTTTAAAGTCATTTAATAGAGTTAGCGACCATCATCGCAAACCTTCATTTACTTTTCGTTCGTCCGTCAAACAAAAATAAAAATGATTTTTTTACAACACATAATGGGCCCATTCTATATTTTACTCTCTAACTTAAATTTAAACACCATATGTCCCATTCATTCACGTTCTTAAGAACAAAAAGGGACAGGTGATTGCCAACCTACATTTAGAGACGTCAAACATCGATTTTACGCGTAATTTAGCAGGCATTTAAAAACAACCCGACTAAATTAAGCTCAAATTTAAATTAATCATTTATTCAAAATTAAATTCATTCATCTCCCATTCTTTTCGATTCCCATATGAATGAAAGAGACCAACAACTTAAATTTTGATATTTTAACGGCCACGCAGAATTGAGTCCATCTTACAAAAGTGTGCCCAGTCCCCACAAACTAGGATACCCTGTGCTATGGGTAGCTAGGTCTTACGTCCTAAGCAGGGATCGAAACCGGTTTTGAAACACCTGTTAATATCGTTCGAAAAACCGATATAATTCCGTTCCCCAATTAACCGGCAATAGATGGAACTTAATGAAACAAACCAAAATCATTCTGGTTACCCGGTCTTTGATAAAGAACGGAATTATATCGGTTTTTCTAACAATATTAACAGGTATTTTTTTCGGTTTTTACCGGTTTCGATCCCTGGTCCTAAGTACCATTAGTGGACAACTCTCTTGATTATATACTTACTTAATGTATCTTTATAAACAATCCATCGAATCTTGGTGGGGAATGTTCGACAAGCCCCACCGGGATTCGAACCCGGAACCTCCGTAACGTCAGGCGAGATTTTGACCACTCGACCACAGAGGCTGTTCTGTTTTGGCTGAATGATGGTAATGCACTTACCTTTCTTTGGCGGGTATGTAGGCGGTGTGTCCCAGCGAGGGTCCTCGGGGAATTATGGTCACCTTGTGCAGCGGATGAGAGTCCTAAAACAAAATCACATATCAATCCGACAATAAATACATATGTGGGACACCTCACACACGGCCACCTGACCCCAAACTAGGCAGAGCCTGTACTATGGGTGTCAGACAGCTGATATACATCTATACTAATATTATAAAAAGGAAAGATTTGTGTTTTTGTGTGTATGTGTGAGTGTATGTTTGTAATGAATAAACTCAAAAACAACTGAACCGATTACAAAAATTCTTTTACCATTAGTAAGCTACATTCACCCTGAGTAACATAGGCTACCTTTTACCGCGGGAAAATGCCTCATTCCCACGGGAAAAACCTGTTAACGCGGGCGGAGCCGCGACGGAAAGCTAGTACATTATAAATATACAACATCGACACACAAGTGCTCATCACACGAATATTTGCCCTGGGCGGGATGCAAACCCGGAACCCTGTGCGAACGAACACGAACGTCGACTTACTACGAACAAGGCAACGAAGCCAGCAATATAACGTAAAAATCTAAGCTGGTGCGTACAAGTGAAAACACCAAATTTTTTAGTCACTTAGCCTTAAATCTTGAATCAATTAACCTTTAATTTTAAGTCATTTTTCAGACATTATAAAATAGACTAAGCTTTAATTTTGAGTAATTTTTGGTAAATTTTAGAGTGGGTGGATTTTGAAATGCCGTTAATTGCGTTATAATGTGTTGAGTGGTGTCAGGTGTGGTGTGTTTGGTGTAATTTCCCACAGACCTTGGTGTAATAAGCGACGATGGCGTGCCCCCCCTCGTGGTAGGCTGTGATGACGTTGGCCTCCTCATCGGGTAACCGGGACCTCCTCTCGGGACCCATCAGCACTTTATCACGAGCGTCCTCCAAGTACTTCATCGTGACCGTCTTGGCGCCATCTATCGCCGCTCTGCGGAACAAATGAGACTGATAAGAATAGAAAAGAACATACTTTATTGCACACTAAAAATGCAATTTAAAAACAAACAAGTGTACTCAGAGGCTGCCTTATCGCTTTAAGGTAGCAATTTCTACCGGGCAACCTTTTAAATTTTATTATTGTTGAAATACTTTAAATAAAGCTCGAAAGAGCACTTCTTAACATCATAACTTTGTGCTATATTTATTCATTACAAACACACACATACACACACACAAAAATACAAATCTTTCCTCTTTATAATATTAGTATGATTCAGTTTGCATAAAATGTATTTTATTTCCTTTTCAAGCAAATTGGGCATGGTCTCACAAAGTGATATAATACTGACCCCAAACTAGGCAGAGCCTGTACTATGGGTGTCAGACAGCTGATATACATACATATATAAATATACAACCTCCAGACACAAGGCAAACACAAGTGCTCATCACACGAATGTTTGCCCTGGGCGGGATTCGAACCCGCGACCCTGTGCTTCGAAGGCAGACGTACTACCAACTAGGCTACGGGGCCGTTCGCCGTGCGCCCCACCGAGATTCGAACCCGGAACCTCTAATGGCGAGCATTTCACCACTCAGCCATGGAGATACTTTGAATTCTAAAATCCTAACTTAAGTATCATACCATCTTCAACCTGAACATCACTACATAGTATAAAACAAAGTCACTTTCTTTGTCCCTATGTCCCTATGTATGCTTAAATCTTTAAAACTACGCAACGGATTTTGATGCGGTTTATTTTAATAGATAGAGTGATTCAAGAGAAAGGTTTATATGTATAATACATGCATAATATACTTAGGGATAACCCACAATAACCATTTTCCCGTGCAGAGCCGGGGCGGGTCGCTAGTGTTTTAATAAAAACAATAAATGCGATATAAGGAAAATAAGAACAGGTTTAAGATGAGGAAATAACAAGTTCAAAATCCCACTAAGGCAAGTTACACACACACTATCCTCAAAGTACAGAACCTAGCACATGCGGTTGGACATTTGCACTACAAAATTCACCCCTACCGCTACGGAATACGTGCGTTCTCAAAGTCAAAATGTCCAGCCGCATGTTCTGCTTACTGTACAATAATACATAATATTATGGTGCCCTTTAGGATTCCCTAGTTACGAGATGAGAGATACGAGTAAAAAAATATCTAATTTTATTGCTACATTAGCCGGCACATGCGACTGAACATGTTGACCTTGAGAGTGCTAGTATTCCGTAGCGGTAGGGGTGAACTTCGTAGAGCGAATGTCCAACCGCATGTGCTGGCTTCTGTACATACCAAAACTCAAGCTACATTTAATTATTTTGCCTACAGAACCCTATAAGCGTGACTTGTCTCGCACGCATCTCTTAGGTGGCAATATTTTAACCCTTATTTCTTTACATTTATGCATGCAGTGTTTCCCAACCAGTGGTGCTAAAATTTGGTCCGCGAACAATTTAAAGTTGTAGATTTGTGCAATAATATTAGCCCGAGTATTGCTGATCTGTGCACAAGATGTTTAACAATCACGTTTATTAAAATTTTACGACTAAAAATGTTTTGACGTTTTTTGTGGTAAGAATGTTACACTTTCTAACAAATTGAGTACGTTACATTTTTGTTATATTTATCATTAATATCACTACATACATAGTATAAAACAAAGTCGCTTTTTCTGTCCTCATGTCCCTATGTATGCTTAAATCCTTAAAACTACGCAACGGATTTTGATGCGGTTTTTTTATTAGGTAGATTGATTCAAGAGGAAGGTTTATATGTAGATTACATGCATAATAACTTAAGGATAACCCACAATAACCATTTTCCCGTGCGAAGCCGGGGCGGGTCGCTAGTTAACGAATATTTGATTAAGTTTATTTTCTCACTAATTCTTTTTTATTGTGTACATTGTAGTTGCATGACGAGATTAATGAATATAAAAAAGAAGTATGTAAGTATGAAGTGGTCTCAGCCTACCCCTCCGGGAAAGAGGCGTGACAAAAAAAGTCCCTGTAACCCTAGCATGAAGCACTGTGACAAGCTATTATCTCACATTTATCTGTCAGAAAGCTGCGAGAAATCAGCCATGTTGGAATATCCTCCAATAGGATAACAGTATTTGCACCCACGTCAAAACTATGTATGTCACGAGTGAAACCTCGTGCTAGCACCTCTGGTCTACAAAAGTTTGGAAACCACTGTTCAAATGTAAAACCTATCGCAATATAAACCAGTCCCATGTTTCCTCAATCACAATATCAAATCTTCGTTGACTCGACTCAGTCAAACAAAGAACACATTTAAAAAAGATTCTTTTAAATTCTAATCTGCGTATCCAGTATTCAAAATGTTAAAATCATTAATTTTCGCTAGTTTTGTGGCGTTAGTAATTGGTGATGAACTGACTGATAAATTAAATGCAAAGTTAAAGGGTGATTGGACACCAGTTAAGGTATATTTTAATAATAGTAATATTTTTATCGGCACGTACCATTGTATTTTCGATTTTCAAATTCATATATACGAGTATTACGTTTATTCCACGCTCTTACGGTGAAGGCATGGTCCAAGAAAACAAGGTCTTACAATTAGACCACGTGACTGACACAAGCCTACGTCATTTTGCGCTGTTCATCCTTGTCTATTACACGCATTCGACAAGGATGAACAGGCAAAATGACGTAGAAATAACGTAGGCTTGTGTCAGTCACGTGGTCTAATTGTAAGATCTTGTTTTCTTGGACCATGGTATCAAGGAATACATCGTGATGAAACCTGCACA
The DNA here is from genome assembly GCA_948473455.1 of Teleiodes luculella. Lineage (NCBI taxonomy): Eukaryota > Metazoa > Arthropoda > Insecta > Lepidoptera > Gelechiidae > Teleiodes > Teleiodes luculella. The sequence continues at coordinate 640,605 of OX419608.1, forward strand.
CACTTGCGAAGTATTTCACTGGGCCAGCGTGGTCAACTAAGGCTTACTCACCCTGATTTCAGGGTAGGCTCGAGCCCCTCGGTGGGGACATATTATATGAGCTATTAACGAATATTTTAATCTATGTTTGATTAAAATCACGAGACGACACGTGAAATTTTGTAAGCAGTTTCGATTAATTTATATTTATATTTTTGTAATCGCGAGGTCTATGTAAGCTTACAGAGCCACTACATTTATTTATTTATTATTAAAATATTATTATTATTTTCGCTCCCCAGATAACTCCCGCGATCAAAATAAAAAACAACGCAGTGTGCTACCCAACAAACAACACCATCACAGAAAACTGGTGCGAATGTGATGGCAAGCAAACCCCCCAGATGATACGCGCCAACAAAGACTTATCCAACGAACTGCCCATCATAATAGTGGAAAATGAGCAGGAATTACAAGCGGGGTTTAATGCAACGTGCTTGTGTAAAGAAATGGACGAAACGAAAGAGAATTTTGGAGAATTCCGTCCATCGCCGGTGCATTTGATAATCAAAATTCTTAGTGAGAATTATTTCATCGCATATGATAAAGGTAGGTTTAGTTTTTTGGAATGAGGGATCTTGTGTGTGTGTGGTGTGAGGGCACTTTGCTTAAACTCGATGAAAAGATGAACTTGATTAAGTAAATGTAGATATTGCAAAACAATTGTGAACTTAATATCAGATTTTGTGCAACTCAATTGAGCGAGTTATAAGGTGAAATGTTGCCCACCTGTAACAGAAACTATGTGCACTACAGAATCGGTCTTTACGGCAAACTCTAAGTCCAGACGTAAAAAAAATTGTGTCGTAGAGATATTATCGCAAAACTCTATGGTATTTAGTATATCTTTGTTCGAAATTGGCCCACAGAAGTCTTTTTTGTACTCTTTTATTGTCAAATATTAAGAAAACCCTTCACTTTTTGGTTAAACAAATGATGTCAATAACGTTTACATAGTGCGGTTAGCCTTGGTTTGAGCAACTAACTTCGTCAAAATTTGACGTTGAAAACTTATTTGTAAAATGTTACTTCGAATAATAAACCTTTTGATTTTGATATAAAGGTTGACCTAACCTAAGAAATACGGCCGCCTGATGACTCAAATTTGTTTATGTACAGTAGCCAGCATAGCGGCTGGACATGTTGACCTTGAAAGCGCCCGTATTCCATAGCGGTAGAGGTCTTTCGTGGTGCGAATGTCCAACCGCATGTGCTGGCTCCTGTACCTACTGTAATATTTATGTGTGTTCATTGCATTGTATAATATTAGTGATTTATTTTTTCTAGGATACCGTGATCGCGTCGACCCGAACAGCTACGCCATACTGTTAGCCAAGCAAGTGCCTACAACAGCAGAGTTAGAGGAATTCATATCCAAGTCGGAGGATTTAAAGAACATGCCAGGAACCATTATTTGCACCAAAGACTGGGTCGCTCCTACCAGGACGAGAATACAAGAGTTGTTGGCACAGCTTGGACTCGACATTTAACTGAAAAAAATATCAATACCCGAACTTAGAGATACAAAAAATATATTAATAAATATTGTGAAATATTACTTGGACTTTGATTTTGGTTCTTATTGTATTAGGCATACAAATTACACATTACGCGGAGCCTGAAACGAAAATAAAATAAAAAAATCGCGCCATATTGTCAAAAATCAATGGAACTCAAAATGCAAAAAAAAATCATAATTATTTTACTATATAATAGAACACTTAATGACGTAATTTCAGAAGTTAACAAGCTCTGCTCAAACCAAGATTGGCTCTCGTCCCAAACGAATGTAAAGCCTGACACCAAAAATAAAAAATCTAATCTGGGGGCGCCACGCGTATATTTTTACGACTATGGCAACAATTTCCCTTCTAAAATTAGTTCCATTGAAATTCCGCAATATGGCGATGTTTTTTATTTCTCTGGTCGGGCTTTACAAGTCTAGTTTTATAACCTTTGGGATTCTAACAACGTTTGATCATCAATCGCAAGAATGGAACGGCTACCAAGTGCGTTTAAACCAGTGGTCCATCGCAAATGACATTGGGGGCACGGAGGATAAAAAGCTTAAGTCAAACGGAGCGCGATTTTGCTGAGTGCCTTAAGCGGTTCAACTTATAAATTAGCTAGCAACCTGGCTGTGCCAAAAACACTCGATGAGACTGAATATGATGATATTAGCTTTTGGATGAGCATTTTTAACCCCCGACGAAAAAGAGGGGTGTTATAAGTTTGACGTGTGTCTGGATAAGTCCGGTGAAGCTTGATTGATCGTACCTTTTCGACACAAGCATAGGTCAATTAAAAAAATAAAAATAAAATGTGTCTGTGTGTCTGTCTGTCTGTGGCATCGTAGCTCCTAAACGGATGCGCCGAGAATAAGTATTAGAAAATGATAAATTTACCATCTCTCTATTAAATTACCCATTGTCATTGTCTTAACTACGAGTACCATCGATCATTTGTTGTAATCAATCATGTAACTATTCAATCTAAAAGAAATCTATATCGTTACATTTTATAAGTTTATAAATAAGAAAAAAATAAAAAACATATAGAAATAAGTGATAATATACGTTTAAGTCACCGTAAATATGAAATTATTTTAATATTGGCAGACTATGTTAGTAAGATAATATAAAAACGATCAATTCATCTTCAGAAGAAATAAGCCTTTATCTTCTTCTTCTTCTTTGCGAGTCGATGACAAATCGAACTATATGTTTGCCGCCCAGAATCCGGCCATCTGTACTGCACCATCCGTGGCGTCCATCAGGTCCTGCTGAGAACAGGTGACAGGACAGGCAGGACAGGACACCAAGTGGGCCATGGACTGAACTGCTGCTCCGCACATACACTCCAAGTTTGGATCATTAGAGAGTCCCCACCTGAACATGTTTTCTTTGCTTCGGCCAACCTGGGTCCGAAGTCTGTTTAAAGACTTCCAGATTGGCCACGGAAGTCGATGTCCGGCCGGGAGACTCTCAGAGAGCGGGACAAAAGGATCCGGAAGCGAGGTACGCGCACGCCACACACTGCATCTCGCTTGTGAGGGTTCGGCTGTGAGGGGGTCGACACACTTTAAAAAGCTTTTTCGGCTTTTCAACCTTTGCGGCGGTAAATCGTGCCCATGAAGGGGGTGCCGCATGTCGACGTCCATTTTAGCCCTCTCCTGCAGGCCTGCCACAGTTCTGCGAACATCTGGAGGCGCTATGCCAGCCAATGGATACAGCAGTTTGACCGGAGTTGGCTTCAAACATCCAGTGATAAGCCGGCAAGTTTCATTTAAGACTGTATCCACCAGCTTGGCGTGAGCAGAGCGGCCCCATATGGGGCACGCGAATTCGCCGGCAGAAAAAGCTAGCGCCAATCCAGAAGTCCGCATCACTTGTGGCGAAGCTCCCCACTCAGTCCTCACAAGACGCTGCAGCATATTGTTGCGAGAGTGCAGTCGAGAGCCTTTATCTAAAGTGAGATGTAGCTCAGTGGAAACTAGGATCAGGAGACTGGCAGACTACTGTGAGTTCCAAAGCTTGGAAGAGACCCTTGTGGATAAATTCCTGATGCGTATGGTCGCACGAACGTGATAAACGTGATAAATTATATGCGCGAGAGTTGAAGCTGACGATAAATACGAGTCAAAAAAAAAAAAAAAATACAAAAACAAAATTCAAATGTTTTATTCGAAGTAACATTTTACAAATCACTTTTCGACGTCGAGGCGAGTTCACAATTTGGCTATCTGTGGAGAAGAACTCGCCGGAAGAAACTTCACAGGCGTTGCATCTTTTCAAAATATTTTACAAACTTATAAATTATTATTTTATACAATTTTATTAATATAACAAAGAGTGCATACTAAATAAACAATTAGATGAAGGCAATCATTCAAAGTAGAAAAACTAATATAACCAATAAAATATCTATCACAAGCACAACAACCGGCAATCGACTAGAGCAGACCAGTCCCCCCAAGCAGCACCACGTTCACGGGTTTGACGTACCTATTGCTACAGTAGCCAGCACATGCGGCTGGATATGTTGACCTTGAGAGCACCCGTATTCCTTAGCGGTAGAGGTGAACTTCGTAGTGCGAATGAATAACCGCATGTGCTGGCTTCTGTACCTACTGTAATATTTATGTGTTTTCTCTTTAGATGTCAATAGAGAGTAATTGCATTGCATTGAATAATATTTACGATTTATTTTTCTAGGATACTGTAAATTAAATATCAAAACTTCAAGCTACATTTAATTATTTTGCCTACAGACCCTATAAGCACGACTTGTCTCGCACGTATCTCTTAGGTGAAAGTATAACCGTTATTTATTTGCATGCAGTGTTTCCCAACCAGTGGTGCTAAAATTTGGTCCGCGAACAATTTAAAGTTGTAGCTTTGTGCAATGATATTAGTTCGAGGATTTCCCCAGTTTGGTTAGGGCATTGCAGGCTGAATCACCTGATTATCCGAAAAGATGATTATGTGCTTCGGAAGGCACGTAAAGCCGTTGGTCCCGGCTACTATCTGCGGATGTAGTCGTTATAGGAGCCATGTCTTGTGCCTAAGGCGGCTCAACAATTCCGACACCAGGGTTTGTGAGGTAGGTTAACCTCGAAACCCACACGCTAAGCAAGCAAATTGGGAATGCTAATCTGTGCAGTGCACAAGATGCAAGCAAAAAAATCACGTTATTAAAAATTTACTGCTAAAAATGTTATTTGACGAATATTGTTTTCCTGGTAAAAATTTTAGATCTATACTAGCTGTCCGCCCACGGCTACGCCCGCGTTCCTTTTTTTTTTTTTTTTTTTGGGGATGAAAAATAGATGTTGGCCGATTCTCAGACCTACTGAATACGCTCACAAAATTTCATGAGAATCGGTCTAGCCGTTTCGGAGGAGTATGGAATCGAACACTGTGACACGAGAATTTTATATATAAGATAATAAAACTGTAGAGGTCGAAAATCTGTACACAGAAAAAAAAAAAGGAAAAAACCGAGTCAGGGCGATGTAAGAAGTGATATAAAAAATATGTTTTTTTGTTTCTCTGTTTGTACGGGCTAATCTTCGAAACTATTGGACCGATTAGAATGAAATTTTGCATAGTGGTACCTTATATCCCCGGTCAACATCTTAGATAGTTTTTACCGAATTATGAGTTTTATGAATTATGAGTATGATAATTTTATTTCTAATTACAATTAATTTCAATTTAATTATTTCTTTAATTATGGGCACAGATTGACATGTCAATTAGTTAATATTCTACTATTATTATTATTTATTGTTAATTGGTTAAATGCATGATTCAACTTTATTGTGATGTAATTTTATGTACACTGTAAACAATTTTGAATTAGTAAGTAAGTTTTTCGAACACAAAGTTATTTTGTAACCGAAATAAAATAAATAAATAAATAAATAAATACCGCGGGAAAATATCTCATTCCTACGGGAAACTGCACGTAAAAGTTAAAAAACAGCGGACAGCTTGTTTTCTAATAAAATGGTATTGTTAATGCATGATACTATTGAGTACGTTACATTTTAGTTATATTTAGGATTAAGTTTATTTTCTTATTAATTATTTTATATTGTGTACTAGCTTTCCGCCCCGCGTGTGAATGAGATTTTTTTAAATTTCTCTTTGTAAAAACCATCCTTGGAATTCAACGATCATTAAAAAAAAAGAACTGTTAAAATTGATCCAGGCGTTGCTGACTTATGCGCTTACCAACACATTTTGCGATTCATTTTTATATTATAGATATTGTAGTTTTTTTTTATTTTATTTTTTCAAATTAGAACAAATTACATACATAGCTAGCTACTATTCGCCAAACTGGTTAACAGTTTATTGGCGAAGCAATGCACTCTTACAAATATCTACTAGCTGCTTACTTCTAAATTAAGTTACATTGATATTTAATGTTAGAACATAGGCTTAGTTAAGTTGCGTGATGAGATTAATTAATGTGGATGAAGCGAAAGTAGTATGTGGAAGGAAGTGGACTCTGCCTACCCCTCCGGGAAAGAGGCGTGGCAAAAAAATCTAAATGGCCCCCTACCATGAAGCACTGTGACAATCTATTATCTCATATTTATCTGACAGAAAGCTGCGAGAAACCCACCATATTGAAATATCCTCCAATAGGATAACAGTATAACCACGACAAAACTATGTCTGTCACGAGTGAAACCTCGTGCTAGCACCTCTGGTCTACAAAAGGTTGGGAACCACTGTCAAATGTAAAACCCACGCAATATAACGGTTTATATTCGGTTTACAGTCCCGTGTTCCTCAATCACAATATCAAAATCTTCGCTGACTCGAGTCAGTCCAACACGGAAATACACATATTCAGTGTTCAAAATGTTAAAATCATTGATTTTCGCTAGTTTTGTGGCGTTAGTAATTGGTGATGAACTGACTGGTAAATTAAATGCAAAGTTGAAGGGTGATTGGACACCAGTTAAGGTATATTTTTTTAATAATAGGTAGTAATATTTTTATCGGCATGTACCATTGTGCTTTCGATTTTCAAATTTTTAGATACGTTTATTCGACGCTCTAAAGGTGAAGAAAAAAACATCGTGAGGAAACCTGCACACACTTGCGAAGTAATTCAAAATTTGTTCGTTCGTGACCAACCCGCACTGGGCCAGCGTGGTCAACTAAGGCCTCCTACTCACCCTGATTTCAGGGTAGGCTCGAGCCCCTCGGTGGGGACATATATGAGCTTGTGGCGGCGCGCCACATACTACGTCATTAGAAGAGCGACCAATTACAGAGGCCTGAAACGCGCTATCAGATTTTTCGCAAGACATTAAACAAATACAAGTTCCAACGAAGTACAGTTGGACCGCGGTTTCCGGGCTCACCACCATGCCCCAAGGAACATCTTCCCTTTGCCTCCACAAGCTATTAACGAATACGATTAAAATCACGAGACGTCACGTAAAATTTTGTAAGCAGTTTCGATGAATTTTCATTTTTATTTTTGTAATCGCGACGTCTTTGTAAGGCTTACAGAGCCACTACATTTATTTATGAGAATTTATTTTCCCTCCCCAGATATTTCCCCCGGTGAAAATGAAAAACAACGCAGTGTGCAATCACACAAACATCACGGTCACAGAAAACTGGTGCGAATGTGATGGCAAGCAAACCCCCCAGATGATACGCGCCAACAAAGACTTATCCAACGAACTGCCCATCATAATAGTGGAAAATGAGCAGGAATTACAACAAGCATTCAATGCAACGTGCTTGTGTAAAGAAATGGACGAAACGAAAGAGAATTTTGGAGAATTCCGTCCATCGCCTATGCATTTGATAATCAAAATTCTTAATGACAATTATTTCATCGCATACGATAAAGGTAGGTCTTTTTAAGGTCAGAGACGGAAAAACAAACTAAAACTTTAGTTATGAACATTCTTAGGGTGCGTCCACATCTGGCGAATGCGCAGCTCGCGAGCGGCACATTCGCGGCGCGTTCGCCAGATGTGGACGCACCATTAGATTTTTGCGGTTGTTAATTGCACTAACACACATTTTTTACAGGTTTTCTCCACGATTTAGTTTTAAATTGAGCTTACCGATATTTCGACCGAGTTACACCGATCATGGTCACGGCAGAACAAGCTCAATTGTGTCACAATCAAAATGTGTGTTAGTGACGTTGTTAGTGTAAAACTTTAGTTGCTCATTGCTAACTTAACATAATTTTGATAATACATTTGCAATCTCATATTTATTAAATTACATTGTCTAAACACATTAAACGTTTTTGGTTTACAGTAACATATCCTAATCTTGAAATCCATATAACACCATATAACAAAAGTATAACACCTTAGTGTTGAATAACGTAAAATAAAAATAATTTGTCAGAGCACTATTAACGAATGTCTTGGCAGTACGCGCGTTATCTCTGACTTTTTTTTTTTTTTTTTTTTTTTTTATTTATTAGGGTTAACAAACAGTAACACAATTTAAATATAGAAAAAGATCTTACAATAAAACAGTGATAATTGTGCAACCAGCACCGTTAACCACGGATTACTAGCTAAGTTTACGTTAGGAAGTGTACAGTTTTCATTACTATTATTCTAGAAAAGAAAACAATAATAGTTAATGTAAATCGCATTCGGTATTTAGTTTAGGTAAACTGAATTAAATACTTTTATGTGTGAAAACATGTCAGTTATTGGTATTTTTACAAAATATAGTCTTTCATCGAACCTTTAGTGACAAAACATTCGTAATCAAACACATTCTTTTTTTCTATTTCAGTAGGCTTACTATGTAAGAAGCGACAAGCTCGAGAAGCTGTCAAACGCGACATAGTGACATTAGAGCCATAGTAGTTCTGTCAATATGTCGCGTTTGACAGCTTCTCGAGCCTGTCGCTTCTTACGTAGTAAGCCTACTGGCCTAGGCCGGGACGTCTGTGCGTTGGACCAATTTAAATGAAATTTTGCATGGTGGTACCTTACATCCCCGGTCAACATCTTAAATACTTTTTACCACGGGAAATAAAATAAATAACTACGCAGGCGTAGCACTGGGCATACAGCTAGTTGTATAATATTATTTGTGATTTATTTTTCTAGGATACCGCGATCGAGTCAGCTCGAACAGCTCCGCTATACTGCTAGCCAAGCAAGTGCCTACTACGGCCGAGTTGGTGGAATTCATATTGAAGTCGGAGGATTTAAAGAACATGCAAGGAACTGTAGTTTGCACAAAAAACTGGGCCGATCCTTACTGGATGGCAATGCAAGTGTTATTGACACGGTTTGGACTCGACTTTTAACTAAGAAAAATAACAATACTCCAACTTACAGACACAAGAAATATATGAATAAATATTGTGAAATGTTACTTGGACTTTGATTTTGGTTCTTATGTATTAGGCATACAAAGTACACATTATGTGGAGCCTGAAAAGAAAAATAATAAAAAAAATCTCGTCATATTGTAAAAAGTCAATGGAACTCAAAAACAAAAATTCAAAATTGTTATTATTTATAGGCTCCCTTGAAACACTTACAAACCAAGACCGGCTCTCGTCTCAAACGAATGTACAAATCTAGTTTGATAATAACTAGCCACCCGCCCCGGCTCCGCACGGGAAAATGGTTATTGTGGGTTATCCTTCAGTATATTATGCATGTATTAAACATATAAACCTTCCTCTTGAATCACTCTATCTATTAAAAAAAACCGCATCAAAATCCGTTGCGTAGTTTTAAAGATTTAAGCGTACAAAGGGAGGGACATAGGGACAGACAAAGCGACTTTGTTTTATACTATGTAGTGATGATGATTGTTGCCATAATTAAACACCGATTGTATAATATACCTAAACCATCCCACTAATAACACGAAAGTTTGTGAAGCTACCTTTTACCGCGGGCGGAGCCGTGAGGGGGAAAGCTAGTATTTCTATACAATAATAATAATATGTGGGACATCTCACACACGGCCATCTGACCCCTGCTTAGGCAGAACCAAAACTACTGGACCGATTTAGATGAAACTTGGTACAGAGATAGATTTAACTTGTTTGTCGTATAATTTATAAATATGTATGTATTATTTATGTATTTGTACGTATTTCTATTATATTTATTTATGTATGTATGTATATGTAATAGTATAGACTTATTGTTTATGTATGTATTTTATGTAGATATTTTGCACTTTCCTATGTCTACTCCGCATTCTCCTTTTCCACCACTGTGTTGGTTGGCTGGAAGAGATCTCTTATAGAGATAAGCTCGCCTTTGTAAACTAGTAATATAAGAATCACCCTTTTTTTAAATTGTGCAATAAAGAATAAAGAATATATATAGACTAGACTTAGGGAAGGACATGGGCTACCTTCTACCGCGGGAAAATACCTCATTCCCACGGGAAAAATTGTTAGCGCGGGCGGAGCCACGGGCGGAAAACTAGTAGTAAATAAGTAGGTAATGTAAAATTTTGGATTGGTTAATTTACTGATTTATGCTTTCGATAACATCGTGGTTCACAAGAAAACTAAATCTAAAGGTCTATAATCTATAAAAGATTAGGAACCACTACGTAAATCCCACCATAGCTAGCTATATAAAAAAAACCGGTTCCATTTATTTCCTCAACCACATTACGATTGCGGACTCGAGTCAGACGAGTTCACTTATTGAGAAAATATAAAGTTATTTTTACATATTCTGTTTATTTGGTGTTTAAAATGTTAAAATCATTGATTTTCGCTAGTTTTGTGGCGTTAGTGATTGGTGATGAACTTGTTGATAAGTTAAATGCAAAGTTGAAGGGTGGTTGGAAACCAGTTAAGGTATATTTTGATAACAGTAATATTTTTATCTATGTTTTCTTTCTGGACATTTAAAGCATTTGTTAGAATCACGAGACTTCACCTGAAATTTTCTAAGCAGTTTCGATGAATTTATAATTTAACTAGTATTCTGCCCCAGTTTTCCCTGTGGGAATGAGAGATTTCCCGCGGTAAAAGGTAGCCTATGTGTTATTACGAAGTATCCTACAAATATCATAAACGCGAGGATGGATTTTCGTTACTCTTTCACGCAAAAACTGAATGGATTTTAATGAAATTTTATAATAATATAGCTTTAAGGTACTTTTCACCGCGAGAAAAAACCCCATTCCCTCGGGAAAATTCGTTAGCGCGGGCGGAGTCGCGGGACGGAAAAATAGAAGTCATATTATCGCAAAGTTTCGTTAAAATTCATTCAGTAGTTTTTTTTTGTAAAAGAGCAACAAACATACATCCATCCATTCAAACAAACTTTCGCATTTAGAAATAGAATTCTTATTTCTGTAATTGGCGAGGTCTATAGCTTACAGAACCAGTACCTTATTGACTTATGATTATTATGATTACTAGCTTTCTGCCCGCGTTAACAGGTTTTCCCGTGGGAATGAAGTATTTTCCCGCGGTAACAAGTGGCCTATGTGTTAATCCAGGGTGTCAGCTAACTCCATACAAAATTTTATTAAAATCGCTCCAGCCGTTTAGACGTGATGAAGTAACAAAACCCACACACACAAACTTTCGCTTTTTTAAATTATTAGCACTTTTATATATTAGCACAGAAGAAAGATACCCAGTAATTGCACTCCATACAAGAGCGCCCGAATCGTCGCACGCACACATATAAGAATCATTTACACGGCCGTAACCCCTCTTTCGGGTGCCCCTTAAATTGCATAACATGAATATCCCTAATATGAAAATCCATAACAGACTTGCCATAACTTTAAATAGTATAATAATTAGAATCCATAATTTAAAAATAAATACCATTATTTAGCATAATTATTAAATCCATAATTCTATAATCTTTTAAAATCATAAATTTAAGATATTTTGGTAAAAAAGAACATAAGAGAAACAGCATTTTTGGTGATAAAAAATCATAAATTGATATACTTATGTTTACTATATTTGTCAAATTTATATTTTTTAATTATTATACGTACTAACAGTATTCGTATTAAAGTTAGGGCTTTTAAATATATGTATTTCAAAATTATGGATTTTAATCGTTATGACATTTAATGATTATGGATTTTCAATATATACATTTTCAATTATGGGTTTTAATATAGACCCATCTTTCATAGTTTTGCACCGCGAAGATGGGTTAGCGGCCGTGTAAATGATTCTTATGTGTGCGTGCGACGACTCTGGCGCTCTAGTATGGAGTGCACATACTGGGTATCTTTCTTCTGTGATATTAGTGTGATTTTCCCTCCCCAGATATATCCCCCGTTCGAAATCAGAAACGACCCGGCGTGCTACTTAACCAACAACACAATCACAGATAACTGGTGCAAATGTGGGGGCAAACAAGTCCCCCAGCTCCGACGCACCAACCAAGTACTATCCAACGAAGTGCCCATCATTGTGGTAGAAAACGACCAGGAATTGCAACAAGGGTTCAATGCTACGTGCTTGTGCAAAGAAACGGACGTATCGAAGGAGAATTTTGGAAAATTCCGTCCATCGCCGGCGCATTTGATAATCAAAATTCTTAGCGAGAATTATTTCATCGCGTATGACAATGGTGAGTTTTGAACCCCCGACAAAAAAGAGGGGTGTTAAGGGGCCTACAGAACAGAGAGCCTCTCGTTATTTGCCGTTCTAGATTTTTGAAATATTGATTTATTTTTCGAATTAGTATTTTTTAAAGGGTGGGGGCGCCACTTAGCACATGTAGGTATAGGCCCCTAAACGGAGGCGCCGATCTTGATCTAGTTTTTTTGTTTGCAAGGTGTCACAATCGAGAGTGTTCTTAGCTATGCTCCAAGAAAATATCTTCAGCCATTTTAAGAATATTAGCTCTTTTCTAGTTGTTGAAAGGATCAAGTAACCGTTTTGTGTCGGGGGTTATTAAATTTTTGAATTTAGTGTTATTGATTTCATTGGTGTATTTATCTATCTGTTTGTCTGGCCTTAGCATATTATTATTTTTATTTTGTTTTTAATTGACCTATGCTTGTGTCAAAAAGGTACGACCAATCATGTTACTTGAGTGTAGATTTGCGTAATATAATTGTTTGGCACTCTTTGTAGCCTGCATAACATTTGTCATTAATTTTTCTAGGATACCGCGATCATACCAGCCCGTCTAACCACGCCGTACTGCTAGCCAAGCAAATGCCTACAACAGCTGAGTTAGAGGAATTCATATCCAATTCTGAAGATTTAAAGAACATGCCAGGAACCATTATGTGCACCAAAGACTGGGTCGCTCCTAATACGACTAAATTACAAATTAAACCAGACTTTATACCAAGCTTTAGTCACTCCACAGACCTCAGTTTAGGTTTGATCGGCCGATTTAGATAGGGAACGCGTTAGTAGAGAGGTGAGGAGAGGCGCGATACAAGATAGAAAGGGACGCAACCATTTTAGCTAGTGCCGTGCGATCAGAATTGCACTTCCCTCGTAGCTAAGCGGTGTGCGAGGAAAAAATCCACCAATAGAATCACTAGGCTAGGAAAATGAAGTAATTCTATTGGTGGATTTTTTTCTTCGCACACCGCTCAGCTACCTCGCACAGCTCTGGTGGAAAAGCAGCCTTAGGCCCAACCTAATTTTAGGTAAAGTTCTTCAGTTTCATGAGTACCTACTACCACTATGTTGCGGATAAATAAACAACCAGTTAAATTTCATGGTTTATATTCGGACTAGCGACCCGCCCCGGCTCCGCACGGGAAAATGGTTATTGTGGGTTATCCTTAAGCATATTATGCATGTATTATACATATAAACCTTCCTCTTGAATCATTCTATCTATTAAAAAAACCGCATCAAAATCCGTTGCGTAGTTTTAAAGATTTAAGCGTACAAAGGGAGGGACATAGGGACAGAAAAAGCGACTTTGTTTTATACTATGTAGTGATAGTGATATCTGATCGATCGCGTTCGCACATCTCATTGCTTCAAAGCTTTATTATTTTTAGCCAGGACGTTTGTATAGACGCAATTAAGAAATGCTATCTTGTAATTAATATTTTTGTTTTTGAATAAATATTCTGAAATATTACTTGGACTTTTGTTTGACATTGGTTCTTATTTTATAAGGCATACAACATACAAATTATGTAGAAGCTGAAAATAAAAATAAAATGCACCTTGCGAATATATAATAATAATGTCACTTTTGATGAAAACGATTGTAATTCAAAGCAAATATTCAAAAATAAGTTAAAGAACCTGTTACTTACTAAACTTAAATAAATAAGTGGTGTTGATTACTGCTAATGGGGCGGCCTTATTGCTAAGGTTTAATGGGACCGTGTGTGTGTGGGACGTGTATGCCTGTGTACCCATGTGTAATTGTGGGACATTGTGGGATGTGTTTGTGTGAGTGGAATGTGCGTATCCGTGTGTCCCATGTGTAATTGTGGGACATGTTTGTGTGTGTAGAATGTGTATATCCGTGTGTGCTCATGTGTGATTAAGGGGCACAGTGGGATGTGTTTATGTATGCCAATGTGTGATTGTAGGACACAGTGGGATGTTGTGTGAGTGGAATGCGTGTGTGCCCATGTGTAATTGCGGGACACAGTGGGATGTGTTTATGTGTACCAATGTGTGAGTGTGGGACACTGAGTTACGTTCCGTCCTTCGAGCGTAGTTGTTTGGTTAAATTTTAACCCGTTTGAGTTGCAACCGAGCCACTGACCGATCGAGTTGTTTTTATAACCTCAAATATTTAACGAGAGAAAATTATTCTCCTGTCTCAATTTTTTTCCACTTTTATATACATTACAGACGTATTAGACGTCTGTGATATACAAATTTAACAAAATTATTATAAAGTAACTACGAAACAAAATGGCGGGCTTTTCGAGTCTTTAGATTTTGACATAAATTGCAAGCTTTAAACGTCAAATAGCTGTCAGAGTAAAAATTAACCATCTCATTAGACGGTTGTTTGGTTGTTTCGCTCTGAGCCACGGAACGGGTGAAACTACGCTCTGACAGCTGTCAGGGTAAAATTTCACCGAGCCACGGAACGGTTAGAGCGCGCGCCAGAGCGCGCTCGAGTGCACTCGAACGAAGCGACGGAACGCGCCCCTGTGGTATGTTTATACGCGTGTGATTGGTGTGTTGCCATGTGTTGTGTGTGTGTTGGTACTGACTTGAGCGCAGCCTGGTTGACCATATTCTCGAGGTCGGCGCCGGTGAAGCCCGTGGTGCCCCGCGCCAGCAGGTCGCAGTTCACGTCAGGGTTGGCAGCCACGCGCGCCAGGTATAAGTTCAGGATCTCTACTCGGCCCGAGTAGTCCGGGGTCGGGACGGTCACCTGGGTTGGGTGACCAACACACGTTATTAATAGAATAGAATAGAATATACTTTTCATCCCATCTATTCGAAAAGGACGACTTGGTTCGCCTTTATGTGCACCCAAAGGTGGTGTTTTCTATAAGAAACTTTTAGCGGGCAGTAATGAGTTTTTAATCCTCTTTATAAGTGCGCCGCAATCATCTTTGCCGCGCACTTTTTGAATTTGGAACATCTTAGTGTTCAGCACCAAAGAAATCGAACGCAAATATTGTTTGAATAAAGACTGGCTGGTACGACGGCCCATAGTCACGTCATAGTTTTCGTAAATTTTCACGGATTGTTAGAAATTCATTGTTCATAATTGCGAAAATGTCTCAAATGTAAATATAAGTTTTTAGTTGTTTTAATAAAGGATACTATTTAATTTCAATTTAGTTGTTACTCTATGTTTTATTAAATAATAATATTACAATAAAATATGAGGCGCTTTTATTTTCTCATAGTAGGTGATGAAAAGTAGAGTGTATCACTCGGGCGCAAAATATATTTTTGGCTCTGGCGACGTACTTTGAATCCCTCGCTACGTTCAGGATTCTACTAAAGAATCCCTCGCTACGCTCGAAATTCTACTCTAGAATCCCTCACTTCGCTCTGGATTCAAAAAAGCGCCCTCGCCGTAAAAATATTATTTTGCTCCCTTATGATACAATCTACTATTATTGCACACAAGAGAATACATAAAGCAACACAGGTGTACAAAAGGCGGCCTTATTGCTAAGGTAGCAATTTCTACCAGGCAACCCTTAATGATAAAGGGCTCTACTCTTGAAATCAATTTCGATTCCGATTTCAACCCAATGCAATACCAAATTCAATTTTAGACCACTACTCTTGAAAATCTTTGCGCCAATAGTTGACAAATGTCCGATTTCACTCAATATCCGCCCAATATGAAACCAAGGTAGATAGATACATAGATAGAAAGACATTTATTCCATGAATGTACACAGCATACAAAAACATAAAAAATACAAAAGTAAAAATATAACGAAGTTTACAAAAAAATGAAATTCATTATGTTGTGCACGCCGCATTACAACAAGGAATTGGTTTCGACTCAGCATGTGCTGTCGACTCTGACGAGTCAACAGCGCTGGTATTCTGCCGGTACCATACATTAGGTGGCGCTAGTGTGTCATTCGAGAGTACGAAACAGAGTCAAGAGTAGCTCCTCAGCTTATATTAAGACCACCAGCAGGCAATTATCCATACCGTTGTAAAAAAGTATTGTAAACACTGACTTTAATTTCAATAAATTATATATTTATTATTATTTTATATTTTATATAAGGCTCCGAGGACTATCACACCCTCGTTCTGATGATGATGATGATGATGTATTTACCTCCACGTCGAACCTGCCGGGCCGCAGTAATGCCTGGTCGAGGTCGTCTCTCCGGTTGGTGGCTCCGAGGACTATCACACCCTCGTTCTGATGATGATGATGATGATGATGATGATCTATTTACCTCCACGTCGAACCTGCCAGGCCGCAGTAATGCCTGGTCGAGGTCATCTCTCCGGTTGGTGGCTCCAAGGACTATCACACCCTCGTTCTGATGATGATGATGATGATGATGATGTATTTACCTCCACGTCGAACCTGCCGGGCCGCAGTAATGCCTGGTCGAGGTCATCTCTCCGGTTGGTGGCTCCAAGGACTATCACACCCTCGTTCTGATGATGATGATGATGATGATGATGTATTTACCTCCACGTCGAACCTGCCGGGCCGCAGTAAAGCCTGGTCGAGGTCGTCTCTCCGGTTGGTGGCTCCAAGGACTATCACACCCTCGTTCTGGTGGAAGCCGTCCATTTCTGACAGCAACTGAAGGGAAAAAACAAAGGTGCTTCTAAATAACATCAAAAAATTATAATAATACCAGCGACCCGCCCCGGCTCCGCACGGGAAAATGGTTATTGTGGGTTATCCTTAAGTATATTATGCATGTATTATACATATAAACCTTCCTCTTGAATCACTCTATCTACTAAAAAAACCGCATCAAAATCCGTTGCGTAGTTTTAAAGATTTAAGCATACATAGGGACATAGGACAGAGAAAGCGACTTTGTTTTATACTATGTAGTGATTTATTGTGCAAAGACAGAAATTATTGTTTTACTTCTATGCAATCGTGGTTATGATATGTAAATAGGCAATGTTCCCATGATTACCTGACTAGACTACGTAATGGGTCCGATTACGTATTACGCTCTAACTTAAATTTAAAAACTATAATGTCCTTTTCACATTCTTAAGAACGAAAAGGGACAGGTGATTGTCAACTTAAATTTAGAGACGTCAAACATCGATTTTACGCGTACGTGTTGAGGCTTGAACTTGCGTATAATAATATGCTTGTCACTACTTATTATAAAACAAAGTCGCTTTCTCTGTCCCTATGTAAATGGGGATCTATGTCCCTATGTATGCTTAAATCTTTAAAACTACGCATCGGATTTTGATGCGGGTTTTTAAGTAGAAAGAGGGATTCAAGAGGAAGGTTTATATGTATAATACTTACATAATATACTTAAGGATAACCCACAATAACCATTTTCCGGCCATGCCATTTTGCGGAGCCGGGGCGGGTCGCTAGTAATGAATAAACTCAAAAACTACTGAACTGATTTCAAAAATTCTTTCACCATTAGAAAGCTACATTCACCCTGAGTACCATAGGCCTTTTACCGCGGGAAAATGTCTCGTTCCCACGGGAAAAACTGTTAACGCGGACGGAGCCGCGGCAGAAAGCTAGTATTCGAAATAAACGGTATGAATTAGATGTATGTGATGTACCTGGTTGATGGTTTGGTTGGCGTAAGGGTGTAGCACGCTGTTGGTTCTCTTGGCGCCCACAGAGTCGATCTCGTCTATGAAGATCACGCACGGCGCGCGCTCCTTCGCCGCTTCTACAATAACACAATAATACAACCACGTTACTATTAATATTACTAATATTAAATCCCGACCAAAGAAATAAGAAACCTCGCCTAAACTATTTTTAGATGACGTAATTTAATTTACAATTAGCTATTCGCTTGTGGCTTCGTCAGCTTTTGCTTTAGTTTCAATTTTATACGGGAATTCGGTATTTTCTCACTGTATGAAATAATGAAATTAGTCTGTTCATGATGTCATCCATTTATCTATAACTAGAGATTTCAATAGTCCGTCAACAGCTCATATATGTCCCCACCGAGGGACTCGAGCCTACCCTGATACCAGGGTGAATAGGCCTTAGTCGACCACGCTGGCCCAGTGCGGGTTGGTCAACTTCACACACAACCTTTGAATTTCTTCGCAGGTGTGTGCAGGTTTCCTCACGATGTTTTCCTTCACCGTAAGAGCGTCGAATAAACGTACATATGAATTCGAAAATCGAAAACACATTGGTACGTGCCGAGGTTTGAACCCGCGAACTTCGGAATGGAAGTCAACGGGCCTAGCCACTAGGCCACCGACGCTCTCAAATTTCAATAGTATTTTTTACAATATCTTTGTCTGTCACCCAAGGATGTAGTACTTATAACATCCTTGGTGTCACCTAGCCATAGAATTTTAGACAATGAAGTCTGACCAAAGAAATAAGAAACCTCGCCATATTGCGGAATTTCAATGGAACTAATTTTTATATTGGAAATTGTTGCCATAGTCGTAAAAATATACACGTGGCGCCCCCAGAGCAGATTTCTTATTTCTTTGGTCGGGCTTTATAAAAAGGAAAGGTTTGATTGTTTGTTTGTTTGGATCGAATAGGCTCAGAAACTATTGAACCGATTTAAAAAAACTGTTGAGAAGCTACATGATCCCTGAGTAACATAGGCTACCTTTCATTGTGGCAAAATGCCTCAACTACACGGGAAAAACTGTCAATGCGGGCGAAGCCGCGGCGGAAAGCTAGCGATTTTCGGATTCAGCAATGTCCAAAACCCAGGAAAAACAATCCTAGCAACTTGTTACTATTTGCCTCATCTTAAAAACTAGAGCGAAATTTCAATTTATTTCCTACACTAAAACAAAATAAAGCCTGACCAAAGACATAAAAAAACCCGCTCTGGGGGCGCCACGTGTATATTTTAATGTTTATTGCAACAATTTCCATTATAAAATTAGTTCCACAAAAATTCCGCAATATGGCGAGGATTTTTATTTCTTTGGTCGGGCTTTAGTATTTAGTATTAAAACCGCCTCTCCAAGACTATATGTGATGCACCCTATGTGAAAAGTTTTAAAAACAAGTTGCACTCTTGGCTCCTTGGCCATAATTTCTATTTTTTTAACGAATTACTAGACTTGCCGCTAGTAACGTAAAATAAATTATAATTATACATTTCTAGAATTTCAACTACGAGTAGAGTACTAATATAATATTTCAAAAAATAAGCACATTTATTGATGTAATGTTTTATAGGACTTGTAGCGAATGTTATGAAAAAAAAATCATTTGTCATATCATAAATTAACCTTTTAACCGCCAAGCATATTTTCGAAGAACTTGCACCCACCGCCAGCCATAGAAACAAAATCTGTATCAATCAGTCAAAACATAAGTCTTATTTATGAGACGGCGGCGTTGTGAGCTCGATTTGGTAAGAGCCCTTTCACACGAGCATTTTTTTTTTTCGGCGATTTCTCGGCGGAGCGAGATCGCAGCGAGCACGCGGCAACTCGCGGCAAGCACGCAGCGATATCGCCGTGACTTATTAACCGCCGCGATAACTTCGAATTCGTGGTTGGTATTTGGAGACGCGAAAAATCTAAAAAAAAAAAAATCGCTCGTGTGAAAGGGCTCTAAGTCTTATATTTCAGACCATGGCGGTTAAAAGGTTAATGTACTCACTGAAAAGATCCCGGACCCTCCTAGCGCCCTGCCCGACCAATATCTCGTCAAACTCGGGCCCGGCCGCGTGGAAGAACGGCACGCGCGCCTCCCCCGCCACCGCGCGCGCCAGCAGCGTCTTGCCGGTGCCCGGGGGACCCACTAGAAGGACCCCCTTCGGCAGTTTGCCCCCCAGGGACGAGAACTTCTCGGGGGATTTTAGGAATTCCACCTGGAAGGAAAAACATTCTGTAAATTATGTAGGAGCGGAAAGGAAACTCTGCTATTTTCAGCACTCGTAACACTTTATTTTATACTAGCTTCCCGCCGCGGCTCCGCCCGCGTTAATAGTTTTTCCCGTGGGAATGAGGTATTTTCCCGCGGTAAAAGTTAGCCTATATTCTTCCGCAAGGTCTATTCTTTCTTTGGGCCAACTCCGCCCGCTTTAAAAAATTTTACCATGGGAATGAGAAATTTTCCCGCGGTAAATTGTAGCCTATGTTCTTTCCTAAGGTCTATTCTATCTTTGTTCCAAGTTTCACCAAAATCGGTTCAGTAGAATCGGAGTCTATTCAATTATAAGGAATATTTTAGGGTTTTTTTTTACACCTTGGGTTACATTATTGAAGTTTTACCCCCTGGCCACAGCTTCGCGCGACGGCGGCGGCGGCGGCG
This sequence comes from Teleiodes luculella, assembly GCA_948473455.1. Lineage (NCBI taxonomy): Eukaryota > Metazoa > Arthropoda > Insecta > Lepidoptera > Gelechiidae > Teleiodes > Teleiodes luculella. The sequence continues at coordinate 661,042 of OX419608.1, forward strand.
GCGGCGTCCGCGACCGGCGGCGAGCGATGGAAACAAACTAGGCAATTTGTATACGTATTCATAGAAGTCGTTCACAGCTTCGCGCGGCGGCGGCGCGAAGCTGTGGCCAGGCCCTTAGAACGGATCCCTAATTTTTTTGAAAATAAAATATAGCCTATGTTACTCAGGGTGAATGTAGCTTTCCAACAGTGGAAGAATTTTTGAAATCGGTTCAGTAGTTTCGGAGCCTATTCGATGCAAACAAACAAACAAACAAAAAAACAAACAATCAAACCTTTCCTCTTTATAATATTAGTATAGAAGTATAGATTTCAAAAGTTTTACAAAACAAAAGTCGCACCATAACGTCGTCCATTTTTAATCGCAATCCTCTCTCTCGCTCGCTTTCTTACATTCGTCTTCATTCGACTACACTCGCATCTTGCATCACGCTCACACAATCAATCTTTCTCACTTATACTTCGCAACAGTCATAACAACACAAACACTAGGTATACAATATACATGCATATATCCCACCTTACGTAAAACGTAATAAATTTACGGAGGTTCCCGGTGGGGATTCGTCGAACAAATATCACTTTGTGAGACTTTCCCCAGTTTGGTTAGGACATTGCAGGCTGAATCACCTGATTGTCCGAAAAGAAAGATGATTCCGGAAGGCACGTAAAGCTGTTGGTCCCGGTTACTATCTACGGATGTAGTCGTTATAGGAGCCATGTCGGAAGCCTAAGGCGGCCCAACGATTCCGACACCAGGGTTTGTGAGGTAGGTTTACCTCGAAACCCACACGATAAGTAAGCATACTTTGGGGCCGTCCATTAATCCTGGTGATCTTTTTTTTTTTTAGCATTTTTTAACCCCCCCCCTTTCCCCCCCCCCTTAGTGATACGTTGTGAGATTTAAGACTACCCCCCCCCCTCCCCCACCCAACGTCACGTGTATTTTTAGTACCTGCAAAGAATCTTAAAATTTTTAGAATATTATCTTTAGATATTACAGGTATAAAGTATAATCTTTATTATTCTGAAATTATGGACTGTGATAAATATGCCTAGACAGAAAGGTTGCAGGTTGTTTTTGATTGGAAAAAATAAATACACGTAATATCTTACCACAACCCCCTCCCACTTGTAATATTTCGTGATTTTTATCAAACCCCTCCCCCCCCTTTCAAGCCTCACGTGATTAATGGGGGAACACCCAACAATTACGAATAACTTATTCCCGAATTTGAAAATACTGAATTTGAAAACTACGAAATATTGTAATTTCGAAATTTTTAAATAACGAATTATAAAAATTACGAAATTTTAAATTCCTAATATTATAATCACGAAGATTTGTTATTCCGATTGTTAAATATACGAATGTTAAAAATTACGAATACTTTATTATACGAAAAATAAAATACCGATCTTTTATAATCACGAAAAATTAAAATCCCGATCGGAAATGTGATACTTCGTGATTTAGAAAAAAGCTTAATAAAGTTCAAGGTTGCAAAAAAATAGTACCCGAATATAATAGGTTAAAGTACCTGATTAGTTCTGGTTTTATAGTTTAGGATGCATGTAAGGATTTTTGGCAAAAATACTACAGGAGCGGGTGCGAGCGAAGCGAGCACGGGACTTCTGGGCACCCCGACACGGATAGGTTAGGTTGACATGAATGCATGCCTGCTTGCATGCATGCATGCTTGCTTGCTTGCTTGCTTGCTTTCTTGCTTGCTTGCTTGCTTGCACGCTTACTGCAAGCAGCAGGCGTTTAATAATATTTCTTAATATTTGATTACTTGTAAGTTAAATTCGGGATTTTGATTTTCGGAATATTAAAACTTCGGGATTCGTAATTTTGAATATTCGATATACTAAAAAATCGTACATTTGAAATATCGAAATTATAATATTAGGAAAATTTACTTTCGTATTTGTAATAAATCGGTTGTTTGAAATTTCGTTAATTAACTATTCGTCATTTTCACTATTCGGAAATTTTAAATTCGGATTGTGAATCATTCGGAAGTATGAAATTCGGAATTTTAATAATCGTCATTTTCAAATTCGTAAATAAATTATTCGGAATTATGTAGTGTACTCGATTAATGGACGGCCCCTTTGTAGTCCATAATAATACATACCTAGTTTAAAAAACTAAAAAACACGCTTCCTGTCCGCCATATTGGATTTAAGTCACGTGACTTTTTTTTCTCGTATTCCTGACAGCAAACCCTTTCATTTGATACCCATATGATGGGGGTGGATTACAAACAGACAGTTCGCCATCTTAGGGAGGCCGCCATATTGGATTTGTAATGACGTTTCTTAGCTAGTCATGTATTGTCATCAGAACTCAGAGCGTGTGCAAAATTTCATCCTAATCGAAGACCGGGAAGTGGGTCAAATTAAGATTCCAAGATTTTCTTACATACATAGTTACTTACAAGTTAAGCTAATATAAAGCGTGTAAAAAAGCCACTCACCACATCCTTAAGTTCCTGCTTGGCCTCGTCTGCGCCCTTCACGTCGTCGAAGGTCACGGAGATGTCTTCCGGGTCCACCTCCACTTGATTCCCCAACTGGATCCTGCTCCAAAGGAACAGACCAGAGCTGATTATAACCTGCAGTAGCTTAAGGCTGCTTTCGCATAAGAAATATGCAAGGACGCGACGAAACATCCACAATATATTGTTGTCTAGCCTATGTTGGCTAGCCTATTCAAATAAATAAAAATAAATAAATATTTAATTTTTTAACCCCCGACGAAAAAGAGGGGAGTTATAAGTTTGACGTGTGTGTCTGTGGCATCGTAGCTTCTAAACGGATGCGCCGATTTTGATCTTTTTTTTGTTTGCAAGGTGTCACAATCGAGTGTTCTTAGCTATGATTGAAGAAAATATCTTCAGCCATTTGAAGATTATCAGCTCTTTTCTAGTTGTTGAAAGGATCAAGTAACGGTTTTGCGTCGGAGGTTATTATTATTTTTTATTTAGTGTTATTCATTTCATTGGTGGATTTATCGATCTGTTTTTTGTCTGGCCCTAGCATATATATATATATTTTTAAATACCTATGCTTGTGTCGAAAATACAACGACGACCAATCATGCTTCACCGGACTTGCGGGGGAGCGGAAGATAGCAGAGCAAATAAAATTTAAGTTTTGATATAAATTACTGATGTAATTTTATTTTATTTTATGAATTTTATGACAACATAATTTATCTAATTTGTGATTTATTTACAAATTACAGTCACGTGGCCGGCAACTTTTTAAATTTTAATTGTTAGGTTTTATCCTATGTTTCTTAGGGAAAGTTGTTAAATTTCATGAGTACTATCACTATAATATGTTGCGAATAAACAACCAGTAAAATTTCACCGAGTATATCTATGGCACAGAAGAAAATAATAGTACTAACCCGTACAGAAAGGACACTCACCCCCCCGCGCCGGCACTCCCCCCCCCGCCCGATATAGCGCCCCACGCCCCGCACCCCGCAGGCGCCGCGGGACTCCGCCGGTGGTGTTCGGGGTGTTTTACATAGCGCCTAGCGCCATTGATATTCAAAAAGAAGTAGGTTGTCAAAATGCGTTTTCTGTATGAAGTGACCGCCCAGTGTCTATGGTGTAAGTACAGTACAAGAATGACAAAGATGGAGTGGTCAAAAGCTCGTCTGACGTTACGGAGGTTCCTGGTTCGAATCCCGGTGGGGATCCGTCGAACAAATATCACTTTGTGAGACTTTCCCCAGTTTGGTTAGGACATTGCAGGCTGAATCACCTGATTGTCCGAAATGAAAGATGGTTCCGGAAGGCACGTAAAGCCGTTGGACCCGGCTACTATCTACGGATGTAGTCGTTATTAATAATACTCCCCTTGACCGGTTTCGGCCACGGCGACTGCTTCAACTCTGATTCTGGCGATCATGTGACTTTTGAAGCCTATTTTGTGTGTGAAAGACCTTGCACAATACGGGCACGTGAGTACACCATTAAGGTAGTTATAGTTGATCGCCGCAGGTGGACGGGCTTTCAACTGATTGCGTTTTGAGTGCAGGTCAGAGCGCCTCCGAGCCTCAAAGTCAACTTTGGACTTAACTAAGGCCCTCCACTCCGTTCGCCTGACAGCCAGATATTTGTGTAGTCGTTATAGGAGCCAAGTCGGAAGTCTGAGGCGGCTCAACAATTCCGAAACAAGGGATTCTGAGGTAGGAAACGAAATCCACTCGATGAGAAGAGAAGAGACGAAGATGGAGTGTGTAGTTACCGGAAGACGGTGCCGCTGACGGAAGCCATGAGGGAGACGAAGATGGCGAGGAAGAGCACGATGGTCAGCAACTGCTGCACCACCTTCAAGTATTTGCTGGCCTTCGTGCCGCGAGCATTCTCCGGGTTGCTGCCTGAGGAAGATACAAGGAACTTTCACCTTGATTAAAGCAAGAACTAGCGCTCCAGCACGACGCAAGAAATATTCAGTGTTATGTATTTTATACCTTAACTAGTGACCCGCCCCGACTCCGCACGGGAAAATGGTTATTGTGGGTTATCCTTAAGTATATTATGCATGTATTATACATATAAACCTTCCTCTTGAATCACTCTATCTATTAAAAGAAACCGCATCAAAATCCGTTGCGTAGTTTAAAGATTAAAGCATACATAGGGACATAGGGACAGAGAAAGCGACTTTGTTTTATACTATGTATGTAGTGAAGCAATATTGTAAACAAAAATATTTAAAAAAGAGGAGAGAACAAAAGATGCGATCCTGTGGAGTTTCTTCGGCGGGTTTTTTGTTTTTGTTTGTTTTAGCTCTACAAACCGACAAGGATCTAAATGAACATGACCTGTAAATGAACTAACGCCTTGCGTGTTGGCACGTCATAGTTCTTATATAGGTAGCTCTCAGCGCCCGAGGACACGCTCATTTAGATCCGCCACGGACTGTATGTGATACTACATCTCGTAGCTCCTGCTACGTAATTGCTACGTCGTAGCAGTGGTCTACGGAAGGTCTACGCCGTAGATATTGTTCCCACTTCGCTTTACAGACCGCCAAGGATCTAAATGAACGTGGCCTGTAAAGGAACTAACGCTTTGCGTGTTGCTCACTAGATGTTTGTCAGTCTATTTTATAGCGAGCAGCGCCCGAGGACACGCTCATTTACATCTGCTACGGACTGTGCAACACACTGAAAAATAATTACTTCGAGAAAATAGCGTCGTAAATAATAAACGAACTGATTAAATCAGATAAAGACTATGATCAAAGACATATTTATTACACCTACTTTGACGAATGTCTTATCTTATTGCGACGCCCTATACAGGGTAATTGTACTATCTGCAATGTAAATGTATTAAGACCTGTATGTAAGCTGTACAATTGCAATCTTATATAATTAATAAATATAATTGAATTAGTAAGCCTACTGAACAGCCGAAAAATAAATTCTGGCAATATTTCCGAAAATAGATTTTTCATCAAATTTAAATTGGGATTTATTCTATGTAACCATCTGGAAAAAATAAATCTACATAAGAGTTAAAACGTAACATTCACAACTTACTTGCGTCTAAAAACCCTTCGGTAAAAGCAATCTTGATCTTGTTTTTCATAGGACCCTTCGACGATCTACTATTGACTATCCTCTTCAGACATTCAGACGCCACCGGCCCTATGTCAGAGCCTGGTCAGTGTCAGAGAGAAGACCTGGCCCAAGACCCTTGCCTACCCAGGGAAACTAACAGCTAAACCTAACCTAACCCTTATGTAACTGGGTCTTCTTACTATTCTTCTTCTTCTGTCATGTCGATGGCTAGTTTTAATTTTTAGTTGCCTAATATCCTGCCACCCTGATTGCTCTTTCTGAGGCCTCCATGAGCTCCTCCGACGTTCTTACTATTAATATACTACCATACAAATATGTTTTTTTAAGGGATTGGATAGCTGCAGTTACATACTAGTATTTATTTTATTACACCAATTTTTTTTTACATTTTGGATTGATCTAGTCACAATGACCAATGCATCCCTACTAACAACAATTATCAGGTCTGTCCTTTCAAAATTAAACTGGGATCTTTATCAAAGAGTAAATTATAGTATGTTCGATAACTATGTTATAAACTACGCTTAACTATTTATGCAATCACGGAGAGTAACACTTTAGTGATAAGCCTGACCAGAAAATTTCTGCTCAACATAATACACTAAATCCTAAGTATTTAAATGCATTATGTATATACTTTCCGTTTATTTTAGTCAAAAAGTCTCACCAGCGAGATATCCCTCAGCGAAAGCGATCTTGATCCTGTTTTTTTGCTCCGAAGTCAAGACATTGTCAGCACTCAGCAGCTTCTCTAGTCGCGGCGTAGCTTCGGGCGTCAGCGGGTCTTGCTTCCCTCCTATTGGATCACTACTTAATCCTGAAACAGACAATGGCCTTCAATTTATTGTTATACTAGCGACCCGCCGCCCCGGCTCCGCACGGGAAAATGGTCATTGTGGGTTATCCTTAAGTATATTATGCATGTATTATACATATAAACCTTCCTCTTGAAACACTCTATCTATCTATTAAAAAAAACCGCATCAAAATCCGTTGCGTAGTTTTAAAGATTTAAGCATACATAGGGACAGAGAAAGCGACTTTGTTTTATACTATGTAGTGATGCCATCATTCGTAATTTTGCCAATTAGATGTCAAGTGTTTTAAACTCTACATGTAATTCTTGTTATTATGGTGTGTTCAAGTCTATTCATTCATTCTTTTCACAATTGTAAGAATGAAAAGCTATCCATCCTTTTCATTTTCTATTTAAATGAAAAAGACCACAAAAGGTTGAAAATATTTTAAGTGTAACTTGGGAGAAAGACTAGTGTATTTAATTTTTTTTTAATTACAAATATGTTATTATTAATAAGGTTTGACACATTTACATCTATCACAATTAAATTTCAGTGTGTAACATATTATTTGCAAATTTACAAGATGGCATCTCTAATTGAACCTGATGCAATTTATTGCAATAAGCACATTTATGAATCACATGCAAATTGTTAGTAAACCAGATTTAATGGATTAAATCATCATAGTGACAGACAACTATGTTAAAATTGGTGATAGTTTGATAACTAACTAACATTATAATGACATTGTTGGTTAGAACAAAATGAGAATCTGATGCAATCAAAATGAAATAACTAATTTTTCTCTTAATAATATAAACAGAAAACTGGAACAAAAAAGGTGTCAAAATGGATATCATGAACCTCTAATTAGAAATTATTCAGTCATAAACATGGATACAGACCCTCCAATAATATGATTGGTCAGTTGATCAGACTATCCATATACTGACCCAGAAACTTACGCAGTCTATTCACAAGTGAGGGATTCCGCTTCAGATCTGAGTATATGCTTCGCTCTGTTTTGAACCCACGCACTTGGATATCAAAGCCGAATGGCTGCGCCATAATACTCTTGGCGAGAACACCAAACAGGTACTCTGCCCTTGTTGATTTCCGTCTGAGTGATGCGAGGTTGGGAGACGGATTAGGTGACCATCCATTCTTGTTGGTTTCAAAGGATTCTGATGATATATGAGAGACTTTTCTAGATGACGTCAGGTCAGTAAGGCTGCGAAGAGGTTCTTTATTCGCGCCGACGGTCGTTGACAGCGATCTGATGTCAATAGTACTGAGCACAGCCAGGTCATTCTTATCAAAGTTGCTCAGGGCTTCTTCTAATGACTCGCGGCACAGAGCTGCATCGCACGCAACACTAATCGACTCCTTAGCTTTCACATCCTTAGTTTTCCCGCGTATATGGTTGCGGAGCTTAAAAGCGCTCGGGTATCTGCACGATAACTGGCTGAAATTAACTAAAATCTGCAATGACATCAAAGGTTATGTATGTATGACAAACATTTTCGGCGTTTATAAACAAATTACGTATTCATATTGCTACAAAAATAGAACTATGAACTTACCTGGTTTTGTGTGTTTAAAGAATTCAGTGAAAACATGTTACATGAAGGTAAAAATATGTGTTTTGTTTCCTTGGAGTGCACTCGAAAATTTTGTAGGCTTACGTCAATCAAAATCTATTTTTCAGTGCAAAATAAAATATGGCGGATTTGTACTCGTCTATGTTTGTCTATGAAAAAAGCAAAAGAACTTACAATCTGCCAAGTTCAAGTTGCGTTAATATAAAATAATACAATGGATAATAATAATACAATAATACAAAAAGATTCGCATTAAAATAAATAAAATTGATAAAAAATAGGGTTTTATTTAGATTTTGTGTTTGCTTCAATATTTGCATTTAAAAATTAAAATATTCAAATTTTTTCCATTGAAACGAGCAGACCGGTTCTTTTTCTTTCATTCTATGTTGTCTATGGTATTTCGACAGTAAAATCCAAAATGGCGACGAGCGATGACGAGCCTATGCATTTATATGAAGTTTTTCAAAACTGTTTCAATAAAATAGCGAATAAACAACAAGGTGAGTTAGAAAATGCATACCGTGGCACGTCTCGCGTTCCTCGAAAAGACTCTCGCGGTCAAGTGAAGTGCTTCTTTGTGAAAATCGGCCAAAGTGTTTGCGTGTTATGCCATTTCAGTGTCGAAACCTCTGAGCATTTTTTCCAAATACGCCTATTTAACTCAATTTACGCGATCAAAACAGCTTTCTTAAGATTCATTGATATTCGTAGTATATGTTTTCATTTCATTCCAATTGCAAAATTGCGATTAATAGCATAAAAAGGCTATGTTTTGATCGTACGTAGATTGTCAAATGTGGTCATTCCATTGTGCCTTCGTTGGTTTACAGAGCGAAGTTGAATTGTTTCAGAGGATTTATTTGCTTTGACGTTGCCTCTGACGCTGTTACCAGGTAAACTGTTAGCTGTATCAACTTACAGCGGATTTTATCATGTGTTTTTCAGTGAATAAATCGTATAGATGTGGAGACGCTTAAACGGACCGCATATATTTTTTGTACGCAAGGGGCATGTAATTCCGCAAGCCATTGTCGCCGTAAGTCCGTATAGCGATTAAAAGCGCGAAATAACATTTTTATGTTCTCTATAGGCGAATGTTTACGTTCAAAATCTGTTTATTTACAGAAGCGCGGATGACGAGTTAGTCGTCCATAGCTAGCATATTATACATGGAAATCTTTGGAAAAATATACAAACGAAGCCATATTTCTCGATAAATAACATAAACATGACTAGATTTTTGTTTAAAATAACTAGTGCTTGCTACTAAAAAATCTATCAAACTGGAAACCATACTACTAACCTTTTTTTATGCCGAAGTATGGGAGGCAATAACACGCAGGCAATAACTGGCACTGCAATAATTGGCGTCAAATTTTTCGCGCCAAATAACTGGCACCGCAATAATTCGAAACCAATAATTCCTATTTATTTGTTGCGAACTATTTAGTGAATTTTATTGAAGCACTCAATAATTTTCAACAAATACTATGCACTAAATAACACGCACTCCGATAATTGGCACTCCAATAATTCGAAACAATACGAGTTCCAAATATCAGAGCGCTACAATAACTCGCGCGCAAAAACGTGCACCGCGATATTTCGCGTCAAGTCATTGAACTCTCATTGCCATCGCTAGAGAGGTGCCATAGATCTCAATGATATATTGAAATCGATCGATTATGAAAACTTTTTGGTAAATGGTCGTCAGTTAGGTAGTAGGCAGGCAGGCCATTTTGGTTCTGTATACTCACTAGTCACACTCACAATTTATAAAGGCATGAAGGTAAAGCCCGACCAGAGAATTAAAAAAGAACCTCCTACGGAATTTCAATGGAACAAATTTTATAAGGGAAATTGTTTTCGTAGCCGTAAAAATATACCTACACGTGGCGCCCCCAGAGCAGATTTCTTATTTCTTTCTTACCAGGCTATAATATATAACTGTGATAAAAAAAAACCTCGCCATATTGCAGAATTTTAATGTAGGTAACTAATGCGTGTTTAGTAACTAATTTTATAATGGATGGATAAAATATTGATGCCATAGGTAGGTATCTAACATTAAAAGCTAGTTCAGTAGGCGTAATTTTGCTAACGCACGTACCTATACGGTTATATTATGTATATTCATATTGTGTTCAGGCAGTGAGATCGGCATATGCCAGCGCCGGCCCGGCAGCCAATAATGGAAGGGCTGTACCACCGCCTTCCTCTATATTCTTCTTTTTCTATCTTATTATATAAAAATGAAAGTCCTGACTCATTCACCTATCAGCGCTCAGCCCAAACCGCTGAACCTATAAAGATGAAATTTTCCACAAACATCCCTTGTGTGTGTGACGGAGGCACGAGATAAGAAGCGATTTTTCGAAAATAGTTACCCAGGGAAGAAATGGGGGTTGAAAGTTAGTAGGTATAGGGAAAAAAAATAGTTGCAGATATTGATTTGAAAATTTGTACGATTACTCCTTGCATAAAATAAATGAACACCTATTTCAGGATTTTTCTCAAAAACAACATCCAAGGGTAGAAATCAGGGTTACCTATCACTTTTTTGGGAAAATATTTTTTGTATGTTCCGGTTTGAAACGTTTCAGGATTACTCCTAAAAATAAATAAATTGACACGTGTTTCACTATTTTTTATTAAATCACCCCCAAGGGGTGAAAAAGGGGATGAAATGGCTCATCAACGCCCAGCCCAAACCGTTAAACCAAGAAGGCTGAAAATCGGCAAAAACATTCCTTGGATGACGTAAGCATGAGATAAGTAGCGATTTTTCGGAAATTGTCACCCAAGGGGTGAAAATAGGGGTTCAAAGTTTGTATGAAGAAAAAAAATAAGTTGAACTTTTTGACTTAAAACTTCGTAGGGTTATACTTGACAATAAATAAACGAAAACGTATTTCAGGATTTTTCCGGAAAACAACCCCTAAGAGTTGAAATAGGGGTTGAAAGTTTGTATGGAGAAAAAAAATACGTAAAACGTTTTGACTTGAAACTTCGTAGGGTTATACTTGAGAATAAATAAACGAACACGTGCTTCGGGATTTTTGAAAAATAGTTACCCAAGGGAAGAAATGGGGTTTGAAAGTTAGTATGGGGAAAAAAATTAGTTGCAGATATTGATTTGAAACTTTGCAGTGTTATACTTGAGAATAAATAAACGAATACCTGTTTTAGGATTTTTTCTAAAAACAACCCCTTAGGGTTGAAACAGGGGATGAAAGTTTGTATGGAGAAAAACAATTCGTTGGACGTTTTGACTTGAAACTTTGCAGGGTTATACATGACTATAAATAAACGAACATGTGTTTCAGGATTTTTCCGACAAACAACCCCTAAGTGTGAAAATAGGGGTTGAAAGTTTGTATAAAGAAAAGAAATCGTTGTACTGTTTGACTTGAAAGGGCATGGCTAAATTGAAGTATGGGCGACTGCCCCACCCTTAAACCAGCATGTATAAATACAGTACCTAGTTACATGTAATGCTGAATAGCTGAGTATTAGTAGTTCGCAAGTAAAATCTTTCAGGAACTTTTGATATCTTTACAATCCTTAAAATAAAATTATAAAACTCCTACGTCAATAATACAAACGACAACTAAAACACTTTGCTATGAACGTTTAGCTAGGCGTTTGTACACAAAGACGAACCGTTTTTGTATAAAACATCCACATTCGCTTCATAAAAAACGAATCTTTTAAGTGAACATTTAAACAATATAAAATACTAGCTGTATGTCCTTTTCCGCGGGAATGGGAATTTACAGCAAGAAAAAAGTAACCAAACGACGTCTGTTCTGTCATACATAAAAATACTTTATATTTAGGAATTATTTTCAGAAAGTTCTAGGACATTAATATACACGTGATAAGTGAGAAGTTTCTATACATGCTATCAAGATATCAATGCTTGGGGCAGTGGTTTAGCCAACATTTTTGCATGGTTATACTTGACAATAAATAAACGAACACGTGTTTCAGGATTTTTCCGACAATCTACCCCTAAGGGTTAAAATAGGGGCTGAAAATTTGTATGAAGAAAAAAAATTGTTGGACGTTTTGACTTGAATCTTCGCAGGGTTATACTTGACAGTAAATAAACTAGCGCGTGTTTCGGGATTTTTCCGACAAATAATCCCAAATGGTGAAAATAGGAGTTGAAAGTTTGTATGAAGAAAAAAATTCGTTGGACGTTTTGACTTGTAACTTCGCAGGATTATACTCGACAATACATAAACGAACACGTGTTTCGAGATTTTTCCGATAAATAACCCGTAAGGATGAAAATAGGGGTTGAAAGATTGTATGAAAAAAAATTTTCGTTGGACGTTTTGACTTGAAACTTCGCAGGATTATACTGGACAGTAAATAAATGAACACGTATTTCGTGATTTTTCCGACAAATAACCCAAGGGTGAAAATAGCGGTTGAGAGTTTGTATAAAGAAAAAAATTTGTGTGAAGTTTTGACTTGAAACTTCGCAGGAATAAACTTGACAATAAATAAACAAACACGTGTTTCAGGATTTTTCCGACAAAGATCCCCAAGGGATGAAAATAGGGGTTGAAAGTTTGTATGGAGAAATAAAATATTCGTTTGCCACGCGAAGTCATACCTACACTTGCTGCATCTAATCAAACCTATATTTTGTGTTCAAAAACCAACTTTAATGTTTTAAATAAATCGGAATTTAACATAGATTTTCGTAGTAATGAAACTCAGGGCTACTGACCCTTTAAATACGCGGGCGAAGCCGCGGGCAACAGCTAGTATATTATATAAAAAAGAAAACATGACTGTGCTGTTGACTAAGTTGGACCTTCGGAATTCAGCGAAATTTTACAAAACACAAATATTCTTTACTTTTGTTTGCAAACAAAAAAGTTATGAAAGTAACTCAGTGTAAATCAGTTGTCTGTTTATTTTTAACTAGCTGTTGCCCGCAGCGTCGCCCGCGTATTTAAAGGGTCAGTAGCCCTGAGTTTCGTTAGATACCTACTACAAAAATCAATGTTGAATTCCGACTTATTTAAAACACTTGGTCTTTCAACTCAAATTTATAGGTTTAATTAGATGCAGCAAGTGTATAATTGTATGTACTTCAAGTGCCAAACGAAGATTTCATTTCTCTTTATAAATTTTAAGCTCAATTGCAACCCTTGGGGGTTTGGGTTTCTTTACTGTCAAATATAATCCTGCAAAGTTTTAATTCAAAACGACCAAATTTTATTTTTCGCTTCATACAAAAGTTCAACCCCTATTTTCAACCTTAGGGGTTAATTGTCGAAAAAATCCCGAAACACTTATTCGTTTATTTATTGTCAAGTATAACCCTGCGAAGTTTCAAGTCAAAACGTCCAATCAATTTCTTTTCTACATACATAATTTCAAACCCTATTTTTCCTCTTAGGGGTTATTTGCCGGAAAAATCCCGAAACACGTGTTCGTTTATTTATTGTCAATTATAAGCCTGTGAAGTTTCAAGTCAGAACGTACAACGATTTTTTTTCTCCATACAAACTTTCAACCCCTGTTTCAACCCTTAGGGGTTGTGTCGGAAAAAATCTGAAACACGTGTTCATTAATTTATTGTCATGTATAACCCTACGAAGTTTCAAGTCAAAACGCTAAACTTATTTATTTTCTCCATACAAATTTTCAACCCCAATTTCCATCCTTAGGGGTTATTTGTCGGAAAAATACTGAAACACGTGTTCGTTTATTTACTGTCAAGTGTAACCATGCAAAGTTTTAAGTCAAAATGTCAAACTAATTATTTTTTCTTCATACAAACTTTCAACCCCTATTTTCACCTTTTCAGGGTTATTTGTCAGAAAAATCCCAAAACACGTGTTCATTTATTTATTGTCAAGTATAACCCTGCGAAGATTCAAGTCAAAACGTGCAACGAATTTATTTTCTTCATACAAATTTTCAAACCCTATTTTAACCCTTAGGGGTAGTTTGTCGAAAAAATCCTGAAACACGTGTTCGTTTATTTATTGTCAAGTATAACCATGCAAAGTTTCAAGTCAAAAAGTCCAACGATTTATTTTCTTTATACAAACTTTCAACCCCTATTTTCACCCTTAGGGGTTGTTTGTCGGAAAAATCCTGAAACACGTTTTCGTTTACTTATTGTCATGTATGATCCTGCGAAGTTTCAAGTCTAACCGTCAAACAAATTTTTTTTCTTCATACAAATTCAACCCCTTTTTTCACCCCTTGGGTGACGATTTTTGAAAAATCTCCACTTATCTCATGTTTACGTCACCCAAGGTTTTTTTTGCCAGTTTTTACCTCTATAGCGGTTCGGGCTGAGCGTTGATACAAATTTTTTTCTTCATACAAACTTTCAGCCCCTATTTTCACCCTTAGGGGTTGTTTGTCGGAAAAATCCTGAAGCATGTGTTCGTTTATTTATTGTCAAGTATAACCCTGCAAAGTTTCAAGTCAAAGTATCCAAGGAATGTTTTTTCTCCATACAAACTTTCAACCCCTGTTTCAACACTTATGGGTTGTTTTTAGAAAAAATCCTGAAACAGGTTGTAGCGGCGCGCCTGAGTCAGCGAATACCGCGCGCGCTACATAAAGCTGACACTGCAAAGATCATCCGATTGCAGTCACATGTTGTAAACAATGCCTACGTCACATACGTCATTAGAAGAGCAACCAATCAGAAGCCGGAGCCTGAAACGCGCTATCGAAGTTTTCTCAAGACATTGAATAAATACAAGTTCCAACGAAGTACAGTTGGACCGCGGTCCCCGGGCTCACCACCATGCCCGGCGGAAGATCTTCCCTTTGCCTCCATAAAGTATTAGTTTATTTATTTTCAAGTATAACCCTGCAAAGTTTCAAGTCAAAACGTCAAACTAATTTATTTTCTTTATATAAACGTTCAACCCCTATTTTCACCCCTTGGGTGACGATTGCCGAAAAATCGCTTCTCATCTCATGCTTACGTCACCCAAGGAATGTTTTTGTCAATTTTCAGCTTTCTAGGTTTAATGGTTTGGGCTGGGCGTTGAAGTGCCATTTCATCCCTTTTTTCACCCCTTGGGGGTGACTTAACAAAAAATGGCGAAACACCTGTCAATTTATTTATTTTTAGAAGTAATCCTGAAAAGTTTCAAACCGAAAAATGAAAGAAAAATTTTTTACTAAAAAAAGTAACAACCCTAATTTCTACACTAGGGTGTTGTTTTTGAAAAAAATCCTGAAATAGGTGTTCATTTATTTTATTCAAGGAGTAATCGTAAAAATTTTCAAATCAATATCTGCAACTCTTTTTTTTCCCCATACTAACTTTCAACCCCCATATCTTCCCTTGGGTAACTTTTTTCCAAAAATCGCTTCTTATCTCGTGCCTCCGTCAACCAAGGGATGTTTGTGCCAAATTTCATCTTTATAGGTTCAGCGGTTTATCATTACGACCTGCAGCATCAGCAACAAAACTAGACGGAAAGCATGACGCTCAACGGCACAATACGTCAATATTTTATTAAAAGCTGTAATAAAATTATATTTAGATTTAATATAATGTAATCAAACGCAATAACAAATCAAATTTCAGAATGAAATTATTTAAAAATAAAAATCTTTTCAAAAATAAAATATTACAGTTAATATACGAGGGCGGAGTGATAAGTCTGGTAAAAATCTATTCTGGAATTAAATTATCGCAAATTGCATGTAACCTCCTTGGTCACAACTCTAGGGGCTATATTAAAATTTTCAGCCAGTACCGCCGCCGGTAGTTTTTTTTTTACAGCCTTTAAATAAAAACAATTGAACACATTTTCGCAAAGATGGAGAAAAGTGAATTTCTAGTATTGATTAAACATTATTTTTTGCGCAAAAAACTATTTCGGAAACGAAACAAAGGCTTGATAATATTATGGGGACTCTGCTCCATCGATTAAACTGATTCATAAAATGGTTTACGGATTTTCGGTGTGGTCGTACAAGTACAAATTTAGTGATGCTGGACGCTCAGGACGCCCAGTTGAAGTCACTACTCCAAAGATGATCGCTAAAATCCATGACATAGTGTTGAACGACCGAAGAGTAAATGTGAGCGAGATAGTTGAGATAGTAGGCATTTGACGAACGTGTGCGCAATATCTTACACCAACATTTAGTTATGAAAAAGTTCATCGCGCGATGGGTGCCGCGTTTACTGACTATTGATCAAAAACGCATGCGAGTTACCACTTTGGAGGTAGGTTTGGCGCTGTTAAAGCGAAATAAAGCTGATTTTTTGGCGTCGTTTTATAACGGTAGACGAAATATGGATCCACCACCAAACACCAGAAACCAAGGAACAATCGAAACAATGGATTGCTGGGATGAACCAGCTCCGAAGAAGGCCAAAGCACTTTTATCGGCCAATAAGGTGATGGCTACGGTTTTCTGGGATGCACTTGGGATAATCCATAATTGACTACCTAGAGAAGGGTAAAACGATCAATGGCGTATATTGTGCCAATTTATTGGACCAATTTAACAAAATTTTACCTAAAAAACTTGAGAAACGAAAAGCTTGAGAAACGCTGGATGAAGTGCACTGAGTTAGATGGAAATTACGTTGAAAAATAAATCATAATTCTTTAATAAAGTTGTCTCCTTGTTTAATTTTTACCAGACTTATCACTCCGCCCTCGTATTTACCCACAAATTCTTGTTTTATTTTATTTCCTTCTTTTTAATTAGACGCCAGATTCGAACTAACCGATAAGGGCGAAATTGCGTGATGAAAGAAAGAAAGAACAATTTTATTTTGTTACTTATTCACGCGAAAAGTACTGAATGGATTTTAATGCATTTTAGAATAATAGGTACCTATAACTCATAAATCAGAATACCTAACACATACGCTATCTTTTACCGCGGGAAAACTTTATTCCTACGTGAAAAACTTTTAGCGCGCGCGGGGCAGGTTCAGTATCATTGGAATGTAAGAACCACCCTTGCATTTCAATGATCACGTAATAAGAAATGAAACTACTGAAGATGTTTAACATGGATTCAAGACATGACCACAGACGACGAAATGAAACTGAAGAAATAATGACTAAAATGAAGACATTAAACTTGGATAATGCAAGAAACTACTAAAGACTAGGCTGTATGGGCTTAGATCCCTTTGCCTTTCCCATAAGGGAGAAAGAAACTAAAAAAAAAAAAAAGCTTTCAGTCTTGTCTTAATTCGGTTCTGTGTTTTGTGTTTGTGTGTGAAATGTATGTTCGTTGTAAAATTGCCACGCATTCGGATATTATGTTTAGTCTGCTCCTCTTTATACGCAAGGCCGGATCCAGCTTTGGCGCCAAGGGGGGGTCACGTAGTCCTGGTCAAGTCACATCACAAGAAGTTATAATTTAATTTCATAATAATAGATACGGAAGAAACATAATATAGTATGTCCCTTCCGTATCTATTATTTATTTATTTATTAGAAATTTGAGTCAATCGGAAGTCCAGCGATAGAACACGGAACAACCTTAACTTTGGAAACACCCCCAATAAGTTCCGCGATTTATTATAGTTTTTGAGTTATGATTTTTCTTTCTGAAATTTTGAGATTTTTTTTGACCTAGACAGTTTAGAGCGTTCGCTAAAACAAACACGGTCATCCGGCGCGGGCGGTACTTTTCATACAAAGTAGTGGGTCATTTGACACAAGTTTGTATGAAAAGTGGAATTTTGATTTTGAGATTTGAAGGTATGTTCATCATATACACCATGCATTTTTAACCGTCTTACAAACGAACCCTAATGTATATACCCGTGATATAGAATATATTAGCAATGTTCTTTTTTTTTTACCAATAAAATAATAAGACCGTGACGTAAAATAAAATAATGCAAAATAATGTTGAATCAACCTGTACATAATGTTTACAATTGAGTAACGAATTGCGCATGCGTGAGAATCCGTGTGAGTTGCGCGCGCAGCAATTATTGTATTCCGCATTGTTCAAGATAAATGTCTCACGCCAATCAATATTAGTCCACGTGGACTCATGACCAATCACGCGCTAGGTTACATTTACATCCCTTTCTCTCCCCCGTTGAAAAAAGTTCTCCCTTCAATCAATGAATCAGTCGAACCAGGAATGCGGAAGTGCGCACACGCTCGTGGTTGTAATTTTTCGCGACCGCGACCGTAATGAATGTTTACTCCAATATGGAGTTTTTACAAAAGTTGACTCTCTGACCATAGTAGGTACGTACTACGCAGTGAATAACCATGTGAAACGTGTAAGTGTAAGCCGTGCTCGTGTCGTGTATTTAGTGAACAAATTACTTCAGAACCTACAGGTAAAGCTCTAACACATGTAAATTTGATTTGTTATTAGGTAATTTATGTAAATAACAGTTGATTCCCATTTTTTTAATACCTACGCCTGAAACAATTTACTTTGTTACTTTGCTACAACCTAATTTACGCGAATAATAATTAATTAAAAATGTTTCCGACGGTCCTAAGCCCGTAAAAGTATGAAGGGAAAATGGGATTAATTTGTTCGTACCTAGATAGTACTCGTAAGTGGGTAGATAACTTTATTGCCTTACAACTACAACCCAGCTGAGTCGCAACCACGTGACCACGTCGCGTCGTCCCGGTCATTCACCCATTCGTGCGTGCCGTGCGCGATATGGCGTGTTTCAAAATGAATGGTGAATAATTATTTATTAAAACAAATCCTAGATTATTTTTCTTGATAAAAAAAGTAACATTGCCAAAATATTCTATATCACGGGCATAAACATTGGGGTTCGTTTGTAAGACGCTTAAAAGTGCACGGTGTATTACAGTCAACTAACGCCCTCATTTGATATTCCTTAATTATACTGAATAAAAATAGAAATAGTTAAAAAATTGGGGACCGTTATCAACTATGAGTACATCAGACTATGGATGATGTCTTTGCATACTGTTATACTGTGCGTTTTAGTTAAAAATGGCCGTTTTTAGCAAAATTGCATAGTGTGACTATTCAACCTATACATACATACATATAAATGTACTTTAATATGAAGGATAGATGATATAATAAGATAGCGGTCCCCAATTTTTGATACATTCCATTTTTATTTAGTAAATAGCTGTCCTCCCGCGGCTACGCCCGCTTTGTTTTTTGAGTTTCCCCTACAAATTAGATATTTTTCCGCGGTAAAAACTTACCAACATGCAAAATTACAGTCAAATCGGTCTCGCAGTTTCGGAGATTAGCCCGTACAAACAGACAAACCGACAAACCGTTAAACAGAGAAACAAGAAAATTGAATAAAATCTCGATATGTTCTATACCACTTCTTATTTCCCCCTGACTGACACGGTCTTTAGCTTTTTTTTCTATGTACCTACAGATTTTTGACCTCTACAGTTTTATTATATAGAATAGAAGATTAAGGAATATCAAATGAGGGCGCTAGTGGACTGTAATAGTTCTCTTAATGGGTTATCTCATGGTTCCTTAGTAATTTTAAAAACTTGACCAGACTCTTCATAATTGTTTTAAAAAGTAGTAAAGTAGCAGTGTTTCAAAGGTCTTCCGTGAAACATCAATTAGGTATACAGAAAAAGAAATTGGTAAATAAGACATCACATTTTTTACATCTAATCGTTCCTGCATTCAATTTTGGTTAGTTAACAATCTAAGTAGCATAAAGAACGATAAAATTCCCAAAAACACATACTTTACTTAAATGCCAATTTTCCAGAATTTTTAACCTTTCTGTTTTTAAAGTCCGATTCTAGCAAAAGTTGCCCCATTATGTACTTTTTTATGATCATAAAACCTGTGAATCAAGCCAATTTTTTAAATTTACTAAGGAACTTTGAAACCACTTATTAATATTATTAATTTTAAGTTGAAAATGACAAAATTCACTGACCGTAATTTTTTCACTTTAGATCACAATACAGGCCGTACAGGCGCACTACCAATTTGTAGTGCGCCTGTACGGCCCGGATAGCCCAGGAGATGCGGGTTCAAGTCCCTGCCCAAGCTCAATGATCTTAATTTTTCGCTTCGATTATAATTTAATAGTACAAAGTAACAGGCGTCATCTGTTGAAAAAAATCAATAAACTATTAAACATTCATTAAACTACGGAACCCTAAAAAAACAAGACTTTTTGAGAAATACATTTTGTAACTGAAACATCACGAACAAACCTTATATAAAACATTTGTTTTCGTAACTTTGATGGAAATTTAAAAATTGTGATCTAAAGTGAAAAAATTACGGTCAGTGAATTTTGTCATTTTCAACTTAAAATTAATAATAAACGAAGACTTGGTGGCACAATTGGTAGTGCGCCTGTACGGCCCGGATAGCCCAGGAGATGCGGGTTCAAGTCCCTGCCCAAGCTCAATGATCTTAATTTTTCACTTCAATTATAATTTAAATGAATGTTTAAGTTATCTAGATCGGAAATTCTCTAAATTTCAGGAAATAACTCATACTGTTTAATAGTTTTGGCCACTGCAACTAAAGGATGATATTTTATCTCTGGGATTTCGCTTGACGCTACTTTTTGGTACACTCTGTATAAAAATAAAAACATTGTTTAACTATTTTAATTAGTGGTACACATAAGTCATGGGCCCAGCCCGGGGGGGTCATGACCCCCATGAGACCCCCCCCTGAATCTGCCCTTTTATACGTCTGTTGTGTATGCTACCTGACACGATTGCGCGGCTAAAACGGGATAAAATAATGTACGACCCAATAATTTATATACAAACAAAGATCGAGTCACTAACACATCAAAATATTACTTAAAAATCATAGTATTTGTTTCAGTGAAATCGAGCCATCATTTCCAAAGTTATAGCTTTGTAACGTTTCACAGCTTTTTTAATGTTCTTTCACGCGCTACTGCGATAACGTCAGTCCGTCCGCATAGCACCGCACATAAATTTATGGCTTATTATTTTCGAGGCGACTAAAACTGAAACGGCGACAAACTGTTAGCAACTAAAAAAATAATTTGGCAGCATTTAAATTATTTGGCTTTAATTATCATAAATAAGCCTGAAAACGGGGCTATCATAAAAATCAAATAATGGCAGCTACTATAAGGTAGCAAAAATAATAAGTAAGTCGACTGAAAATATAGGTAAGGTAGTATAAATAATAACTTGGCGACTAATAATATTAGTGAGGTGTCATTTTTAGTTGTCAACTGATGGTTTCCATCTAAAAAAGCCCGTTTGGGCATTAATTTTTACATAACCGTAAAATACACTTAAAAAAGATAAGATAATAACTGTGCATCCTGTTTTAAACTTTGTTTAGAGCTCTTAAAATGTCGCATAAAAAACTTTTGAAGCCATATTTGAATGCCTTTTTGTCTTTTTTTATCTGCCATAATATGTTTCTGCTTGAAAATAAATTTAGTTGCCAAAACAAATACTCGATGCCAGTTTTAATTTAAAAACTACCTTGCAATTCATTTATTTAGTGGCTACTTTATATTTAAAATGATAGCTTATAATAATCGCCAACCCATTATTTTTAGCACCCATTTTCATGTTTTTTATATCCCCAATTTAGATTACTTTGTCTCCGCGTTAAATACGTGCCTGGTCAACATATAGGCAAATAAAATATTGATAAAGTTCTATAACACTAAATTAAAAAAATTAATAATCCCCGGCACAAAACCGTTACTTGATCCTTTCAACAACTAGAAAAGAGTTGATAATCTTCAAATGCTGAAGATATTTTCTTGGATCATAGCTAAGAACACTCGATTGTGACACCTTGCAAACAAAAAAAACTAGATCAAAATCGGCGCATCCGTTTAGAAGCTACGATGCCACAGACAGACAGACTGACAGACATGTCAAACTTATAACACCCCTCTTTTTCGTCAGGGGTTAAAAATAGAAGTTAAAAATAAAACAAATTTTCCTTTTCAAAAAATTTCATAATTCAAATATTTTATTGATAGCAAAAGAAAACACACGACGCGTTTTTTTTTCGTGCGGGTCATCGTGGTCTGTAGACAGCTAATGCAATTACAAGTCACTTTTATAGATGTAGTTTTTTTCAAATATGCCGTATCTACAGAGATAAAAAATATATATTCTTTTTTTGTATGGACGAAATCATAATTTTGACATTTTCTTCCAAGATACGGCATATTTGAAAAAAACTACATCTATAAAAGTGACTTGTAATTGCATCAGCTGTCTACAAAAAATAATTCAGCCTCATCCACTGACCCAAAAAAATAAAGTGCCTGTAGCTCCTAAATCCGCAAAAATCGCAGTTGAGTGTCTATGACAAAAATGTACGACAAGAGTCCCTCTATAAGATGTGCTATGATTTATTTTGAATACGTTTGAATCTTGAAAGAAAATGACAAAATTACGATTTCGTCCATACAAAAAAAAAATATATATTTTTTATCTACGGCATATTTGAAAAAAACGACATCTATTAAAGTGACTTGTAATTGCATCAGCTGTCTACAAAAAAAAATCAGCCTGATCCGATCCGAAAATCCTTAATGTCCCATTTTTTTTACTTTGGGACCAGTGTGCGTCGTCGTCGTCATTAATATAGTAACATTATTTACAAATAATATCTGGCCGTACAATGTAGGGACTCACTCACGTCATGATGTCATGACTGACAGCCAAAAAAAAGAACGGAAACAAAATACAATACGTTCGTTTGATTTGAATAATTTTTTATTTAAATCTTAAATTATTGAAAAACGTAGTGATTACTTGCTCACTCAGTGATTGAAAAACTTGTGTAAATAAACCGTGTTGTCTTCTTCAAATCATAAAAGACAAGAGAAGTGCTTCCAAAAGGTGCAAATAAAAGAAGTAAGATGCCAGTACAGATCACGAAACAGATTCTGTGGATATTGTATGCTTTGCTGGACTGGAAAGAAAGAATACAAAATATGAGTCCGTAACCAAGGTCCGAAAATTACTGGCTCGATGAATGTAGGATCAAAAGGTTGGCGGTTCGAATCACTGAACTGAATCGGATGAACGCGTATATCACGAAGAGTGTGGGTTTATTGTGCAGCAGTGGATTCTACCAACAACGAGAAAATTCCTATTCAGCTGGCACCCTTGATATGATGAATTATTGGGCGAGGAGACAGTGGTGGAAGATAAATGTACTATATTGAATTTTATGCCCAAATACAGGGACAATGATAATGCTCAGGCAGAAAATAATGAAATTTCATTGTACTTCTTACTTCTCCATAAACCATCAATTTTGTATAAATTATGTTTGTATTATTTACTTTAAAAATATAACAAATAATAATTATTGCTGTTTTATTATGATTACAAACTGCAATACAATGATATAGGTTTGTGACATAGGTCAACCTTGAAACCCACATTACAAATTAAACAAGCAAGCCTATATTTAGGTTATCATTTTATTAATTACTAGCCTTCCGCCCGCGTAAACATTTTTTCCTGTAGGTACCTATGACAATTTTTCCAGCGGTAAAAGGTACCTAGGTAGCCTATGTTACTCCCTTTATATTCTATCTTTGTACCAAGTACTACCAAGTTCCATCAAGATTGTCCATGTATGTATTTATATTCTCTACTTTTGCCCCCTTACAAACCTTTTTTCTTCCTTTCATCAATAATATTATTACTTTCTATTAATAGTTTAGTGTCCGTCCTTTAAAATGTTAACAAGTCTTGGTGAATGTTGTGTACAATTTTAAGAGTTTCAGATTTAAATTTGTATTTTCTAGTGTTCTCTTATGTAATTTTTAATCTGTTACTTGTTATTGTACCTTTACAATAAAATAAAATAAGTTCAGTAATTTTCCCAAAAGACAATTGCTGCTTCACACTTTCAGTGCTGCACTGCAAGGTTTTCTTGTTTCATTTCATTGAAGCTGAATATAGGTAGCCAGGTGTTATTTTTTCATCAGTATACTTCTATGGTGGGTGGAGAATAATATTGTGAAAAAATCTGCACCTACCTGAATATATATATATATATAAACAAAGCTTGCTAAAATAATTACAACTACCTACATGTATAAGTCAAGTCTAATTTACTTATTTCCATGGACTTGGTAGTTACATAATACTAGGTCCATGCTTGCTTCCCTTTAATTGTTTATTAAGAAGGGAAAAGAAATTACCTAGGTAGGTACCCACTTACTTTACTTCCACAAAGTAAGCATAATTTATAACCATTATGTTTTAATTTAACCAAGTAGGTACTATAATATCCTTGGTTTTTTAACTTTCTGATGAATGATTAAGTATTAGTTTGATTCCTATTTTCTTCACAAAGTACGAGTATATGTATGTATTTACCACATAGTATGTATTTACCTATAAACACGGAAAAAAATATCGATTCTAATTTAATTAATCGGAATATGTCATCTTGTGGGCAGCTCTACCACACTATTAAAAAAAAAAGAACGTGAACTCCGTGACCTTGTAATGAGTTATTGGAGTGCGAGTTATTCGAGCGCACGAATATTGTGCAGTCAATAATATTCACTCAGTACTTCGAGTATATAAAATTTTTAACTTGTTGCAAATATTCTGGTGCATTTTATTGGCTGAATTTTATTCAGTGCGTAGTATTGGAGCGCTACAATAAGTAGCACTAAAAATTACGCACGAAATTTCATGCAGTGTGATAACTCGAGGCAAAAACGCCAATTATTGGCCTGCACTTATTTGGTTGCCAATTATTTGCTGCGAGTTATTTGGTGCACATTATCCGCACCCCCGAAGTATAATCAATATTCCATTCTGCCTATTTATTACTTTTTCTGATAGCAAAGGATATAATCCATGGAGCCAAATGTGACAAATATTATGTGATAAATATGGTCTAATTTATTACAATAACATGATTAGACCAATGGACTAGCATTTAATTCAACTTTATTAGGAACAAGGTTGTCGCTTAGTGAAACAATAATGTATTGGTTATCTTATTGTTTGTACGATTGAATAGGCCGTAGACCTGTAAGTAAATTAGGTTGTAGGTATACCTTTCTTTTTTTTTCTTAGCTTGAACTCTCACTAAGATAAAGGCCCGTTTCTTCCACTGTTCTTGATCTTATGCTAATGGGATCTCAATCAATACCCCAGCCCCTCTAACATGCCCGGTCCACGCGTGACAGACATATTTTTTTTGTGCGTATTTGCTTTTCCTATTAGAGGATATTTCAATATGGTGGGTTTCTCGCGTGACAAACTTTTGTCATAGCACTGCATGTTACGGGTGCTGATCATCGCTCATCCCGCTAACAGATGCTCTCTATCTTTCGCAACTCTTCTCACATATGGCATCAAATCCCTGTCTTGTCATGATCATTTTATATTATTGAATCAAATAATTTATTATTATAGCAATGTGTTTTCCTTGTGGTTTCTAGGGTTATTGACCTTAGTATCAAAATTATTGAGCTGCCAAAAGCTACAGTAGCCAGCACATGCTGACACCTGCATTATAAAATTTGCTCCTGCTAGAGCGGAATTAACAGCGCTCTCAAGGTCAAATTGTACTTTCATAGATCTTTTAACCTCTAAACCCACACAATAAGCAAGCAAGCTTTAGGAAGTTATGTTACATTTATTACTTTATCTTTTGTAGGTCCTTCTTCTTTTCTTTTAGTTTTCTTCTTCTAGATGATTATATTACAGGTGTATAATCTGGCTAAAGAGGGCTGTAAAGAAAACCACAAAATTATGAAGGGGGTAATTAAATGACAAATCTAATTGGATTTAATTATTACAACTTAGTTGAGTGACCATTGTTTGTTGGCTGTTTTAAATAAAGTAGGTAAAATTATTCAAATAAATCTAAATTTATTTCCTAAAAGGTTTATTTCCTAAAAGGTTTATTTATTTAGGTTAATTTATTATGAATAAGTTTAATAAAGTTGGTCAAAGGCCTTACAGTTACATACAACCCATCATGTGATAAAAGACAGAAAACTACTTAATAGCTTACAGTTTGTTTTTGGGTAACCAAAATTCACATAATTAATTCTCTTTGGCAAAAAATACAATTGGTAAAAAACCATCATATTTGCAACAGAATGTTCCCATACTGTATATTTCTCAAACATAACTCTATCTTATCATTTTGCTATTTTTATGTAATACATACATTTAAATATACAAGTGTTATGTATTTCCATTTATTTTTAAAATGCAAAGTGGATTTACAAAACACCTTATCAAGTGTGCTACAGTTTGATCAAGTGAAGTGTCTATTGGGGTAATTATTTTACCATACCATAATATTATTGTGGGAAATCAATAAACTTAAATATTTAAATTATAAATAAGTTGGTAAGTTTTGCCTAATGGCATTTGCAATCTTTTTATGTGACACAATGTGGAGTTTCTTCTGGCCTTCCTTCTCTACAGACAAACACCTCTTTTAAATGGCTTTCTGGGCAGTCTGGTCTTTGTATTTATTTGCTTCGACATTAAATTATTAAAATTATTTTGTAAAATCTTGAATAGAAACATTTTGATTTGGTTAACTGTTACGGTTAAAACAAGGTATTTATTGTTGCAAAATATGTTATCCATAAATTAACTATCACATCCTAAAATTAAGCTTCCTCTGTAGCTTGAAACAGCCTGATGCACTGTAACAAGAGATAATGTCACATTTAATGATTTAACTGTCAAAATTCTTGATAAACCTGCCATATTGAAATATCCTCCAATAGGATAAGAGAATACGCACGACAAAATTATGTCTGTCACGCGTGGACGGGCATGTTAGAGGGCCTGTTTCTTGTCTTGTCACT
Organism: Teleiodes luculella; assembly: GCA_948473455.1. Classification (NCBI taxonomy): domain Eukaryota; kingdom Metazoa; phylum Arthropoda; class Insecta; order Lepidoptera; family Gelechiidae; genus Teleiodes; species Teleiodes luculella. The sequence continues at coordinate 687,885 of OX419608.1, forward strand.
TGTGATATCGCAGCAGTGCATAATTCTAATAAACTTACAAAGTAAGGGATGTCATAGACAGAATATTCTGATTTCGTGCTTCGGAAGGTACGCCGTGAATACCGGCTATTATGCGTTTTATTATTTTTATTTAAATGCAAATCAGTGAGCCAAGTGTTTGTGAGATCGGTCATTGTCTTTACTCGCACTTTATTGGTAGAAATATTATAACCACGGTTAACCACCATCATACTAATGTTATAAAGAGGAAAGATTTATATTTTTGTATGTGTGTCTGTGTGTATGTTTGTAATGAATAAACTTAAAAACTACTGAACCGATTTCAAAAATTATTACACCATTAGAAAGCTACATTCACCCTGAGTAACATAGGCTACCTTTTACCGCGAGAAAATGCTTCATTCTCTCGGGAAAAAACTGTTAACGCGGGCGAAGCCGCGCCGTAAAGCTAGTACGAAATATGTTCTGTCTTCTTTTTTTCAGTTGCTTTAAATAATCCCAGATTATCGCGAGCTATTTACCAAAATACGCTTCAAAACTACCAGGCGACTATGAAATAATTAGAGTTAACACGCGTACAAAACATAGTCACTGTTTGCACAAGTGTTTCTGAATGTACAATCAGCCTTATCATACTTTACACGTCACCAATTTAAGTTGACACCCAACGCCGCTAGTAGCGACAACTATCGCGAGGTCTGATTATAATGGTTAGGTGGTTGTCGTAGGCTGTACATAAAATATAATATTCTTAACTAAGTCCACAAACAATTTCATGCACCGTTTACCGATGTTGGCCTGTTTAAGATGAAATTACGTGTCTGAATATTGTGGGTAGTGAAGTTTCCTGAAATTTTCCATCCAAAGTTTGTCTAAGAAAACAAGGTCTAACAAGGAGACCACGTGACTTAGACAAGCCTACGTCATTTTGCGCTGTTCATCCTTGTCTATTACACGCATTCGACAAGGATGAACAGGCAAAATGACGTAGGCTTGTGTCAGTCACGTGGTCTTCTTGTTAGACCTTGTTTCCTTAGACCATGATCCAAAGCTTCATTTTCATTAGAAAATTATTACTGACTACAGGTTGGCTGGACAAGTTCTCTAAAGAGGTCCTAATGGACGCACTATACTGCCGCCGTCATAAGAAAAAAGATCACCTGACAGACAGAATTTTTCAAAATTTGCCGAAACAATCTTAGAAAACAGTGTTAACTGTTAATAAATAATTTTCGAAAAATATTGTCTGTTGCGCCCTTTTTCGTTATGGGGGCAGCATAAAAGGGTGCACTTTTCTAGTACTAATTCTGATGTTTAATTATATAAATATTATAGTTTGGGGTCAGAATTCAGATGGCCGTGTGTGAGATGTCCCACATTATAAGACTCCAATATCGGCCAAGTAACCCGAAAACCGCGGAACGCCTACCTCAGTTTTATGGTTTATCCGAACGAATGATTCATTTCATTCGACGTCAATTACGTTTTGAAGCTCTTTCCGTTAAAAATACCCGGTTCTAAAGGTGCGTGTACCTACGCACTGCTCGTTTATATAATAAAACTGTAGAGGTCGAAAATCTGAACATAGAAAAAAATGCTAAAAATCGAGTCAGGGAGATGTAAGAAGTGATATATAGAACAAATCCAGATATGTATTTTAATATTTTTATGTTTCTCTGTTTGTACGGGCTATTCTCAGAAACTGTTGAACCAATTTGAATGAAATTTTGCATGTTGGTACCTACCTTATATCCCCGGCCAACATCTTAGATAATCCCTACCGAGGGAAAATATCTCATTCTTAAGGGGGAAACTTCACGGAAAAGTCAAAATACAACGCAAGCGTAGCCTCGGGTGGATAGCTAGTAAGCAAATACAAATATACTTTATTAGCTTTCCGATTCCTCCCCGCATTGACAACTTTTCCCGTAGAAGTTAGGTATTTTCCCGCGCTAACAGGTAACCTTTGTCCTTCCTCAAGGTCTATTCTATCTTTGTACTAAGTTTTATGAAAATCGGTTCGGTGGTTTTTGCGTGAAAGCGAAACAAACAGGTAGTAAGAGTTATAAAAAGAAAAATAGAATATATAAAATAAGAAAAAAAAATTAAAATAGATATTAGAAGGGAAATAGGGATTGCTAAAATATTTTTTTTACAAAAAAAAAAAAACGAGTACATGGCGCCTGATTTCTATGTTAGTAATTTCTACCAGGCAACTTTAGCTGTGCTTAATGTAAAGAGACTGCTAAAAATAAATAAATGTAAAAGCTATGTTTTGCCGTGAAAAAAAGACGGTTATTTACCGATTTCTAGTCAGCACAGCCTTTACTAGTTCGCCTAAAATGACGGGAGGTTCCGGGTTTAAATCCCATTCGTCGTTACGATTGATACACCACTGATATTATGAACGCGAAAGTTCGTGAGGATGAATGTATGGATGTTTGTTACTATTCACGCAAAAAGTACTAAATGGATTTTAATGAAACTTTTACCGCAGTAAAATCCCTCATTCCCACAGGAAAAACTTAGTGTGGGCTGATCCGCGTGGCGGAAATCTAGTCAATTCTAATTTACCAAAATCTCTACCAACCTAACCACATCTCTAGTGTATCGATTTGGATTTATTTAGCGTTTCTCGTTCGCGTATCGTTAATGTGATTTATATCCTCCCGCCGTCGGTTTAAGGTCAGTGGGAATGCCGTGTTGTTCTCATAGGCTACTTTTCCACCAGAGAATAACACTAAATTAAAATTTTTAATAACCCCCGACACAAAAGCGTTACTTGATCTTTTCAACAACTAGAAAAGAGCTGATAATCTTCAAAAGGCTTAAGATATTTTCTTGGATCATAGCTAAGATCACTCTCGATTGTGACACCTTGCAAACAAAAAAGACTAGATCAAAATTGGCGCATCCGTTTAGGAGCTACGATGCCACAGACAGACAGACACACACGTCAAATACCCCTCTTTTTCGTTGGGGTTAACACTTTGACTGTCCATGCATTACATTATAATGCACTGATGATCTTGCTTGATACGTCCGTGCATTACATATAATGCACTAGTGTAGTTGTCATTCTATAGATAATAATTAAACCAAGAAACAATGACTACCATATGTAAGCCTATTATTAATTAACAACAATAATATTAATAGACATGCATTAATTTTGATAAACTAGAATACATATTATTAAATTAGTTATTAATAATTATATTATTCAAGCATTTGTATGCCTGTGACGTATGTGATGTCGTTTGATTACATTTACGGTGTACAAGGGTCGAGGGACATTCTGTATCTGGCGCGCGTTGAGGAAGGTTCTGTGCAGAAAATAAACGTGAAAACCGATAATCCAGTGGTTTTTATTTGGACGATTACCATGCTCCTGAAGCTACTCCCATACATAGATCAACTTTTCGCTACGTTGGACATTTCGTGATAGGGAAGAAAATATACTTTGGACAGTTAAAGTGTTAAAAAATCCACCAATCATATCACTCTATTTTCCTAGAATTCTAAAAAAAATACACGCCGAGACTTGAACCCGCGAACTTCGAATGGAAGTCAATTAGCTAGCCACATACAAGAAAGTCGTGAAATTAATAGGGGCGCCACTTCCTTTACGCTGTTGCCATTTTATATCATGCTGTCACGCTCTAACTTATGGATATTCCTGAGAAGTAAGATTAGTTCCGTCCTTTTCAAGACTTCTTTGACAGACTGTAAACCTTTTAGAATTGAGAAAGTAAATATAGGCTACATTTTACTAATTTTTTTTCGCTAAATATCTTATTCCCGTTGGAAAATTAATAGAGCTGAAAGCTAGCGAATTTGTTATGCTTTTCCCTTCTAGTAAATCTCTTGTGCTTTACTTTTCTCTGTACTCTTTAAGACGAAAAGTTAAAATCGGAACCCAAGTCATCATTTTAACCGAAAGACGTCCACTGCTGGACTGCTGCCTCCCCCTGTGATCTCCACAATGATCAGTCCTGCGCTGCCCGCATCCAGCGGCTTCCCGTGACTCTCACCAGATCGTCGGTCCACTTTGCGGGGGGCCTGCCCACGCTACGTCTTCCGGAGCACGGTCGCCATTCAAGAACCTTTTTGCCCCAACGGCCGTCGGTTCTACGCGCAATGTGCCCAGCCCTCTGGCATTTAAGTTTAGCGATCCTTCGGGCTATGTCGGTGACTCTGGTTTGCCTGCGGATCTCATCATTCCTGATTCGATCACGGAAGGAAACTCCAAGCATAGCCCTTCGCTCTTTGGGAATCCAAGAACCTTCTCCCATTCTGATACATGACCCTGGCCCTGGCCCTACAGTGTAGGGTTTTATAATACCATGACATTCCGGGATTCGAACCCGGGGTCTCCGTGACGTGAGGCGAATATTTTAACCCTCGATCACGGATTTACAACGATGTCAATCTGCCTAATTATCCTATAGATTTTTCTAGAACAATAAGACCTATTAACTGGTTGGTTCATCCTCACTTTGACTGTACTATTAACCAATAAGAAATTAGATATTTTTCTCACGGTCCATCTTTACCCGGCTATTTATAACGAACGCTGGCCACATATCTCTTGCCTAACCTAACGTGAGCTACCATATTTGGCGTCTTTATATTGTCAATGTATTTGATTCATGCAGGTTTCAAATATTTATGTTGGTTATTGTAAAATATTTTGGGTTTGGTACAAGTTTGTAGATGACGCGTATGGATAGGTATTTGAGTATTGTCTTTTTGTCGTTAGAATAATTGTATTTTATGTCTTAACTAGCGACTCGCCCCGGCTCCGCACGGGAAAATGGTTATTGTGGATTATTCTTGAGTATATTATGCATGTATTATAGATATAAACCTTCCTCTTGAATCCCTCTATCTATTAAAAAAAACCGCATCAAAATCCGTTGCGTAGTTTTAAAGATTTAAGCGTACAAAGGGACATAGGGAGGGACATAGGGACAGAGAAAGCGACTTTGTTTTATACTATGTAGTGAAGTATTTCTTAAAAAATATCTAGCTTATGTAATGGATTGAATATCCTCGAATTATTTGATACCCCAGTATGCAGTCTTCTCAAAAAATACCATTCCATTTTTTGACGACTTCTTTCCATCGTATTTAATATGTTTTGTTCACACATATTGAGTATCAGATCAGTTAGATCGCGATTATATATTTTATTTTCTGTTGAAGTGTTTCATCTTAGTCTCTATTTTACTGAGAGCTTGACCCTTACAATACGTGGCTACTAAATTCCTTGTCCAATATTCGTGGATTTATTTTAGGCGTGTATTTATTTTTATGGACAAAATTTTATTCAAGAATCTCCTCCACAAGGACTTTTTTCATCTCGTTTGTTCGTTTTTTAAAAGAAATTAGCAGTCTCACTACTACGGTGGCTAAGTGGCTAGGGCCGTTGACTTCCATTCGGAAATTCGCGGGTTCCCTCGGTACTTAACAATGTGTTTTCGATTATCGAATTCATATGTACGTTTATTCGACGCTCTTACGGTGAAGAAAAACATCGTGAGGAAACCGCACACTTGCGAAGTAATTCAAGGGTTGTGTGTGAAGTTGACCAGCCCGCACTGGGCCAGCGTGTTCAGGCCTATTCACCCTGATTCCAGGGGAGGCTCGAGCCCCTCGGTGGGGACATATATGAGCTGTTAATGATAAGTCTCACTACGTAACGCGCGAGAAGCTTGATAAGCTGTCAAACGCGACATAGTTACATAAGAGCCATAGTAGTTTTGTCGTTATGTCGCTCTTGACACGGGCTCCGTAGTACGTAGTAAGCCTGATGGACGCTTATCTCTCTTCACTTAAACCACACCCTAGCACCGGTCCAAAACGCAACCACTCCAAACATGGACCGGATCAATGACAGCGATTGTGTTTGAAAATCGCACTCCGATGATTGATTGACATACACACACACACATACACAAACAAATATATAATTAAATACACATTAGTTTTTATTGTCCACGTAATAGTTACAAAGATAAAGTTTTTGCGTTTGTTCTCCACTAAAAATGGAAAATGGTTATTGTAGGATATCCCTAAGTATATTATGCATGTATTATACATATAAACCTTCCTCTTGAATCACTCTATCTATTAAAAAAAACCGCATCAAAATCCGTTGCGTAGTTTTAAAGATTTAAGCATACATAGGGATAGAGAAAGCGACTTTGTTTTATACTATGTAGTGAGTAGTGATGATAACTGTGTCTACAGTTCAGTTGTCTCGAAGGTATCAGGTTCGAGTGTGACTAGTCAAAAAATATAACAGGATCATCTTTTTTGGACAATAATACAGCCTGCAATTGCCTAACCGAACTGGGGAGTCTCGCAAAATTATTTTTGTTCAGGACTCGAACCTCCGTAATGAGTAAAGAGCGTTCTACTTACTTTGCTACGGAGGCCTAACTTAACAACGTTAATATAACTTGCAAACTCATCATACTTCATACTAATCATACTAATATTATACCTAAAGAGGAAAGATTTGTATTTTTGTGTGTGTGTGTGTGTGTGTGTGTGTGTGTGTGTGTGTGTATGTATGTTTGTAATTAATTAACTCAAAAAGTACTGTGCCGATTTCAAGAATTCTTTCACCATTAGAAAGCTACATTCACCCTGAGTAACATAGGCTACCTTTTACCGCAGGAAAATGCCTCATTCCCACGGGAAAAACTGTTAGCGCGGGCGGAAAGCTAGTTATTTATGAAGCTAATTTTTAGTAGGTTTCATTGTAAACTAGCTGTCCGCCTTGCGGCTTTGCCTGCCTTCTTACTTTTTCCCGTGGGAATGAGGAATATTCCCGCAGTTAAAAAATATACAAATCTTGTTCTGGCAATAAGGAAAAGACATTTTTTTGTTTCGTTCGGGGCGTCTATTCTGAAATTATGAGCGTTCATACATTTCGGGGATTCATTTTCATTATAACGGACTAGAGTTCCGCCCCGCGGCTCCGGCTCCGCCCGCATTAGCAGTTTTTCCCGTGGGAAAGAGGCATTATACCACTATAAAAGGTAGCATACATGTTATTCTGATGTATAAGCTATATAATTGTTGTTGTGTTTTTGTTTCATTACAATCCATTCAGTAGTTATTTCGTGAAAGAGTAACAAACATCCATCCATACATACTCACAAAATTTCGCGTTTATAATATGTGATTTTATTTCGATATGTATGTGCAGTTAGTTAATTGGGGTTATAAATTGCAACAATGTCCAGCCTCAGTTCACATAACGTTAGTGATTGCTCGCTTGATAATATATTTGATACTTAGATGTGTACAAAACGAGATATGTGACTAGAGATACAAATTCTGTTGATAGAACACATTTCACGAAATCGTTTCGATCCATTTCTACAGATTCCCAATTCTTGCACCAGGAATCAATGAAAACATTATCCCACTTATTCATAAACATTGCTTAAGTTAAAGTTGAGTCTACCTACATGCGGCCTTATCCTTAAGGTAGCAATGTCTACCAAGGTTTGTTTAGGAAAAGATATACTGCTGGACTAAGATCTCCATTGGTTGAAAGCTAAGAACGAAAGATAGTCCTCACGTTTTGCGTAACTGACGACATATCGCGCACATTTTTTTTAATATCAAATATATAAGTATTTATTAATATATTTTTCAGCTTTTACTTTTACGAAACGACAAAACAAAGCGACTGCTCAAACCGAAAGCTCAACCTTCTCTTTTTTTAAAGAATAGAAAAGTCTGGCAAAATTCAAAACGTTTTGTTTATAAGTAAAAAGTTTTACAAAACTATTTTGACTTCAGAGCTAATAAATACCAGTAACCAAAGCTGTCCATGATTGGCTCGTTCATAACATTTAGTTAAACTTAAACACAAGAATCTTCATTTTTTCGTTGTATGTGAAGCTTACCTATCAAATGGAAAATGTGCAAACTACACCTGAGCGTTACCCTAACTAAATCAAGGCATTACAGTGCATAATATTATCTCTTCTAGTATTTAATTACCCTCAGTAGATTATACATTTGGTAATTTAGCAAGTAGACAAGGCTCGATACCCTAAATTAGGGCATCATAACGTATCTGTAGTGTTTAGTTGCGTCATTAGGAGCAATTATTTTATCTGTGGACATTATTATCATCGAATGCGCGTCGGCCTCGGCACCGATCGCAGATATACACACTAACTGATTCCTCTAATATATATTGAATTCATGTTTAGTAAATAATTGCTTTGATTCGCGTTATAAGTTTTAACTAAAGTTTTTATATTTTTAATTTGTTTCATACATAAATAAAGCCACGCTGTTCTCTATGTATCTATTTTTATTTTATTTTATACGGTTCACGTACAGCCGATTACTAGTAACTAAATAATAATCATGTCAGAAAGAGGAAAGATTTGTATTTTGTGTGTGTGTGTGTGTGTGTGTGTGTGTGTGTGTATGTTTGTAATGAATAAACTCAAAAACGACTATGCCGATTTCAAAAATTCTTTCACCATTAGAAAGCTATATTCACCCTGAGTAACATAGGCTACCTTTTACCGCGGGAAAATTACTCATTCCCACGGCAAAAACTGTTTACGCGGGCGGAGCCGCGGTGGAAAGCTAGTTATTTATATATAATATACGAAGCGAAGGGACTTGTACACTCTAAAGCACTTAGTAATAAGAAGCGTTAAATAATTTCGTTGTGCTTGTGGTTTAGAAAGCGTTAAAGGGGTCGCTGGTCGGTTATATTTTATTTGAAATAAGTGGACTACAAAGGTACAAAACTGTGGACTGTATATTAAAATATAGCGTTGGTTAAATTTGCAAGCTTTGAGCAAGGCGGACGTTGAAATAAACACAATTAAATTTAACCAAAACAAACAAAATAACGTTAAATTGGCGAATAGAAAAATGGTAAGGCAAATAAGGATAGGTGGTAGGTACTCACGAAGTTCCTTTTTGGCGGTTTTTGCAGCACTGAAAGTCTTTCACATTTATAGACAGATTTTGCGCAAAGTTTGTAGAAATATAGGGTTCCCATAAAATTTATTAAGATTTTAAAAGATAACACGTGTTTAGGTCAGCACACCACGTTCGAGAAGCCACTCTTCACATTTTTCTCAGTAGAGGGCGCCGTTGTAGCTAACGCCCAGTCGATCGCTCCCATTGGTCGAGAGCGCGTTTTGTTTCTTTCTTGATGTTGTGGAGTGGGAAAAGGGATGGCAATAGGGAAAGACCAGCGGGATAACAAGGATGGAATAATGCCAACTTAACAAACACTGACAGCTACAAAAAGCGGTAATATTTGAATATAATAAACGGCTCAACCATTCTCCCCCACCTTGAAAGGGGATGATCAATCCACTTTCAAAATCTCAAAGCATTGCAAAAATAACACAGTCCAAAAAAAGAGAGATAAGCCAAAAAAAATTAGAATAAATACCAAAAGGTTTATCCTACCTATATGGAGATAATAACGCGGCAAAAAATAGACGATAATAAAATTATTAGCAGTTAAAGTTATTGTAAGAAAGCGATATACAAACTAACAAATACTAAATTATATTAATAGGTAATAAAGTTAAATGAACGTTATTGTGTAGGAAGTGGGCATAACTTCACTACCGCACGGCGATAGGTACCCGTCTTAGTTTTTACATCCGCGACGCGAACTACGCCGTCTGTACCGGGATAAGTTTTTGTAATGACACCTATCGGCCACTGAAGCGGAGGAACATTATCGGTTTTCAAAATAACAACGGTTCCAATGTTAAGCGAGTCTGAAGATTTAATCCATTTCTGTCTACTTTGAAGCGAGTTAAGATATTCCAATCTCCAGCGGTTCCAAAAAGTCTGTACTAATTGATCAATAAGTTGATGGCGTGAAAGAAGGCTAGAGCGCTCTTTAGATAAATCTGCTTGTGGCAGTGATTTTAGCGGAGTTAATGTCAAAAAATGTGCGGGAGTTAAAGGTAACGGATCAGAAGGATCAGAACTAAGTATTGAAAGCGGGCGCGAATTAAGTAATGATTCAATTTGAGTAAGAACTGTCAACATCTCCTCGTAAGTAAGGAGTTGTTCACCAACGATTCGATTTAAATGCGTTTTAACGCACTTTATGTTACTTTCCCATATGCCTCCATGATGAGGAGAATAAGGTGGATTCATTTTCCATTCGATTTTATTTTCTGTTAAAGTTTGTGCGAATTGTTCATTATAACCGGGAGAATTAACCAGATTGTAAAGCGACTTTAAATGCGATTTAGCACCTACAAAATTAGTACCACAGTCGGAATATAAAATACTAACTGGTCCACGACGAGATAAAAAACGTTTAAATGCATTCAAAAAGGCGGGCGTTGATAGATCAGCTGATAGCTCAATGTGTATAGCGCGAGTAACTAGACACACGAACAAGCAGATGTATGCTTTACAACTACGCACACCTCGACGTCTATATGGAACGATAGATAACGGGCCGGCGTAATCTACTCCGGTATGAATAAAAGCCTTTGCTTCGCGGACACGACAAGCAGGTAAATCACCCATAAGCGGAAATTGCGGTTGCGGTCTTGATTTAAAACAAATATTACACGAATTTACTCGTTTTCTTACAATATTACGAGCGGCGAAAATCCAATATTTTTGACGGAGTAATGATAACAAAAGGCCAGGTCCGGTATGAAGATGTCTTTTATGTTCATAGTCAATAATTAAATTAGTCACATGATCACGTGCGGGTAGCAATATGGGGTGTTTACTATCGAAATCTATATCAGCGTGAGATAATCGGCCTCCCACGCGAAGTACTCCTTCATGAATAAATGCATTTAATTTAGCGAAAGGACGCGACACGACACTGTTTTTGAGAGCGTTCTTAATCTCGTTTGGAAAATGAACCTGCTGTACTGCATGCAAAACTGCCAATTCTGCTACACGTAAATGTTGAATATCAAATTTTCGCGGCAGCACCTTTAAAAAACGTAAAATGTATACAACGACTCTAATAAGTTTGGGCCATGACGAAAATCGAGTAGCTAATTCATATAAGAGCGGTCTTGTGGATGTATGATCTGTGGTTACTAAAACGTGTGTTTTGATTTCGGGCGGGTTGATAACGGAATGTGCATCGAAGTTCTGGATGGGCCATTCTGTTATGGACAAAGATGCGATGAAGGGCCATTAAACCAAAGTGGGTGATTGACCAATTGAGCGGGTGTTAATCCACGTGATAGACAATTCTCAAAGGTACAATGAAATGAATGGGTAATATTAGATTGAATATCGACTGGCGCGGTACCCACTACTAAATAACCAAGCAAAGTTTCAATTGCAATGGGTTCATTGGGCGCGCGTGAAATCTTGTTATTTTGTAAAATACGAGCAAAAATATCAGAACCTAAAATCATATCTATTTTCCCGGGTGCAAAGTAACAATCGTCCGCTAGCGGTAAGTTATGTAAGTATGATAGACCAGACACGTCAACGCGGGAGGAGGGGAGTTCACTTGTAATATTTTCAACAACGTACGGCTTGAGGGTATAATTAAAATTATTATTCACGCGGGATGCTATGTTTAAAGTAGTAATACCTTGCGGTTTACTTAACACGTCACCTAATCCGGAAACGCGTACATTTTGAGCGGAATAGAGTGGCAAATTCAAACGTGTGCAACAATCACGAGTGATAATATCTCTCATGGAACCAGAATCTATTAAAACGCGAACCAAAGACTGTTGATTCGAGTTGGGTCCACGTGCGAGGCAAACAGCCATACCTAGTAAAACTGTAGTTTGTTGGGTAGAATCATTCATTACAGGCGGCGTGCGAGGAGGGTTAGCTAACAGCTGATTAGTAACACACAGCGAAATCTGACGATCACTAGTCGAAGCGGTCCGACTAACAATATTAGCGGGTGTAGGCGCGGGCGCGGGAGTTGATTTATATGCGGATGCGGACACAGGAGCAGATGCGGGAGCAAGTGCAGGTGCGGGAACAAGTGCGGGTGCGGAAACAAGTGCGGGTGCGGGAACAAGTGCGGGTGCGGAAACAAGTGCGGGTGCGGAAACAAGTGCGGGTGCGGAAACAAGTGCGGGTGCGGGAACAAGTGCGGGTGCGGAAACAAGTGCGGGTGCGGAAACAAGTGCGGGTGCGAGAGCATGTGCGGGTGCGAGAGCATGTGCGGGTGCGAGAGCAAGTGCGGGTGCGGAATTACAATTCATAAACTGCGGCGGCGGAGCAATAGATTGATAAGCGTTATCAAGAATAGCGGGTGCGGGAACTTGTGCGGGTGCGGGAACAAGTGCGGGTGCGGAAACAAGTGCGGGTGCGGAATTACAATCCATAAACTGCGGCGGCGGAGCAATAGATTGATAAGCGTTATCAAGAACAGCGGGTGCGGGTTCGATACCCGGAAGACAAACATCGGTTGCGGTAGCGGGGGGTGTCAATGCAGTAACACCACAAAAAAGCGAATTAAAATTGTTGCTATTAGCGGGCGGTTGCGATAGTTGTTGATTGTTAGTAAAATGTAGTAGCGAATGATGCGGGCGATTACAAATGCGGCAAGTGTGTGCTGACTTACAAGAACGAGACGTGTGACGGTTACTCAAGCAATTAAAACAAAGATTATTATTTTTAGCGAAGTTGTACCTATCCTTTGGCAATAATGTTATGAATTTATTACATTGATATAGCTGATGAATTCCCGTTTTACAAAAAATACATGACTCATCATTACTGTTGTTATCATTTTGAATGTTAACAAATGTTTTATAATTTTTACTTTGCGGAAATGAAGTAGCGGGGCGATCCATCGGTTGTGGCTTCCTAGCAGTATTAGAACGAGCAAGACTATTATTATTACTTGAGTTAGCGCGAGCGATAATGCGGTGTTGATCACGAACAAATTCAATTAACTCGAAAGTAGTGGGAAAACTAGCTTGTTCGCGCATGTGCATTTCAAATTGTTTCACTGTTTCTAAATCAAGACATTTAAGACCTAAATGCGTTAACATAAATTCAGATAAGTTATCCAGTTTTAGCTGTTTTAACGCGGAGACATTTGTAGTGAATTTGTCTACAAATTGTTCTAACAAACACGGAGTAGCTGAATTTAATTTGGGCATTTTTAATATTTGATCGAAATAAGACTCGGCTAATACGCGTGTATCATTATATTTATTACAAAGAGTTGTCCAAAGTGTAAAATAATTTTCTCCTGTAGGTATAATACCTTTGCAAATGTTAAGCGCACTTCCTTTTAGTCTACCAACTAAATATTGCATTTTTTCTGTGTTTGTCAATTCTTTATTATCATGAATCATAGTACGGAAATTTTCATAAAAAATAGGCCATGTTTGGATATCGCCATCAAACGATGCTAGTTCTAAACGCGGTAATTTTATATGCGACTTTTGCTTAGAGACTTCATGATGATCTGTGTAAGTTTTAGAATCATTTTTTAATTGAGGAGCCGATAAACGGGAGTATTCAAACTTGACTTCATTGTAAATATCATCGAAAGAAAATATCATTTGGAAATTAGGTGCGAAACTAGGTTTACATAATGATTCTAACTCGTTTTTTCTCTGAATACACATAATGTATTCTTGGCGCAATGTATCAATCGTAATGCAATTCGTTAAAAATTTATTTTTATTAAACTCAGATTCATTAATACTGGGAAGCAAATCGTAAATAGACTGCATTCTAGAGAAATATTGCGAAGCTTTACTTTCATACAGGTGCAATTTGCGTTCTGTGTCAGCCATCTTGTCTGTGGCGTCGGCCGTTCTAGCGGTTGAGATCTCGTCTTGTGTCGCATGCCGCGAAGACGCCATTTTGATGACACAAAATGCGGTGGATAAAAGCCAATAAATAAGGCAAAATATAACCTATCCGGGCCGAAGTGACCAAATAATATGGTTTAGAAAGCGTTAAAGGGGTCGCTGGTCGGTTATATTTTATTTGAAATAAGTGGACTACAAAGGTACAAAACTGTGGACTGTATATTAAAATATAGCGTTGGTTAAATTTGCAAGCTTTGAGCAAGGCGGACGTTGAAATAAACACAATTAAATTTAACCAAAACAAACAAAATAACGTTAAATTGGCGAATAGAAAAATGGTAAGGCAAATAAGGATAGGTGGTAGGTACTCACGAAGTTCCTTTTTGGCGGTTTTTGCAGCACTGAAAGTCTTTCACATTTATAGACAGATTTTGCGCAAAGTTTGTAGAAATATAGGGTTCCCATAAAATTTATTAAGATTTTAAAAGATAACACGTGTTTAGGTCAGCACACCACGTTCGAGAAGCCACTCTTCACATTTTTCTCAGTAGAGGGCGCCGTTGTAGCTAACGCCCAGTCGATCGCTCCCATTGGTCGAGAGCGCGTTTTGTTTCTTTCTTGATGTTGTGGAGTGGGAAAAGGGATGGCAATAGGGAAAGACCAGCGGGATAACAAGGATGGAATAATGCCAACTTAACAAACACTGACAGCTACAAAAAGCGGTAATATTTGAATATAATAAACGGCTCAACCAGCTTGTATCATCGACGACATGCTTGTATGGAAACTTGGTGGTACAATTGGTAGTGCTTGTGTATGGCCCGGATAGCCAAGGATGGGTTCAAGTTAGGGTTGCCATCCGTCCGGGTTTTCCCGGATTTGTCCTAGTTTGGAGGGCGTCCGGGGAGCGTCCGGGCGGGGTTGAAATCATAGTCCGGCAATAAAATTCTGGGTTTTCCATCAAAGCCCGACCCCATCAATTTAAATAAAAGTTATGTATTATCACACGTGCACAGATTATCTAATAAACTGCGCAGTATTTCATGCAAAAAATACTTAAAATTTATGTTTTCTTTTAACAAGTACGGTGTAAAATGTATTTTTCATTTAGATGTAAGCATGATGTAAATGAAAAAAAAAGTATTACAGTGTCCGGGGTGACAGCTTCAAAATCCGGGGAACTTACGCTTTCGGTCAAGTCCCTGCCCAAGCTCAATTATTTAAATTTTTCGCTTCGAGTATAAATAGAAATGACTTAACACTATTTGCAATGTTATTTAATTACTTTTACTCACATCGTAGTATCAAGTGACCCAGTTGTGTCTGTGCGTTTGTTTTGATTCGAAGACAGACAAGCGGGCGGCTATGCTTCTATCTGGGTCTGACCCTCGTCATATTGGATCATAATTGTATTTTACACTTCAATAAACGTTATTTAATCTTTTTATAGGGTTCCGTATGTGTAAACATCCTTGTTTTTTAGGGTTCCGTACCTCAAAAGGAAAAAACGGAACCCTTATAGGATCACTTTGTTGTCCGTCTGTCCGTCTGTCAAGACCCTTTTTCTCAGGAACGCGTGGAGGTATGAAGCTGAAATTTATATCAATTACTCAGGTCTACTGTCCCTTGAAGCTGTGAAAAAATCAAACTTCTAAGCCAACGCAATCAAAAGATACAGCCGTTTATGCCGCAAATTTTCGACACTTGCAAGGGAATCAAAACCTACAGGGTGCTTCCCGTGAACTCAAAATCTTGAAATTTGGTACGAAGCAACGTCTTATAGCATAGATAAAGGAAAAATTACGAAATCCATATATTTTTAGTTACATCACATAATATATATTTTTTTAATAATTTTAACCTTACTACCCATTTCCTCATAAACGCGTAGAGGTATTAAATTGAAATTCATACCAAATACTCAGGTCTATAATACCTTTAAGCTGTAACAAAATCAAACTTCTATGTCAACGCAATCAAAAGAAACAGCAATTTAAGCTGCATATTTTGAAACTCGCAAGTACTCGCAAGGGAATCAAAACCTAAAGGGTACTTCCAGTCGACCTAGAATCTTGAAATTTGGCATGAAGCAACGTTTTATAGCACACATAAAGGAAAAATTCCGAAAACCTTAAATTTTTAGTTACATTACAAAATATATATTTTTGAATAAATATAAACTTATTACTTTTTTCCTCATGAACGCGTAGAGCTATCAAGTTGAAATACTTACTTAGTACTTAGTTACTTAAACGATAAAGAGATCTTTGTCTTAAATTTATGCTCCTCCATCTTTCCCCATTGTAATGTTATGAATTTCATTTTGCAATAAGATTACCATAGTTATGACTCGATTGTCGTAATGAAAGAACTTTGTAAACCTTGCAGGTTTGTACGGAACCCTCGGTGCGCGAGTCCGACTCGCACTTGGCCGGTTTTTTATTTAAATTGACCTATGCTTGTGTCGAAAAGGTACGACCAATCAAGCTTCACCGGACTTGCGAGGGAGTGGAAGACTCTACCCCAAAAAAAGTCATACCTATACCAACGCGTCTAGGGGCGGCTCGAGGGAGCCTCGGACCACGGCCTAGCGCGTTGATATTGAAAAACATCGTGCCGCCTCCCTCTCTGATTACAAATTCTGATTTTGGATATGGCCGCGGCCCCGCCGCCGGGTACGGGCGTTGTTACCTGAAGGGTAATTGTTACCTGAAGGATATTCGCTACCAGAAGGCGTGTAAACATCCAATTTAGAAAACCCCCGCCACATTCCTTTCAACAACTAGAAAAGAGCTGATAGCCTCCAAATGGCTGAAGATATTTTCTTGGATTATAACTAAGAACACTCTAGATTGTGACACCTTGCAAACAAAGAAACTAGATCGATATCGGCGCGTCCGTTTAGCAGCTACTATGCCACAGACAGACAGACACACATAGTACCTGTGTCTGTTACGCTTGCACAACGGCTGTACAGTTTGCGTTGTATTTTTCACCCTACATTACACTTACACATTTGACCACGGAAATAAATCCTCAAAAAACGAACAATTTATATGACCTAGCTAATATTAGCAGAATTTTAGAGAGTTTTTGTAACACCCCATATATTCTATCACTGCGATAATTTATCGTCCAATTAGCATCGTGTATTCCTCCTGACATCTGACACGCGTCGTGACAGATACGCAGTAACCCAGGGTTATCGGGTTATCGGCCGACAAGTGTCCATTGTAATTGATTTGTTAAAAGAGATGTGATTTATTTTATTGTTTACTAGCTGCAGACCGACTGGGATCTAAATAAACGTGGCCTGTGTTGGAACTAATGCCGTGCGTGTTGCTTACTATAATAATATGTTTGCCAGTCTGTATAGCGAGCAGCGCCCGAGGATACGCTCATTTAGTTCCGCCACAGGCTGCATTTCGTAGCTCCTTCTACGTCATTACGTAGCCGTAGCAATGGTCTACGGAAGGTCTACACCTGTAGAGATTCTTCCCATTTCGCTTTACAGACCGACAAGGGTCTATATGAACGTGACCAAGGAAGTAACGCCTTACGCTTTGCTTACTATATGTTTGCCAGTCTCTGTATAGCGAGCAGCGCCCGAGGATACGCTCATTTAGTTCCGCCACAGGCTGCATTTCGTAGCTCCTTCTACGTCATTACGTAGCCGTAGCAATGGTCTACAGAAGGTCTACACCTGTAGAGATTCTTCCCATTTCGCTTTACAGACCGTCATGGGTCTATCTATATGAACGTGGCCAAGGAAGTAACGCCTTACGCTTTGCTTACTATATGTTTGCCAGTCTCTGTATAGCGAGCAGCGCCCGAGGATACGCTCATTTAGTTCCGCCACAGGCTGCATTTCGTAGCTCCTTCTACGTCATTACGTAGCCGTAGCAATGGTCTACAGAAGGTCTACACCTGTAGAGATTCTTCCCATTTCGCTTTACAGACCGTCATGGGTCTATCTATATGAACGTGGCCAAGGAAGTAACGCCTTACGCTTTGCTTACTATATGTTTGCCAGTCTCTGTATAGCGAGCAGCGCCCGAGGATACGCTCATTTAGTTCCGCCACAGGCTGCATTTCGTAGCTCCTGCTACGTTATTACGCAGCCGTAGCAGTGGTCTACGGAAGGTCTACGCCGTAGAGATTCTTCCCACTGCACTCTACAGACCCACAAGGATCTAAATGAACGTGTCCTGTGACGGAACTAACGCCTTGCGTGTAGCTCACTATATGTTTGCCAGTCTCTTGTATAGCGAGCAGCGCCCGAGGACACGCTCATTTAGATCCACCACGGACCGTATAACCAATCCTAGACCTTATGTCTGCAGTTTACTTTAGCACGATACTGGGCCTGATCCTACAAATTATGCTCTCTTAATTTAATAACCATTATGTCCCCTTCACGTTCTTAAGAGCGAAAAGGGACAGTTGATCGTCAACTTAAATTTAGGGACGTCAAACATTGATTTTACGCGTAGGTCGCACTAGTTTAGCAGGCATGCGAAAACATCCCACTTAAAATTAAGCTGAATTTGACAGCTGCGCTCTTATTATAAATATCATTTCATTTATTCAAAATTAGATTCCTTCATCTCCCATCCTTTTCGATTCCCATATGAATGAAAGAGACCAAAAACTTAAATTTAGATATTTTAGCGGCCACGCCAGAATTTGAGCTCACTGACTGATACAAGTTATAGTTATCAGTGCATGATACTACGTAGTAACCCACAGGTTATCAATGACATTATAATCAATGCATTTGCATGTTATTATAAGGTCGACTTGATACTAATTATTTTATATAAAATATAATTAAAATTTCGAGTGACTCATCCATTTATTCGCTATCGACTCCCCTGTGTAACCTGCTTGCTAATCGTAGGGATAATGGCAACACCAACTAATCAAGGTAGAGACCTAAAAAGCAAGCTTTGGTTTCGGCCAAGAGATTTTTAATTCCTGACTTATGTTGAATGATAGATTGTTTATTTTAACTTAGTGCAACAGTGGTCTGTTTTAGGCTGCAGTAGGTACAGAAGCTAGCACATGCGGTTGTAAATTCACCCCTACCGCTACGGAATACGGGCGCTCTCAATGTCAACACGTCCAGCCGCATGTGCTGGCTACTTTACCTAGACTATGAGGAAAATCTTTTCCTCGGATTAATTTTATAACTTTTTTACGGCTTAGGAAAATCCCATTCGACATCTATTCAAATGATCAGAAACGCAGATTGACATGATAAAAAAATCAAACTCATTTATTCATTAGGTACCTATAGGTTTTTCAAACGTATAAGTTTTCACTAAAACTTAAAAGGGGTTATTGTTTAGATGCCTCATAACTAGTGATGTGCGGTTCCCGTAAACTTATAACACCCCTCTTTTTCGTCGGGGGTTAAAAATCGAAGTGCATGTTTTCAACTTACCCTGCACTTGACTGTACAATATCCTGACGAAGAATTTCATTAATCCATTTGCAAGCCGCGAAACCTCATAAGACGCGTACGGGACAATATGCTACATTGCATTATGAAAATGAGACATTCTTACAATGTAACCAGGGATTCTTAATGAATGGTCAAAAAACTCGGCCTCCCAGATAAGGTGCGCTGATATTTACAACCTTTACATAATTTAGTAGCTCATCTTACATTAAACAGCACTCTTATTTAAAGGTGCGAAAACTGTATTAATTTGTTTATCTTAGTATTTTTTTTTAATACATTGCTATTTTAAGATCGTTAAAAGAGATTGACCAATCAGATTTATAAGGCGATAGTGGAAGGTAGTGTTGGAAGGGGTAGACCAAGACGAACGTTCCAGGATAAAATCGGGGACGTTCTGACAAAAGGTCGGGTCAGGAGTACTCTAAACCTGTATGTAACTAAATATGTATGTTGTGCTGTTAAAATTTTAATGAATTAAAAAAAAATTGTAGGTATCTTATGAAATCACAAATCGCCCCCTAAGCCTCTATAACGCCCTCATTTTTTTCTGGCTCTCTTACCGCCCCCCTTGAGGCCTTCAACGCCCACAAGGGGGCGTTATCGCCCACTTTGGGGACCACTGGTCTAAGAAAACATAGTTTTCTATTCGGACCGCGTGACTTAACACAAGCCTACGTCATCATGCTGTTTGTTTATCCTTGTCGAATGCGTGTTAATAGTCAAGGATGAACAGCATGACGACGTAGGCTTGTGTCAAGTCATGTGGTCGGAATAGAAGACCTAGTTTTTTTAACCATGTTTAAAACTACCTACTTCATGAGTTTCAAAAATATTAATTTTCGGAGGAGAAGAAAGTAATTTCTTTTGTGCTCAATTTATTATAACAATCGTTTGTAGACACGGTCGAATACAAAATCAACAGTTCTCCTCTTAAATTTTCTCTAAGACTTTTTAAGGTTTTTCATGGCTCGATCACATATTTTCCTCTTCT
Source organism: Teleiodes luculella (assembly GCA_948473455.1). NCBI lineage: Eukaryota > Metazoa > Arthropoda > Insecta > Lepidoptera > Gelechiidae > Teleiodes > Teleiodes luculella. Next base: position 708,148 of record OX419608.1, read on the forward strand.
TTTTAGTTTGTTCACAAATTCATAAAATTCCAAATCATACTACTTTCTCTTTCCTTCCCAGCGATGAATACCACATTAACGTCGAAAACGTCGCCTTTACATCACAGCTACATAAACAGTCTTAATGACAACAATAAATTGTAGCCAGTCATAAGAATAATCTCTTCTTTTAAAGTGCCAACCCTATAAGGATATATTAAGTGTAATTGTATTTAATTAATTTTGAATATCTCCGCACGATGATACTGCATTTGGTAACTTGACTGTGAATATTAAATACTCTTATTTCGTTTTAGTTAAGAGTATATAAGAATTAAATACTCTTACTAAAACATGCAGGCAGGGTGCATTTATTTAGCTAAGTGCTTTAGTTAAATAAACGCTAAAGTAATATAAATATACATTACATACTAGACTAACTGTAACTTAATTTTACCGAAATGGCTAACGATACGTAGATCAAAAGATTTTTCCTTCCCACGTTCGTCGCACTTAAAACTATCGGTTCAACGTTATTTCTATCCGCAGATTTTCGACCCAGCGTTCATTCGACTAGCAGTGATTCGAACCGCCGACCTTTCGATCCTACATTCATCGAGCCAGCAATTTTCGAACCTTGGTTACGGACTCGAATTTTAACACTAAACTGAATGTGGTTTTTAAGTGCGAGGTCTTAGGTTCGGAATCTATGTTAGATCGTGACATGAATTTGATAATCAGAAACGGAGCCCCTCAGGCGTCGTCTCCTTCACGATTTTCCGTATCAACGCGCCAGGCCGAGGTCCGAGGCTCCCTCGAGCCGCCCCTAGACGCGTTGGTAAGTACATGACTTTTTTGGTAGAGTCTTCCGTTCCCCTGCAAGTCCGGTGAAGCTTGATTCGATACCGACGATACCTCTCCCGTTAAAATCCATCAAATTGTTTAGGCGCCAGAACTTGCCAAAGAATCACACTAATATATGTGCTAATATTATAAAGACGAAAGTTTGTGAGTGTGTATGTTTGTTACTTCTTTACGTCTAAACGGCTGGAGCGATTTTAATAACATTTGGTATGAAGTTAGCTGACACCCTGGATTAACACAGGTTATCTTTTACCGCGGGAAAATAACCCACGGGAAAATCTGTTAACGCGGGCGTAAAGCTAGTTATATACATATTTACGAGTACATACACTCGAAAATATAACCCTTTTCGCTTCGGCCATCGGGTATAAAGAAGGCAACTAAGTGATCTTGTGTTTGTTTGAGGCTTTCGCGTTATTTTGTGTATATACAGGGCGTCCCACGGCTATGCCACATGGAGGGGAAGTACCTTAAATATTGTAGGTAGAACATTTTACTGAAAGAAGACATTATTTTATTTCTAAAAACTATTAAAACTGCATTCATACATTTTTTAATAATTACATGGTTGAACCGGGAATCGAACCCGCTACATGAGGAAAAAAAAACACCCTGTAGTTTTATCATACCAATCGAAAGGCTCCTTCATAAGGATTATTTTTTGCTAAATAACATAGTGTCAGAAATAAAAGAAAGATCATGAATTTTAACATTTGATGTGGTCGCCGAGATTTTTTTTATGCATGGGGTTACTAGCGACCCGCCCCGGCTCCGCACGGGAAAATGGTTATTGTGGGTTATCCTTTAGTATATTATGCATGTATTATACATATAAACCTTCCTCTTGAATCACTCTATCTCCTATTAAAATCAAAGTCCGTCGCGTAGTTTTAAAGACAGGGAGTGTAATAATCGAAAGAGTGCGACTTTGTATTCAACAGCGTAGGTAGAGGTCATAGCAATAATAAAATTGATAAATTTTGTATTAAAAATGTTAAAATACATAGTCTTCCTTTTATTTCTGACACTATGTTATTTAGCAAAAAATAACCCTTATGATGAAGCCTTTCGATCGGTATGATAAAACTACAGGATATATTTTTTTCTCGTATAACGGGTTCGATTCCCGGTTCAACCATGTAATTATTAAAAAATGTATGAATGCAGTTTTAATAGTTTTTAGAAATAAAATAATGTCTTCTTTCAGTAAAATGTTCTACTTACAATATTTAAGGTACTTTCCCTCCATGTGGCATAGCTGTGGGACGCCCTGTATATTAGATACCTACGTGGGCTAGTAAATATAAAGTTGTTTATATAGCAAATCAATGACCAAGCTGAGCATGCTTGTGTTATAGCCATGGCTTGCATTTATTTTTAACACGCCAGCTATTAATACGACAGATATTTTATTACAAAGATGTAACAAATAATTTTATAATAAGACTATTGGTTTGGTTGGTAGGTATAACGCGTTGATTTCAAGAGTAGAGCCCCTGATCCGCTGGAAAAGCAGTTCGTGTCAATGTTTGTCTACAGCAAACAGTTCTGGGCGTCCGCTGTTTACTCCAATCAAACATTTAGCTCTCCTAGAGGGTGAATAAAACACTACATAGCCCTCAACCGTAAATAGAGGGTGAAGCACTAACATTGAAGTCGGTTTCAAAATTATTTCAATCAAAGTCAAATTCAATCATTTATTGTTTGCTCAGCCCGCGTTAATAGTTTTTCTCATAAGAATGAGGTATTTTTTCGTGGTAGCCTATATCCTTTCCCAAGGTCTAATCTATCAGCACCAAGTTTCGTCAAAATCGGTTCAGTAGTTTTGGCGTGCAGGAATAACAAACAGACAGATTGCAGACAGAGAGGCATACAATTATAATACAACTAGCGACTCGCCCCGGCTCCGCACGGGAAAATGGTTATTGTGGGTTATCTTAACCTTCCTCTTGAATCACTCTTATCTATTTACAAAAACCGCATCAAAATCCGTTGCGTAGTTTGAAAGATTTTAGCATACATAGGGATATAGGAAGCTACTTTGTTTTACTTTTGCTTTTTTTAACACACTTATTGACGTCAGAAATTAGAAAATGTTGCTCAAATCAAACAGTAAATATCCCATTTTAAATCATAATAGTTACGAATTTTCTTTCTCCTACCTTCAATAAGACCGATACCGCTTTAACCGACGTCACTAGCCAATCCAAATTAGTGCAACCTTCCCCACACTATAGTATGTCCCTCACAAGTGCATACAAGAGTGCAACCCCGCTGCACAATGCAGTTGGGGATGCACAGCTATATTCCCCCGATTTATCATACTGAGCTACGGTGTGACAGACACGCCCACGAATAGGGTTGCATTCACATGTAAAAGACATTTCTAATGCCCGTTGTCCTTCTTGTAGGCCGTGATGTAAATAAGATTTCATATTCTTTGATTGAGAGATATCGGGACGTTAGTTATTTTTCGCAAGCAAGAATGTGCAAGGTTTCAATTATTTCTTGACGCCGGATGTCCTTTTTTAAGCACTTGGTTTTTTATACGAATTCGCGCTCACTATTATAACACTATTGAGACTATTTGAGACATTTTAACGGGCTAACTCGCTTTTTTATTCTGCTTTTATTTTAAAATCAGATTTAAGATATTTTATGTGGCAATTATTGCCACATTATTAAAATTTAATTTAATTTGTCCCTAATAAGGACTTCCTAAGCTTTAACTTGTTCAATACTTTGGTTCACGACCTACTGTGCTTCATAATGTAAGATTATGATAATCATTACTACAATTATTATTATTTTTTAATATTTGTAACACGAATACTTCTTAAAAACATGTTTATTTGTTTCAAGTACGTCATATTTTAAATTAACTAAAAATGTTGTTATGAATACACCCCTAGTCCTAAACCCAGTAATCACTTCACTGCCGACAATATTTGTAGCATTACCAGACAAATCCCCGCTCTAATTTGCCCTCTCTTTTACTCCTGTACGAAAACTGGTAAGTAAGAGGGAGACGGCATAGTGTTTTTGTATTAAATATGGACTGTGACTACGCGACCGTGTGATTATTGAAGGAGGAATAATGTCGTAATGCGTTTTTAGGGGAATATTATTATTTTATGTTTTGATATAGAATATTTACTAGGTTTGTTTGTATTTGTTGTTATTTTTGAGCCTTAATTAATTTACCTAAGATTCAGTTTCAGAACTGCTTACGACAGACAGCTAGCTAAGCTAAGAATTATATAAGTGATGGGGTTATTTCATATTTATCTTGTTCTTGGCTTCCAAACAGCCTCCGTGGTCAAGTGTGGTCAAAAGCTCGCCTGACGTTACGGAGGTTCCGGGTTCGAATCCTGGTGGGGACTCGTCGAACAAATATCACTTTGTGAGGCTTTCCTCAGTTTGGTTAGGACATTGCAAGCTGAATCACCTGTTTGTCCGAAAAAACAAATGATTCCGTGCTTCGGAAGGCACGTAAAGCCGTTGGTCCCGGCTACTATCTGCGGATGTAGTCGTTGTAAGAGCCATGTCGAAAGCCTAAGGCGGTTCTATAATTCCGACACCAGGGTTTGTGAGGTAGGTTAACCTCGAAACCCACACGATAAGCAAGCAGCTTCATATGGGAACCAATGTCATTTGAATTTGGATACAATTAATTTTACATATTTCAGTTCTATAATTTTCTTCGATTGAAGACTTCTATTTAATCTAGCGTCCAAGATTCTGTTGAACTTTTAATCACTACAATATCTAAATATGATTGCATATTATTTATTTTTAGTTCTTGTTTTCCTTACATTGATTTTTTAACCAGAAATCGAATTACCCACCGCCACCCTAAATTATTTCTATAACATCGGTTAACATGGTAAACGCTCGGATACACCACAAGAGGTCACGTGCCGTTTTAAAGGCCATTGGGCACAGCAAATATTGCGGCCATATTGTCGAGAGCACTCCTCCGGATTGGGACTAACCTTTTAAAAGGATTTATTTTGATATGTACTTAAAGGTACCAGATGCAAAGTTCAGGCTCATTTTGATTTGTCACGCATAAAAAATCATTTTCACCGCGTCTTTTCAGAAGGACAACATTTTTTTACCTTATAAGGTAGATAAATGAATCTGTGCCATACAGCACCCATTAAAAAAAAGCTACACCGTCTAAGAATCTCTTATACTTCTTTTTAAGCCTTCCTGGGTCGTCCGCGTTTACGTTAAAGCCCGACCAGGAAAATAAAAAACCTCGTCATATTGTGGAATTTCAATGGAAATAATTTTATAATGGAAATTGTTGCCATAAACAAAAATAACATGTGGCGCCCCCGGAGCAGGTTTTTTTTTAAATCAGGATTTACATACGAATCCCAGTAGTTCTGATCATTATTACTGGAACAGATACTGTGTCAGTCTGGTTCCAAAGGCTATAATTTATTAAGTATTATATCATAACTATGATAAAATATTTTACATCTTAAAACTTTTCAGCAACACACAGTCACTGAAAACATACTATTACCGAATAATAGCCAACTACATACAAAACATCTCCAAAATAGTCCTAACAAATTCAAGTTGATTTGTCAACACGCTAACATACGACCCACTCAAAATGGCGCGCGGCCGACACGTGCTTTCGCGCCAATTTCGTGATCTATTTGTTTTCTTTTTAAACGCTACCCGCTTGCCAGCCAGTATGTCAGTTCGACTGTGGGGGATTATTTTGATGCTTTTTTGTTTTTAGTTTTTTAAAAGGGCAGGAGAGTATTTTCGAAGCTTGCAGACAAAACCTTTATTATAATTTTTCTTAATTTTACATTTGACAACAACTCGCTGTGATCAAACAAAGCTTTTTTTAGATCTTGTAAACGTAATAATGGACACAGGAAAAGTAAAATATATTATTCTACATGTTCACGAGTCATTTTGTGAATAATACATAATTGAGATTATATTTTTCGGAATTCGTACCTCCAAAGAAAACGGAACCTTTAATATGACCACTCGCATGTCTGTCCGTTATTGTCACATCTCACATCACAGTCAATATTTATTTGGCCAGAAGATTTTCTGCACGTCAAATAAAATGTTCTTTTGAGCTTTTATAAAAACTTAATATTAAATTAAAATACTTAGATCATGTCGCCATTTCTTTATAAAACATTGGGTAAAAGTGTAACAATCAAAACAAATTATAACCTAAAAATATCTAAGTTAGGGTTGTACACTGACCCCAATTTTCGGTACAATTCTGTCCCTCTTTTTCTTCCTGTTAATCCGGCGTGAAATGATTGATTTTATTTCATTAGATTTTATCTCGGTAGCTAGGGGAGAAGCAACCCTAATAGTTAAATCCTTAGCCCTTTATACATTGACTTACGATCTATTTTGCCTTAACTTTTAATCGAACAACTTGATTCAACGATAAATCCTTCTATCTTTTTATTGCTTTGAGTTAAAGTTGAATTTGGCGTAACTCAAGGGTATTTTGGGTTATACGAGAATATGTCCTTTTTATATGCATGTTGAAGTGGTAATTGAGATTTTAGTGCATTTGATTACACTAGAAAAGCTTGAATCTTATCTTTTTGATAAATCATGTCATTCGCTATCTCTTATGCAGATTAATTTTAATTTGCTCTTTTGTTAACTAAACATACCTACATGAAATCACGGGGGGATATCAATTTTTGATCTAGAAAAAATCCGAAAAGAAAGATAATTAAAATTTAGTGTTGTTAGTTGGTTAAAGAAGCCTCGAACGAGACGTCACAAATGGAGCACAGAATCGTCTTAACAGATCTAAGTCTGTTAGATGAAATGTGTTATTTTTATTTTCTTGAGACTGATTTGAGCCAATGAACAAGAAGATAGCTTTCCTAACATTTTGGTCCGTTTGGTCACTTTGGCTTTTGTATGTGACATCGGGTTTGATCTCGTTAATGTTGTTTATTCGTCGGTGGCCAAGTGGCTAGGGCTGTTAACTTCCATTCGGAAGTTCGCTGGTTCGAGCCTCGGTGCGTACCAATGTGTTTTCGATTTTCGGATTCATATGTACGTTTATTCGACGCTCTTACAGTGAAGGAAAACATCGTGAGGAAACCTGCACACGCCACACACCAGCGAAAAAATGACAAAGATTGTGTGTTCGTGACCAATGCGCACTGGGCCAGCGTGGTCGACTAAGGCCTATTCACCCTGATTTCCGGGTAGGCTCTAGCCCCTCGGTGGGGACATAATATGAGCTGTTAACAATGTTGTTTATTCATGAGTATATCATCTCTCTTAAGTAGCATAGAATCAGAATAACACTGTTATGTCACTGTTATGTTCAATAATACTCCTATAGCTTTTGCTAAATCGGCCAAAAATTTGGGCCTGGTCATGGACAATCATCTATCCTGGAGTTTCCATGTCAATGAACTCAGCAAAAAAGTACATTACTCTCTTCATTCGCTTAGGCGCCTTCAATATTTTTTACCCCTGAAAACCAAGATCTCTCTTGCACAAACTTTACTGTTGCCTATCCTGGATTATGCCGACTGCTGCTATCTGGATGCCACCGAGGAGCTCCTAAATAAACTTGAGCGTCTTCAAAATCTGTGTATTCGATTCATCTTTGGTTTACGCAAATATGATCACATTTCCGAGTTTCGTACACGACTCAAGTGGCTCCCAATTCGCTTTCGCAGGAATACTCACATCCTCTGTACCCTCTTCAATATCCTTTACAATCCCTCTTCCCCAACATACTTAAAAAATCGTTTCTCCTTCTTACGTTCCGATGACAGGTCCTCTCGCTGTCACATACGCACTCTCCTTTCCTTTCCTGTGCATAGTACCCGCATGTACTCTGAATCCTTCACTGTGCATGCGGTCAGGCTGTGGAACTCGCTCCCGCATACTATACGCGACAGCCCTTCAATTTTCACTTTCAAAAAGCGTTTAAAAACACATTATCTTTCTTTATGTAAATAATCCGTGGTATATTGTATATAATCATGTAGGTATATTATGTATATAGGTATATATATATATTTACTGTGTATTTATCTATGGCATTGTATGGTATAAGTAGTAAATATTATTTATGTGTTTGAGTTATGTATGTATTCATAATTATTCGAATAAATTGTGCACGTCTATGCCCGTTTATTGTTAAGTTTTTTTCTTGTCTTAGCCAAGGCCAGCTGTAAGACATTTCGTAAGAAATAAGCTGTGCCTGTTGTGTCTGTTTTTTAAATGTTTATTACTGTAAATAATATTGTGTACAATAAATGATAAATAAAATAAATAATAAATAAATAAAATAACACTTATTCTACTAACACCTTCTTGTTTTGAAGACGCCAAGGTCTAATGACAGGCTCCTTAGTCACGGAGTTTTCTAAAACCATTGATGAGTATTAGTAAAAAAACAAAACACAGACGTCTTCATAAATAGGGGGTGAATGATTCGAAGTGTGACGTAATGGTTTATTTTCCTGCCTTGTGCGCGAAGGAAAACCCCGTATGTCATATATAGGAAAAATTCATATATTTTACCTGTATAATAATTCATATAACATTGAAAAAAACTGCGGGTAAATTAAAGTGACTGACGTAGCGAGAAGATTGCAAAACTTGTAGGTTGAACTAAAATCCTAATTAGAAATGATACCGGACAAACTGGTATTAATGTTAAAGTGAAATATTCTACCAGGCAACCAAACTAAACTGAAAAAAATCATCATCATCATCTTCAGACTGTAGACGTCCACTGCTGGACAAAGGCCTCCCCCAAGGATCTCTACAATGATCAATCCTGCTTGGCCCGCTTCCAGCGGCTTCCCGCGACCCTCACCAGATCATCGTATGTGCAGGCATGCGCTTTTCAACAAACTTTTTGCCCCAACGACCGTCGCGTCGGTTCTACGCGCAAGCACATTACAGGTCGAATGACGATAATGAGGTTTCATTATGTATATAGAGATAGGTTTTAAATATGTATATTAAATACTAACTTTTAGCGTAAATTATAAACCCCTTATAAATCCTTTCAGTCTAGTTTGATAAACCCTCATTACAGTCATGTCAAGGGCGTTCGATAATAAAACTTAGATTACGAGTTCTAAGTCTTTAAAGCAATTGTAAGTCTTTTATAAGAAAATTACATGTCCATTACAAAGAATTTCATATTTAGCTAGTTGAAATACTGAATCGGTGTGATTTTCAAATCAATCAATCAAATCGTTTTATTTTCTACATTAAATTACTTTTTGTGGCACAAGTGGCGCGCGAATTTGTTATTTTGTGAAGAAGTAAATCGAATAAAATAAAAAATCATTGTGCTCAGACAGGGACCATCTCTCTTTTCATTTCGTCTGTGGCAAAAGTAGTATTTATTTAGGTACATACCTACAACTTTATGACCATAATTAGCAGTAGGAAAATACCTGAAAAAAAAAGTAAAAAAAAAACGAAAATGTTTATCGCAAAGCAAGTTTAAATAAATGAAACTTCGTTTATTAAAACCTGTACAAAAGAACTTTCTTAAATAGGTAGAGCCCATCCTTTGCATTACACTCTACAATAAGTTATCTACACTATGGGTGACTATAATAAAAGGGAGTGCAGTAGACATTTGAGTATCCTCTACTATACATTCAAAGAACGCGACAAGAAAGTGTCCTTTTTTAAAGACATGTCAAATTATATGGCACTGATATAAGACGTAATCAGACATGGTAATTTTACTCGATTTTAAATTTACACCGTTTAACATCCGCCATGACTTGAGAATAAAGTTGTTTCCGCTGCCAGATGTAGCTTCCGGTAACAGCCCTTATGTGTGTCCCCATCGAGGGGCTCGAGCCTAACCTGATATCAGGGTGAATAGGCCTTAGCCGACTAAGCTGGCCCACACACACATAACATTTGAATTACTTCGCAGATTTCCTCATGGTGTATTCCTTCACCGTAAGAGCGTCGAATCCTTCCGCCCTTCCGAATGGAAGATAACCGCCCTAGCCACTGTGCCACCGACGTATAAAGTCGCTCAGTCATGTCAAATCGTCACCCTCGCTCTCTGGCGTTTAAATAATAATAATAACTCGGTGCTCGCGAAGCTGTATAATGCTTAATCCAAATTATACGCTAAGCAAGTCGGAATAGAAGGGGAGCCGTCTCTTATTGTCAGCAGCTTTATATCAGCGACATAGAGGTGGTTGCTTTAAAAAAAAGAAGAAATATTAAAGAGAAAATCTGTAAGTTTCGGCTGAGCAAATACTGAAATACAGAAATACATTATCACGTACCATCATAATTTTCTGTGCTCTCAAAAGGACCTCATATGTGAAACTATTTTATAATTTAGACCTTAAGATACGATATTATGATTGGAAATAAATGAATTGAATTGAATTGCTCAGTCAACGGCTTTGAAGACATCACTAAATTAACTTTTCACAAAAACGAAAAAACATAAATTGATAAGCATACAGAATTGTCATTTTAATAGGACAGTATGTATGGAGCACTTTTTTTTTTTTCTTAACAATGTTTCTTTTTTAATTTTGTAACGATTTTTCTATCTTTCTTTATTCTAAAAATACAAAGGGCTTTCACTATAAAAAAGACCTTAAAATAACATTGCCTTTAGCCCAAATTCTCCCCCAAAATAACAATCGTATACATTTTTAACCACGAGTAGGTAAGTTGGGATCCTTGGAAGTTGGGAATGAACTAAGTCCGTAATAACTGAGACGCTCGTTACGGCCTATCACCCAAAGGGGATAGGGATGAGACACGTCGGGTTGATTAGTATCGATATCGATAAATAAAATAAATGGAAAGTTTCCAGTAGCAAATTAAGAAAAAAAATCCTTACAAACGTTCAACAGATGGCACTAGTAAGTAGTGAGGTAATAAATACAGAAGTATTGGATTATAATAACATTCAAATTAATCAACTAATTATCCTAAAATTAATTTCAGTCAGAACCGTACAACCCGACAAAAAAATGACAAAAGGTCTACAATAAATCTCACTGTTCTCATTACTTTACTAGAATCTTAAAGAACGCTCGTTTTTTTCTTAATTTCAAGCTATCAGAAAATCTCCCTATGCTTGTGTTGGGAAGTACAACGAAACAAGCTTGTAGGCTTAGTGTCTAAATAGTGACTGCGACAGATTAAAATCATATAATTCACTGAATAAGTTGATAAGAATAGTAATTTACTTGGAAACGTTCAAAAAGTGTACTTTCTAGAAAACTTGCTACGTTAACATCCAAACCCCGAATCCTTACACCATATATATTTTAGTGTCTATGTTACGCTCAAAGATCGAAAACGCTCAGTGAGCGGAAAAATAGCTCGCAACGCGTTGTGGTCACAGTAAAACATCCACATCGCGAAATTCGTGTTATGGCTCTAATGAAAACGCGCACGACGCGTTGTGGGAATCACAGAAAGACCAAATAGCGAAATTCGTGTCGTGGCTGACATGCTATTCGATCTCAACACGTTGTGGCAATGAAGAAAAGCCATGACGCGTATGGAATATTATTTGATTACGACGCATACTACTTTCCGATATGGATCCTACTAGGCCTAGGCTGGAACTGTTTTGGTAGATGTCCATAAGAAATATTTTTTATTTTATAAAATCACTGCTTAGCGTGGTTGTCATTATTAAATATAATTATATAAATTAAAATAAAATAAAGCTTTATTTGTTATTTTATTATTGAGATTACTTTAGGTATATTTAAAAAATCAACGTATTAAGTGATAAATTATTGAACACAAAATATTAATCATTTGTAAATTACTTATAATTCACTTAAATAATCAGGATCTTTTTATGACAATTTAAAATTCTTTAAAAGAGCCGACACCGACGAGTTTCTTACAACCTGTCCATCGTGATATGGTTAAAACAATGAATGCTCAAAACGCGTCATGGCTTTCTGGATTGCCACAACGCGTTAAGATCGAATAGCATGTCAGCCACGACACGAACTTCGTTATTTGGTCTTTCTGTGATTGCCACAACGCGTCGTGCGTGTTTTCATTAGAGCCATAACACGAATTTCGCGATGTGGATGTTTTACTGTGACCACAACGCGTTGTGAGCAATTTTTTCGCTCACTGAGCGTTTTCGATCTTTGAGCGTAACATCTATACTGTGTGTAGAAAAATATTCAATTTAATTTAAATTGTTCTTCAGTTTCTGCAAATAGCTCAGCGTTATTTTAATTGATTGTATTAAATCTCCTTGTAGGTCAAAATATATGAAATTTAAAAAATCTAGCTTTAAAATTTGCAAAATTACATTCTTAAACTGGCAAAGGAACTTGCTGATAACGATCTTAATTTTTGACGATAATGATCTACGCGTATGACTTTACGCTATTATTAATAAGCACTTACTTACTGTGCAAATTGTCTTAAAATAAATAGATAACCAAAAAAGTAATTTCACTAAACTACTTACCATAAAAACTTACAACCCAACTACAAGACAAGTTATTTTCGCACAACCATTTTAAAATTTTAATTGGAATATTAATTTCGACATTCAATCATCGTTATCGATAAAAGCGGCCCATCCCTAGAGATTATTATACAAATTATGGTGAATGTGCTTTATAATTGTGCTTGGCTGAAGCTATTCTGAAGGCAATTTGGGCGACAAAAAGCTGTTATTTATTTAATTTATTAAATTTATTAACTAAACAAAACACCCTCTGTTTTAGAGATGAAGCTGGTTAAGATCGTTTTGTTTCAAAGGAAAGTATCTTACCAAGTTGTTTTAAGGTCTACACGATATAAAATATATTTAAACTTTAAGCAGGGTTTAAAATTTACACTGCCTACTCTCCGTTTATGTTCCACTAGACCGGTGGAACGTTAGCGTAAACTTTACGGAAAAAACGATGATTCCGTGCTTCTGAAGACACTTAGAGACCCCCCACACTAGTCTTTCGAGCGTCTTCGTCGTGCGTCGCGCATACAGCCATAGGCAGCAAAGCGAGTGAAACAAAAGACGGACGCGGATGATGGCGCTACGCACGACTATGACGCTAGAAAGACGCCAGTATGGAGGGTGTCTTAAAGCCGTTGAGTCCAAGCCATGTCTGTATTATGTGGTATTCTATGCAAAAAAATAATAATTAAAGATCCGACGCTTGTGGAGTTTATTCGGCGAGCTCTTCTCCACAAAAGACCGCACATTTTGCTTTGCTGTGTAATGTAATGTAATTTTATTTGACATAAGTTGACATACTAAGTGATATAGAATGTCCAAAAGTTAAAATAAACGATTTCATTTTATTTCATTTCATGCGGCTCAATGATTTTGTTCTTCGTAAGATCATCGAGTAAATGTGCTTATGGATTCAAAAGTCGAAGACACATTGTTACGTGCCGAGGTTTGAACTCGCGGCTCCCGTTTGGAAGACAACGGTTCTAGCCACTGGGCCACCGACGACACTTCGACATGAATGCATCAAAACAGGAAAATAAAAGTATATCAAATTCCACTTCACACCTAAAGGGGTGAAGCAATAAAAATACACTAGTAAACGAGTACTCGTAGTACTGTACCAATAAATATATAATCTGTCTTTTATTATACTCCACCCCGCGTATAGGGGATCTATGTTATTGTTAGTAAAAAGATTTTATTATAAAAATCCAAGCCCTTATTGGATTAAAAAAAATTTAAAGTTTCCAAATAATTGATTTGTCATAATAGAGAACCGCGGTCGGATTTGGCGCCCAGAGCGAGACTAGTGTTAATTTAAAAAAAAAAAGAATTGGTGAAAGAAATTAGAGCGGTGTTAATTCAACATATTTTTTAAATATTGCTTTAATATTGTATTTAAAAAAAATATTCGCCATATTGAATTTAGAATAATGTACATTTTTTTAGTGTTGTCGCAGAATAAAATAGAAAATCACTGTATTGTTACGTTAATCCACAGAATATCAAGTGTTAAACGTAGGTACTTTTTTTGCCCTTTTGCATTAAGAGTAGTGACTAAAGAATTTTGTCGTCCAACTTTTATTTTTAACCCTATTTTCACATATACTTTTAAATACATATAATTTTTAAACTAATTTTTAAAAATACCTCTGAAATGGCATAACAAAATGGCTGAGTTTCATCAAAGAAGAACCTTCGAGGAACGCGTGATGGTGCAAAGGAAAAAAATACAATAGTGATTTGGAAAATGTTTAAAGTGTAATAAAATATAAAATTGTTTTGTTTGTTTGTTTAGCGGTCACAGAAAAGGCGGGATACCAGTCGCCATATGGAGGAATGGACAATGGAATGGTGAGTGTTTAAAAACCATAGCTTTTTATAAAAAACATTCTGCAAACATTAGTAAATGTTACAGGAGTTTTTTTATTGACCTATGCTTGTATCGAAAAAGCACGACGAATCAAGCTTCACCGGACTTGCGGGGGAGCGGAAGACTCTACCCGAAAGTAGTCATGTACCAAAGCGTCTAGGGGCGGCTCGAGGGAGCCTCGGACCAGGGCGTTGAATATCGATACGGAAAAACATCGTAACAAAATGAGGGTATAATAAATAAAAAATAAAAGGGTATACATATATTATGTTTATCTATATTTTCTTCTCTACGTACGCAAATCATTCGTTATCATCTCAGCCTGTAGACGTCCACTGCTGGACAAAGGCCTCCCCCAAAGATCTTCACAACTATCAGTCCTGCTTGGCCCGCATCCAGCGGCTTCCCGGAAACCTCAACAGAGGGGCTACTCTTAAGGGCTTCACACACAGCAGCTATAACTACATCTTTACATTACATTAAAGCACGATACATCTCATTACATCTTTCCATAGAAATCGCCAGGAGACAACACACAGCAGCTATAATGTAACGAAGAAAGTAATGTACATTAATATACATTATAGCTGCTGTGTGTGAAGCCCTTTACAGCGATGTCCGGTGATACTTGATTGGTCGTACTTTTTCGACACAGCATAGGTCAATTAAAAAAAAACCAATCCGTCGTCGGCGATTGAGTTCGGGCGTTTCGTGATCTCCAATGCCACACTAGCGCCACCTTGGTATCATATTGGGCGGATATTGAGTGAACTAAATGAAATCGAACATTTGTCAAATTTTGGCGGACAGATTTTCAAGAGTAGCGGTCTAAAATTGACTTTGGTATTGCATTGTGTTGAAATTGGGATCGATATTGATTTCAAGAGTAGAGCCCAATATCTTCGGTCCACTTTGCCCACGCTACGTCTTCCAGCGCCGCTATTCATAAACCTTTTTGCCCGAACGGCCGTCGGTTCTACGAGCAATGTGCCCCTCCCACTGCCACTTAAGTTTAGCCACTGGTCGGTCACTCCATACAGAAAACGCGTTTTGACAAGCTACTTCATTTTGAATAACAACTGAATATCAACTACAAGTCAATGGCGCTAGGCGCTATGTAAAACACCTCCTAACACCCCTGGTAGAGTCCTGCGGGGTGCGGGGAGTGGAGCGCTATATCGGGTGGGGAACTCATTTTAGCGCGGGGGGGTGAGTGTCCTTTCTGTACGGGTTAGTAGTATTATTAATTATATTTAGTATTATTTTCTTCTGTGGTTTAGGGCTATGTCGGTAACTCTTCTTTCGCCTGCGGATCTCATCATTCCTGATCCGATCACGTAAGGAAACTCCAAGCATATCTCCATAACTCAGCGCAAATATCCAGTAACCATTCCATAAAACAAAATCCACAGAAAAAAATGCAAATAAAAGAAGGATTCGCTCTATCGGCAGTTTTTTAGCAGAAGGGATACCTTTTTGCGCGGGAAAAAGGTTAACCTGGCATATTATATCGGGGTTGGATTGTAAATCATAGGCATATTTATTCCGATGTAGTTTAGGAAAAAGTGATGTGGTTCATATTTTAAAGTAATAATAAGTAGTGGATAACACAATGTTTGCCCTGGGCGGGATTCGAAGGCAAACTACCTACTAGGTAAACTAGGTAGGTTACGGGTTTTATTTAAATATCCCGAGAACCTTCTACTACACAACCAATACGCTCTTAGCTCAGTAATTTCATGTTTATTAAACCTATAAGTGGATTAAGATCAAGTTATTCGACTTGTCATCTGTTGCGGTCGGGCCCATTATAGCCGATACATCATTTTAACTGCGACAATAAACCATCAGTTAAAAAATCTTTTGTTTTTTAAAAATACTAATTGGTTTTGTGTTAAAAAATGTTTGTTTAAAATATAATTTGTTCTCATGTCAATCTCTGTCCAGCCTAGAATTAAAAAAAATCAAAATTCAAAGTTCAAAATGTGTTTATTCGAAGTAAGATTTTACAAATCACTTTTCGACGTCGAGGCGAGTTCACGATTTGGCTGACTTCTGTGGAGAAGAACTTCTGTAGACAAGCCTAGCTGTGCTATCAAATTGCCCAAGTCTGTCTATAGGCCTTTTGTCCATAGGCATAAAATCGTCTGTGTTATTTGGTTAAGGCTTAGTTTCGTCTAACTTCAAGTGTATTTTTTGTTTATTTATTTATTTATTATGGTTGCCATCCGGGATTGTAGTAAGTTTCACGGATAACAAAACAGTTTTTTCGTGTCTATTTTCTCATTCTATAGCGGGGGTTATTTACGGCTGCACGTTACGAGACAAAGCCCAAACATATTTGATAAAAATATATATATTTTAGAATTTAGTCATTCAGTCAGAAAAATATAAATGCAACGTGATATTTAAAAATTTACGGGAAAAGTAAAAATTTCAACTTATTCCCAAGGGAAATAATGCGAGCTAAAACGAACTCCAAAAAGCTAGTATATACAATTTTACACAAAAGTTATATATAGTAACATACAGATGGCGAAGAATCATTTTGAAACCAGTACCCATTAACAGCTTTTTTACTGGTTAACTGTAAAAATAAACAGATCTCAAGCTACTGCCGATTAAGCAATTTATGGGATGGATAAACGTTTTATCATAATTGACATATTTTTTTATATAATTGTCTTACTAAAAAAATGCCAGGTGTTGGGACTGTGAATTACTTGCTTATTGTGTGGGTTTCGATGTTAACCTACCTCACAAATCCTAGATTACTGTAAAGTTTTATTAAAATCCATTCAGTAGTTTTTACGTGAAAGAGTAACAAACATACAGCTGTCCCTCCTCACAAACTTTCGCGTTTATAATATTACTAGCTTTCCGCCGCTTAACAATATTTCCCGTGGTAATGAGGCATTTTCCCGCGGTAAAAGGTAGCCTATGTTACTCAGGGTGAATGTAGCTTTCTAATGGTGAAAGAATTTTTGAAATCGGCACAGTAGTTTTTGAGTTTATTCATTACAAACATACACACACACACACAAACATACATATCTTTTCTCTTTATAATATTAGTATGATAATAATTATTTTATTTATACTATTTATTTATTTAATTACATAATTAACTTGCAACTTACTATCCCTTTACCCGACTACATTTAATCTCCCAACTCAATACGTCAACCAAACATTATTCCAAGTTTTTCCTATTAATAAAGGGTTTACTCCAATAAGTATATGATTAAAAACGTTTAAAAGTCAATTTTGCTCACTAAAAAGTGACTAAAAAGTGATATAGCGGTGTTACGATCTATGTTTAACGGCAGTTAAAACACTAATACAAGTACTTGTTCAAGTTACTTACTTCTAGTTATTTTTACAAAATGTTTCGAGTTGTGCGCGATTCTGACTGACACCTAATCAAAATATTCTTTTTTTTTTACACAAACATTAAATAAAAGTAAATTAACAACCCTTGGAGCCGAGTGGTCAAAAGCTCGCCTCACATTTTACGGAGTTTACTGGTTTGAATCCCGGTGGCGCACTTGTCGAACAAACCAACATAATTTTGTGAGGCTTCCTCTAGTTTGGTTATGATATTCCAGGCTGAATAACAAAGAAATAAATAAAGGAATAATAATGAAATGAGTGTTCGAAAAAAAGACGATTCCGTGTTTCGGAAAGCAAGGAAAGCTGTCGCTCTCGGCTGTCTACGGATGTAGGTAATTATTATTCATCATGTCCGAAGCCTTAGTTGGCGGCTCAATTATTCTATCACCGGAAATATAGTGAAGAAATAAAAAGTTAAGTGGTGTTCTCAGCTGGGCTTTCTCTTCTCTTTTTCAACAGCTATCAGTCTGCCATTATTGGCTATAGCCTTAACCAACCTCTTTTTGTGATCGTCTTCCTTATTTTCTATTCCATTAATCCTAGCATGAAGCACTGTGACAAGCGATTATCTTACATGTATCTGTCAAAAAGTTGCGAGTAACCCGCCATATTGAAATATCCTCCAATAGAATAACAGTATACGCACGACAAGACTATGTCTGTCACGTGTGAGACCTCATACTAGCTTCCCAAGCCTGCGAGGTTTCTTAGATCGTCATCTAGCTAGAAAATGATATGCCCAAACGTGGCCTCGAATGCCTCCAATCCAATAAGCACTTTATCCATATATCTTGTGACATGACGCACTGCATTTTTATATTTAAATAGTGTTTCCTTGCCAGAATCGCGGCCCATCCAGTTTAGCATTATTCCTATAATGCATGCGAGATGTGGTGACAGCGATGGACAGGTGCCTTTATAAAGGCCCAGACACACTACCATCTGGTCTAGAATCTATTTTGTAATAATAATAATATGACCGGAAAATAATAATATAATACATGTGATGTATTAGACAAAATATGATCTATTATGTAAAAACTAGCGACCCGCCCCGGCTCCGCACGGGAAAATGGTTATTGTGGGTTATCCTTAAGTATATTATGCATGTATTATACATATAAACCTTCCTCTTGAATCACTCTATCTATTAAATAAAATCGCATCAAAATCCGTTGCGTAGTTTTAAAGATTTAAGCATACATAGGGATATAGGGACAGAGAAAGCGACTTTGTTTTATACTATGTAGTGATGAACGCTATAACTTGAGAACGGAAAATAATCGTCGCGTATTTTCTTTTTACGTATGACTTTTGAGTCTTCCGATTTTGATAATACTTTATTGTTGTTTAATTTTATCGTAATTTTATCGTTGATTTATAAATTTGACGTTGTGGAGGTTAAAAGCTGTTGTCTTATCAGTCGGATACCTCAAAATTATATAAGGAATTGGTCAAAAACCGGAGGGATCATATTACCCAACGAAAAAATTAAAAGTTTGTGTATTCGTGACCAACCCGCACTGGGCCAGCGTGGTCGACTAAGGCTTATTCACCCTAATATCAGGGTAGGCTCGAGCCCCTCGGTGGGGACATCTATAAGCTGTTAACGATATTTACTACCCCAATTAAGTTAACAAGTTTTCCCATAGGAAAGAAGTATTTTCCCGCGGTAAAAAGTATCTAAGATGTTGACCGGAGATATAAGGTACCACCATGCAAAATTTCATTTATATCGGTCCAACGATTCCAGAGATTAGCGTGTACAAACAGCCGACAATTTTTTCAAAACTTGTGTTATTGTGTTTAGCTACATCCGTAGGCAACCTTTATCACCTACAATCAGTTTTTTGAAAAACAAATCAAGTACAGACACGCCGATACTTTAGTTGTATTATATTATAGATAGATAGAAGAAGATAGAAAGATAATATACGAGTATTGTACGATCAAACTAATTTTTAACAAACAGTATGCATCAACCCTAACTCCTCGGAGCTATGGAGATTAAAATATCGTAAACTAGGTTTTTTTTGGTGTTATTTTATTTGATGTATGCAAAACGTCACTAGAACACGCAAAGTGTGGATCAAGGCAGTCTCGTTTAGTTTAATCATCTTGTTGTATTGTAAGGTCGATGACCGATCTCACTAGCCCTGATTATAAAACACAACCTTTCCGCCGCGGCTCCGCCCGCGTTTAAAGTTTTTCCCGTGGTAATAAGGCATTTTCCCGCGGTAAAAGGTAGCCTATGTTACTCAGGGTAAATGTAGCTATCTAACGGTGAAAGAAATTTTGAAATGGGTTCAGTAGTTTTTGAGTTTATTCATTACAAACATACACACACAAAATACAAATCTGTCAAGTATGGTAGTATGATAACTAAATAAAATCAATTTTAGATTTTTTTTTATTTTTCTTCACCAGTAATGCGACTAAAAAGTTTGAAAGATTTTCCTTGCGGAAGTCAGTATGTGCAAAATATCTCGCAACTTCCATAATCATGTCTTTTTAGGGTTCCGTACAGCAAAAATGGAACCCTTGTAGGATCTTACTCGTCTTTATCTGTCCGTCTGTCAGCGCCAATTCCCTCCGAAACTACTGGACCGATTGAACTAAAATTTGGTACACGTATGTAGGTAAATCCGTGGCATTGATTGGCCAAACATAAGACCTGACACTCTTGAAATGTTTCCAAGTATAAATAGAATACAACTAGCTACACTGCTGTGTTCCTTTATAAATCAGAAAACACAAATAACTTATTATACTGATTTATTCAGTTTCTGCAAATCTTCAACGTACGATCATACATCCAGAGTATCCCAAAGAATACTAAATCAATCGAAGAGTCAATTCAGTATTTAAAAATAATATAGTTTTACTAAATAAATGGCAAAACAGCCAGTCCCGAAACAAAGGAGTTGCATATTCAACTATGCAAACTCCACACTGCCTTCTCATTAATACTTACACAATACAAATACAAAATATTCTTTATTGACACCACAATACAATTTAAACAAATTATTTCTTATGTCGCACTCGTTATTAATTCGCAATAAACTCTATTTCACATCTCCGCGCATCAAAACCAGCTAATAACAATTACGGCTTCAAGCCTAAGGGCCTCGGCAGACGGGCTGCACTGCGACTGCACTACAACTGCATATTGGGCAAAACGTGAAAGATCTGCGTAGAAAAATCTATCTATCTCTCCTAGCCTTATTGCATCATTTGGGGTCGGCTCTCCTAGTACTCCTTCGCCAAACAGTTCTGTTCTGGGTCGTCTCTGGTGTTATCTGAGCCTCCTTCATGTCTCTGTTAACAGAAGCCATCCATGTCAGGCGGGGTCTACCTGGTCTCTTAGGCGGTGGTGGGAGCATATCCAGTATCTTCCTTGTCATATATTCAGGAGGGCGGCGCATCACGTGTCCGTACGATCTTAATCGGCTTTCCTTCAGTTTTTCCTGAATAGATGTTATCCTGAGACTGCCACGACTATTGGAATGGTTTCCTTTAGAATAAGACCCAAAAAAAACTTCGAATCCAGAACTGGTCATATTTAGAATAAGTCACATAAAGAAATGGTCACTGGTTCTTAAAGTGCAGCTACGAGTAAAGACAGTCAAAATGCAGTTTGGGTTTAGATGGCTTTGTGTGAAATTTCGCTTACATATTTAAAATTTAATTAAAGTGCAACCCAAGTCCAATTTAAATACGGTCAAATAGATTTTTGTTAGAATAGGTGTGGTAATAAAAAAAAATGTGCAGCAGTCAGAATGCTATTAAAAAGCAGCTGCTGTTATCTTCTTTATCTCATCTTGTTATTTGTCAACAGGGAAAAAGGGCTCCTATAAAGTGTTTTCCAATGATCTTTCTCTTCCAATTCTCTCAAAGAGTAACGGAAAATGCAGACTTAATCAAAATAAATTATTAAAAAAATAGGATATATTAGAAATATTTTGTACTTACTACTTAATAGTCTCTAATCTCTGAAGTAAATTTACCAAGAATGAAACTGCCAAAATGCAGCTGAAATGCAGTCGGCTTGCAGTCCGCCTGCAGTCCCCAACACAAAGACATCTCAAAACCTGTCCGCGGAATGTGGACGGGCAGATGTTCCGCTCGTCTATTTGTTATTATAATGGCAGAAGGTGCTAGGTTCGATTCTCGTGTCATGTTAAGGACGGCTTATGGAAAAAAAGGAACGGGCCTAATTATAATGGGTGTTTATTCGGAGTGAAGCGGAGGTTGTTATGGAATTTATATCAATACGCGTTGTTTTTAACCCCCGACAAAAAAAAGAGGGGTGTTATAAGTTTGACGTGTGTGTCTGTCTGTCTGTCTGTCTGTCTGTGGCATCGTAGCTCCTAAACGGATGCACCGATTTTGATCTAGTTTTTTTTGTTTGCCAGGTGTCACAATCGAGAGTGTTCTTAGCTATGATCCAAGAAAATATCTTCAGCCATTTGAAGATCATCAGCTCTTTTCTAGTTGTTGAAAGGATCAAGTAACGGTTTTGTGTCGGGGGTTATTAAATTTTAAGATTTAGTGTTATTATTTTATTTTTTCCCTCGGGAATAAGGGGTTTAAAAAGTTCATAGTATACGTTGTCTTGACAACAACACCTATGCGTAAATGAAACAAAAATATACTCGAACACAACATTTTCAGAAAAGGACTTTCTGAGAAAAGAACATTTTGAGAAAAGGTCTTTCCGAGAGAAGGACTTTTTGAAAAAAGGACTCTATGTGCCGAGACTTTTGAGTTGAGGGAAAACATCGCGAGGAAACCTGCACATACCTGCGAAGAAATTCAAAGATTGAGTGTTCGTGACCAACTCGCACTGGGTCAGCGTGATCGACTAAGGCCTGTTCACTCCGACAGGGTAGCAAGAGAGTCTTACCCAGGCATCAAATGAGATACTTATTATGTATTATTACCTTAAACCCTTGAAATGTACCATTTGACCGCAAATAAAATAAATAAATATATAAAATAGATAACAACCTACTCTCAGACCTACTGAAAGTACATATAAAATTTAAATGCCGTTTCGGAGGAGTAAATAAAGGTAACTAACACTGAGACACAAGAATTTCATATATTAGATAAAACATCATACATGCATGAAGAAAACACACATGAGCACGGTTACGCACACACGTCTAAGTTTCGCGTTAGCCGGCCCACTGCTATATCTACGTCTTCGGTATATACCGAAAACGTCTTCTGTGTACTGTCTCGTACATAATCACTACATAGTATAAAACAAAGTCGCTTTCTCTGTCCCTATGTCCCTATGTAAGCTTAAATCTTTAAATCTTTTTATATCATCTGTCTGACACCCAAGTACATGCTCTGCCTAGTTTGGGGTTAGATGGCCGTGTGTGAGATGTCTCCACATATTTATTTTATATTTATTTATTGTGTCCACGCGCGCTCAGTTTGAACAAAACATAATTTCCTCTATGAGAAGAGCAGTTAAAGTTGTTAAAGGAACTTTTCTTTCCGACTGTCAAGTTAAGAGGCAACAAAGGCAAGGCCGCGAATTAAAAGCAAGTAACTTTCCCCCCAACTCTCCTTCCCTCACCCCCTAACCTCCCTTAGTGTATTTTGGTAGTGGCTATATTACAAGGTACAAAATGAATATAAATGTCTGACTGAAATATACTGTTACCAAAATACACTAAGGGAAGTTAGGGGGTGAGGGAAGGAGAGTTGGGGGGCTAATAGTTTAAAATCTTATTATTGTAGTGAAATAATTTTATTTATAAACTAGCTGTCTGCTCGCGGCTACGCCCGCGTTGTTTTTCGACTTTTCCGTAGTAATTTTTAACTATCCTACGGGAATATTGAATTTTCCGGGATTAAAAGTATCTAAGATCTAACCTAACCTTAGCAATAAGGCCGCCTTTTGTACACCTGTGTTGCTTTAATTATGTTTGTTGTATTCTCTTGTGTGCAATAAAGTATATTCTATTCTATTCTATTCTATTCTAAGATGTTGACCAGGGATGTAAAGAACCTCCATGCAAAATTTCATTCAAATCTGTCCAATGGTTGCGGAGATTAGTCCGTACAAACAGACAAACAGACGGAGAAACAAAAAAAAAGAAAATTATCTGGATATGTTGTATTTCACTTCTTACATCCTCCTGACTCGGATTTTATCTTTTTTTACTATGTACAGACATTTGACCTCCAGTTTTATTATATAGATGAGCGTAATGTAATGTCAATAGCCTCCTTACCACATCAAATATTGGATCAGGGTGAACGTACAGAAGCCAGCACATGCGGTTGGATTCGCACTACGAAATTCACCCCTACCGCTACGGAATACGGTCGATCTCAAGATCAACATGTCCAACCGCATGTGCCCGCGTTTTTTTATTTTTAATTGACCTATGCTTGTGTCGAAAAGGTACGACCAATCAAGCTTCACTGGACTTGTTGTGCCCGCGTTAACAGTTTTTCCCGTGAGAATAAGGTATTTTCATTGTAAAGTTTCATTAAAATCCATTCAGTAGTTTTTGCGTGAATGAGTAACAAACGTACATCCATACTCACAAATTTTCGCGTTTATAATATTGGTAGGATAAACAGTTAAAAGACGTCCACTTCAGCCAAAAGCCTCCCCCGAAGATCTGACCAAATGAAACTTTGACCAAATGATACCAACTCGATCTCGTTTTTTTGCGTTCTGTTTCACTCTGTTTTATGTGAAGATGATTGTCTGTATGTAAGTGTTGGATGCATTAAGATTTTTATTGGTCTACATTACGGTCAAGTAAATGTTTAGTTTATCTACCTGTTATTATAATAGCCTAGAACAGAACAGCCCGTGATTAATCACACTTAAACATCTCTCCTTAATTGGAAACTGTTGATATTAAATTAAGGTTGTCTGGTAGAAATTGCTACTCATGAATAAGGCCGCCTACATGGACACTTTCTATCCTTTTTTTGTGAATTTTACTGTACTGTTATTTTCTAGTGTGCAATAAAGTATATACTTTCTGTTCTATATTTTTGGGGTTCGCAGTCGTCATTGGTTACACATGTGAACGTAAACATCACGTACGAAACACACAGGATAATTTGAGTTGGTCCAATTGCTAAGTCGGGACTAAAATCCATACTAATATTATAAATGCGAAAGTGTGTTTGTTTGTCCTTCCTTCACGCCCTAACTAAGCAACCAATCGTCTTGATTTTCGGTATAGAGTTAGTTGAAAGGATGAAGAGTGACATAGGGTACTTTTTACCTCGAGAAAATACCTCATTCCCACGGGGAAAAAACGCGGAAAGCTAGTACAAAATAAATACGAATAAATAGTTTATTTTTACACTAGCGAGCGACCCGCCCCGGCTCCGCACGGGAAAATGATTATTGTGGATTATTCTTAAGTATACTATGCATGTATTATACATATAAACCTTCCTCTTGAATCACTCTATCTATTAAAAAACCGCATCAAAATCCGTTGCGTAGTTTTTAAGATTTAAGCACACATAGGGACATAGGGACAGAGAAAGCGACTTTGTTTTATACTATGTTTGTAGTGATTCTATTCACACGCAATATATTTCTTCAGTAATCCTCCTCCAAGACTTACAGGAGTAGGAGCAGTTGAGCGTAGTGACAGTTTAGCAAAGGTCATAAAGTGTAGTGGCCGTCCCGGCCGGACTATAAAGCGCGACCCTCGCGAACGACCACTTAAAGGGAACCAAGTGTCATACCAGCGCCACGCCACTACTTCTAAAGAGGGGTACTTACTTAGGCCGAGTAGCATGTAACATATCTGTAGGCCTGCTATGTAAGTAGCGACAGGCTCGAGAAGCTGTTAAACGTGACATATTGACAGAACTGTTGCCGTAACATGCAGTGCTATGACAAAAGTGTGTCGCGCGAGAAACCCGCCATATTGAAATATCCTCCAATAGGAAAAGAGAATACGCACGACAAAATTATGTCTGTCACGCATGGACCGGGCATGTTAGAGGGGCTGCTATGGGTCTAATTTCACTATGTCGCGTTTGACAGCTTCTCGAGCCTGTCGCTACTTATATAGTAGGCCTAGTGATACTCAGTTGCGTGCCTAGGGTCTAACGATTGAGCAAGCCCAGATAATATGATGTAATTTTTTTAACCTTATATTTTAGTTTTTCTTCAAAAGTATTTTCATTTTTCATATGAGAGCAGTTGGTGGTCGCTTTTCACGTGTTATTCAAACGCACTGAAGGCGTGAACTCACTAGGCTGGATTTTAAAACAAGCCAGCAATAACATACCTCCAATGTCTTTGAAAAAAGCCGTTTGTAGTCTATTTACACAGTTCGTGTCATTACACGGTACTAAATCGAAAAAACCTATTTGAAAACCCCTGAAAACGTACTTAATAATTGATTTAAAACTTTTTTTCGCGTAGCACCAGTGTGACGTCATGACGCAAGTTAAGCGATACTTAACTAAGTGGCCAACGAATGAAGAGGTCGGTCGAAGACCCGACTTTAATGTATTAACTTGTGTTGACAGGAGTTAAAGCCCATTTCCGTTGCGCCACTTCAAATACACTTAAAAACATCAAATTTAAAAAACCCCCGCCACAAAACCGTTACTTGATCCTTTCAACAACTAGAAAAGAGCTGATAATCTTCAAATGGCTGAAGATATTTTCTTGGATCATAGCTAAGAACACTCTCGATTGTGATACCTTGCAAACAAAAAAAACTAGATGGTAATCGGCGCATCCGCTTAGGAAGTACGATGCCACAGACAGAAAGGCCGAAAGACACACACGTCAAACTTATTTTTTTATTTGTATCTGTTTTTGTGTTTCTGTTTGTGTGCAATCATTTTCATCGGGGGTTAAAAAGTCCGTTTTTAAAGCATTTTATCTGACAAGTCACTGAATGTCTTGTTTAATAAACGAAAGTCTATTCAACTTAAGTTTAAAAAATAAAATAAAAATGTTTAAAATAATCCCGCATAATCTCAAAATCACATATTTTATTTACTCCTCTTCCATCCAGTCGATACACTAATGAGTGTAAAATGTATAAAGAACATAATCGTTTTTAAATTTAAGTTATAGTATAACAAACTATTAAACTAGAACCTATGATTTCACTTCACCACAAGCACCATCGCAATACACATGGCACTGACCACTTATGTTGCACCAGTACGGCGTGGCTGCCACGTCGTGCGCGGCTGCGAACGGCCACCACCATCCCGACAGGCGCCAACACCACCAACAGCACGCGGACGTGCCGCCGATATGGGTGAGCTGTTGTTGCCGTGAGCTTGTTGTTGTGTCGAGTTTTCACGTGTTGTTGTAGTGACCGACTAGACTGCACCCGTTATTTACACTTTAGACATTTATACACGTAGTTTTGTTGTTTTTGGTGTTGTTGTGTTGAGTTTTCACGTGTTGTTATAGTGACCATGGTCTAAGAAAACAAGGTCTAACAAGAAGACCACGTGACTTGACACAAGCTTACGTCATATGTTGTTCATCCTTGTCGAATAATACGCATTCGACAAGGATGAACAGCAGATGACGTAGGCTTGTGTCAGTTTGACAGTCCGATTGTTAGACCTTGTTTTTTTAGACTATGGTAGTGACCGACTAGACTGCACCCGTTGTTATTTACACTTAAGACATTTATACACGTAGTTTTGTTGTTTTTGGTGTTGTTGTGTTGAGTTTTCACGTGTTGTTGTAGTGTCCATGGTCTTAGAAAACAAGGTGGAACAAGAAGACCACGTGACTTGACACAAGCCTACGTCATCTGCTGTTCATCCTTGTCGAATAACACGCATTCGACAAGGATGAACAGCGGATGACGTAGGCTTGTGTCAGTTTGACAGTCCGATTGTTAGACCTTGTTTATTTACACCTACAGTAGACATACACGTAGTTTTGTTGTGTTTGGTGTTGTTGTGTTTTGTTTTTGTAGTTGTAGTGACCGACGAGGACGACAGTGATATTAGATTTTTTGATGCTATTATGTTGTAATTTTGTCTGGTACGTAAACAATCTTCTTTAAAAATTAAGTTATTTAACACGTAGTTTGTGGGTTTTTGTTTTTTATTGTGCTGTAATTTTGTGTGGAAATTAGAAAATTCTGTAGTTTTATAATTACATTCATCTTTTACACGTAGTTTTTATTGTTGTTGTGTAGTTTTTATGTAATTATTTCTGTTTTGTTGTGTGAGTGTTTATGTAATTAATATTGTGTTAGTCATATTCATCATTGTGTTTTAAGTATCTATAAATAGTTTTAGATTACAAGTAATTAACCGGAACACCATTTTTCTTTCATTTTGCACAATATTTTACCTCTATCTGCCTTATTTTTTTTAGGTTAATTGTCTGTATATTATATTTTGTTAGCATGGTTGCGATGAGACTTTTTTGAGACCATGTTTTTTGACAAATTAATTAAATACTCGTAAATAAAATTGGACGGAGGGGGAAGCCTTTGTCCAGCAGTGGACGTCTTTCGGCTGAAATGATGATGGTCATGAAATAAAATTGAATTTGAACCTAGTATATATCACGGTTACTAAATACTTTTTTCTGCATAGTGTGAACTGGTAAGTACTTGATACATTTTATAAGTATTTTATCCATATAACTGCAATGTAGGAAATAAAACGAACACTATAGACTTTGTATCAGGACAGTTCACTCCAAATACGTCAAGCAAGCGATAGAGCACGTTCAGTAGAGCGAGTACAGTCGACGACACGTCATTCATACACTTTTTTTTATTGACCTATGCTTGAGTCGAAAAAGTACGACGGATCAAGCTTCACCGGACTTGCGGGGGAGCGGAAGACTACCCCAAAAAAAAGCCTTTTTTTTTTCTTTGAATTGACCTATGCTTGAGTCGAAAAGGTACGACGGATCAAGCTTCACCGGACTTGAACAAAAAAAAAGTCATATACCAACGCGTCTAGGGGCGGCTCGAGGGAGCCTCGGACCACGGCCTAGCGCGTTGATACTGAAAAACATCGTGAAGGAGACGACGCCTGAGGGGCTCCGTCTCTGATTATTGGTTTTGGTTATGGCCGCGCCCCCGCCGGCGGGTACGGGCACTGTTACCTGAAGGGTAATTGTAACCTGAAGGGTCATTCACACACATTGACTTTGGACTGAAAACCTCGTATCGTCTATTTTATCAAAAACGTTTCTTGACTTAGTTGGAACGAAAAATTCGAGAGGCGTATGTCCTGTGTCATAAAAATTTAAATAGACCATATTATGTTACTTGCTGCTACGGAACCCGTCATTGGCGAGTCCGACTCGCACTTGGCCGCTTTTTATTTTCAAGGATCGAGAGGGTTCTTAGCTTATAAAATGGCTGAAGATTCTTCAGCCATTTTGAAGATTATCAGCTCTTTTCTAGTTGTTGAAAGAATCAAATAACGGTAACAAATAATTTTAATTTAAAGCTATTTTATACGGTCTTTATGTCTATGGTATACAAATTCTGTTAAGGTTGACGTGCTAAAGACTGTACGATTTGACCTTCGACCGACAGATATCGCATTACATGAGTTTAATTAGCGCGTTTATTAATTTATAGTATCATTAATAATTATTGTATTTGTGTAGGTTTTTATAAATTACTAGCTGTTTGCCCCGCGGCTCCGCTCGCTCTCAGGAGTATAAAAAATATATAACAACCTAGAATAGAATAGAATAGAATAGAATATGCTTTATTGCACACAAAAAAATAAGAATAAGTAAATTCACAAAAAAGATCAAAAATGTACATGATTAAATTATTTATTCAGAAAAAACTTATCTAATACAAAGTATCCTTACTGACACCCACACTAGGGTACCCTGTATTGTGGGCTGTCAGTCCCACCCACATGTCCCACATGTACCACAACCTCAGAGCATTCTCAAACCAACTGAATATACTTATCAAATTTCATCAAAATCGGTTAAGCCGTTTCGGAGGAGTATGGCAACTAACACTGTGACACGAGAATTTTATATGTTAGAATTTAGATAATGTGAGGTAGTTCAAATTGGGAGACATTTACATCACTTGGTTAAGTAAGTTGCTTTTGGCAGAATGTATCCAGAATGTACTTACGCCGGGCGTTAACTTTTACTAAAAAACCATTCGCACACGATATATTCTAATTTTTATTCATTTTTGCATGTGCTGGCTACTGTACCATACGGTTGTATCAAATAATCGCATAAATTACTTTTTTTGAGGCTTAGCAGGAAGGAAGTGGCCCAAAGAATGTATAATCGAACCTTGGCCCATCGGGTCCGCCCACTGAAGAAAAATAACGATTGTGTCACTAGCTGAGCGAATCTGAGTCAGTAGGTAGATGTGATACTTTAAGTAGGGACTACTATTTGGTATTCTGTGCTTTAAGTATTAAACTACAACAGAAATATTCGAAATTATCGGAACTCGCTCATAAAAAAAAAGAAAAGCAAATACTAAAAAATATAAATATGTACCTATACTTTTTTTTTCTGCATACCTTAATTATGTTATGTCTTTATTAGTCATTTCAGTTAATTATATTTGCAAATAATTAGCGTCTTAGCCGCCAGATTTCCTTTCAGTTGATTTTTGTCAATATTTATTAACCTCACCTAAGATTTCTGTTTTTGACTATACAAAATTTGCTAAAAAAAATCAACTGACCGAAACACCTAAGTACTCAGAAATATTAAAACTAATAAAATTCCTGTTTCGGTCGAATCGGACGAAACTCAGCGACCGAATCGCCTACCAACCCAATTTCACGAAGCCGGTGTTGAGGTAAAATGTGAATGCAATTTTTTTGCCTTATTATTTTCAAAGCGACTAAAAACTGAGACAAACAGTTTAGATTAAAAAACAATCTCTTAATTTTGATTGTCAGAGGTAAATCTTGTAACAGGTTGTTAATAGTGTTTTTCGCGGGTTTTGGACATCGCTGAATCCGAAAATTGCTATTATAGCATTTCGAAAAATGACTGCTCGCACGTCAAAATACAAAATAGCGGCCAAAAAAACATGCCATTTCGGGTATCAATCAAATGAAAGGGAATCATAAGTAGATTACAAATATAATATAACATGTTGCTATATAAGCCATCCCTAGTCAAAGTTTTATCAAAAATAATTTATCGCTAGTAGCGTTTCGAACCTACTTTGCATAGCTGTAGATTCAAAACTTGTGAATCAATATTTATACATCCTTAATTTAAACGCGGAACGGAGCGGAGGGCAAACTAAAAAACCCATAACGAGCTCTAAAAACGGTAATGCTAGTTATTATACTCATAAATACTTAATTCGTGAAATGTATCAAAATCACGTGTATAGCGTTTTATTGGTAACATCGTCACGTGGCTAAAGGTGTGACCGGTGCGGCTGGTTTGCGAAACTGAAGATAACAGCTTCGATTCTCGGCCAGGTGATAGCTTAATGTACTTACTGACACGTAATTATGTGTGGGGTATTTGATTTGTGTGCAGTTTTCCGCCGTGTTATTTGTTTTCTCGCGGGAATAAGTGTTTTTTCACTTAACTGTGGTTTCATACATGGCCGAAAAGTAAAAGGTGACTTATGTATTAGTCCAGGGTAGAAACTATTTCTATTCCAAATTTCATCCACATCCATTCAATGTCTAAAGAGACAAACTACTAAATCGATTTCAAAAATTATTTCACCATTAGGAAGCTTCATTCACCCTGAGTAACATAGGCTACCTTTTTCCGCGGGAAAATGCCTCATTCCCACGGGAAAAACTGTTAACGCGGGCGGAGACGCAGCGGAAAGGTAGTATAAAGAGGAAGAATCAGATTTTTTTGTTAGTTTGCATTGAATAGGCTCCGAAATCGCTGAACCGGTTGTAATGAAACTTGGTACAAATAAAAGAATATACTTTGAGCAAGGACTAGTTGTTTTTACCGCGCGAAAATTCCTCATTCCCACGGGGCAAACTTAACGCGGGTGGAGCAGCGGGGTGTAAAACTAGTTGCAATAAAATTTACTTGTTCAAAAAAACATTCAAACATACTTTCTTTTTCTTATTTCTTAAACCTCTGTTGTTATTATTATTACTATTACACAATCAAATTTATGTAGATTACGAAATCTCTAAAATCTCAAATAAAATCGACGTCGAAGGGATATGTACCTACTTGCTTTTATACCTGTGTGTAAAAGGGCACGCTCCATTTTTTTGCCAGTTAGGGATGGGGTGATAGTCGATGTTGTATGAATCGATAAAAAAAGATACACATATTTGTTGAAACGGTTCTTAAAAAAACTTATACTATGTTAACTTAAACAAGGGGTTAATTGTAAATTTATTTATATTTTTTTTCTTGATGGTTCTTTATTTAATAAATCCAGATAACTTTTACTTTGTAACGTATTTGACAATCATAACGAATATTTTAATATCTTAAGCGCGAAAGACTAAAACAAACTCTACAGATGACATAGTTTTCAATATTTCAAATAGATTTATGAGATATAGGTTTGACTACACTTATTGTTAAATTTGATTGTTTTATTTGTTTTATTTTTATTTCATTAGGTAAATCTGAGTTCGGTAAAAAAAATGCATAAAAACACCTGAAAAATGTTATTTAGTAATTGTGTTCAAGAATACATCTGTATTTTGTTAGCTAGTGTAAATTATATAGGAAAATAGAAAAAAATAATCCATTTGTTCCTCTGTAAACATCAAGACGAATCGGTGTTTACTACCAAGAAAAAAAAAAGCTCTGAAAACGGAAAAAACAAATTGAAATTCAGGCCTCAAGATGTTCTATCTAGGATTAGAATAATGTTAGCACATCTGGTTTTAGGATTTACATTTCGGGGATCCTCGTTTCGAAAATTCTTAATATATCATGGTACTACTCAAATGTAGTGAAGAAAATAATTAATTAATTTTATAGAAAAAAAGAAAAAGAAACTTATATGTTTGCCGTCAGACCTGGCGCAAAGGATCCTTGAAATCATACTAATATTATAGAGAGGAAAGATTTGTATTTGTGTGTGTGTGTGTGTGTGTGTTTGTAATTCTTCTTCTTCTTGTCGTGTCGATGACAAATTGCTCAAATAAACTTAAAAAGTACTAAACTGATTTCAAAAATTCTTTCACCATTAGAATGCTACATTCACCCTGAGTAACATAGGCTACCATTCCCCGCAGGAAAATTCCTTCGGGAAAAACTCGCGCTACGCTCGCACTTGACCGGCATTTGATGTAAAACCTAACATTAGTTCGTCTGAAATTCAAAGTCTATGTTCTTTTCAAAACGATTCTGCATATTTGAATGTATAAAAGATGCTCTTTTTCTCAATTTCCCGTTTGTAATGAGTGTCATCGCTGTTTAGAATTGCATGTGGATCCAGGTGAATTAGTTAGTGTTGGTTTTGAATGTTAGATTCCAGTCTGACATCTGTCGAGACAGTCTTCATGCGGTGGCATACTTTATGTTTCATTATTTTATGGGTTCTACCTACAGCCTGTGACAAGACAAGTGAGTTTATTAATCTGAAGTTTACGCGTTAATAGATACTGCACTGCACATATCTGTATTCGAAAATTATCTTTTTGATAATTTTCATATTTCGATACAAAAATTTTAGAGCCAAACGTGCTTAACTATTTGTGATCACATTAATATGAGTCGCAGAGTAGTAGTAATTGGGTAAATAGTTAATAAACAAAATATTTAAATAGCTTCTGTTATATCGCCTTCTATCAGTAACTATTATTATCAGTACAAAAATTGCTAAAGGTAGTTCGACTTTTTGAAAAGATGTCTGTTTGTTTTAACATAGTAATTATGGATTTCGTCAAAAGAAAAGAAATTAATCTGGCTCTGTTCTATTTACTGTTGTATTTGACCACATATTCGATTTAATTTATTTTTTATAACTCAGTCGGTGACGGGCTGTTACCGTTAAGGAATTGGACCCTAAATCGCGCATCTTCAAACCAGATTGACGCAATCACATCAGCGCGTGTAACTCAAACTTGAAAACAATATAAATCACTAATCCTGAGGACCCCTAAATATTCCAAAAGACCTGTCAACGCAGACATAACAAATGGCCGCATAATTTTCAGATATATCACCTTCAGTGCATTTCCATACATAATGTCTAGACAGACATAGACCGCTCGTCTAGATTGACATCTGTCCGAATTCTATGAATGGCTGAGCAGTGCAGCTTTTGTATCTAGGGGGAATTTTTCATCGGCTTTTGTGAATTTTTCATTTGTAAATTGTGTTAGATGTATCGTTTTGTTTCTAGCGTTTTTCGCTATTGTTTTGTGAAAAAATATAATATAAATGTGACGTCATTGTACACATTTGTGTTTTTATTTTTCTGATTCCATAAAAAAATATGTTGAAACTATTTTTTTGGCTTTTGCTTTCATAATTCCTTATAAAAGTTATAATGAAAAAAAAAATGGAAATTGATGAATGAAATGAACGTAAAATAAAGGATTCTACATTTATTCACTTTCCATTAGGTTGAGGTACGTTTTTCTCGGTTTTATTTACTAAATTCACTGAAATAATTAAACATTTCAAAACTCTCCACCCTATCGACAACATTATCGACACACCGCCGTCCTTACCCGATCCTTCCCCCCGCGTCTGCGGAGGGGTGCACCTGGCGCGCGCCGCCAATCGCGTGCCGCCTGCGCCCGCGCACCGCGCAAGCAACCGTACGTGGATGATATGTAGGGGAAGTGTGAGGTAATGTCGAGTTTTAATAAGATTTGGGAGGGTTTAAAGAGAATTGTAAGGGCCTTTTTCCTGTCATGCGGATTTACGCCCGCGCGCGGATCAGTAGGCCTACTATGTAAGTAGCGACAGGCTCGAGAAGCTATCAAACGGGACATAGGGACATTAGAGCCCTAGTTAGTCGTTCTGTCAATATGTCGCGTTTGACAGCCTCTCGAGCCTGTCGCTACTTACAATAGTAGGCCTACTGATCCGCGTGCGGGCGTAAATCCGCATGACAGGAAAAAGGCCCTAAACCTGTACTTTTTCATACAGGATTGCACCCCGTAAATATGATACAATTTTCGCGCCGCGGTTTGTGTTAGCAGATTTTCCCTTGTAAATTAAGAACTTTCCCGTGATAAAAGGTAACCTATGTCCTTTCCCAAGGTCTGTTCTATCTTTGTGCCAAGTTTAATTAAAATCGATTCAGAGTTTTGGAGCCTATTCAATGCAAACAAACAATCAAATCTTTCCTCTTTTTATTATTGGTAATATTGGTATAGATATGCATTTAGCTTGACCAAAATTGATGTAATCGTAGTTTATTATTTCTCAGACAGTAGTGTTTTTAGCGTAGATATTTATATTTGCTTATTTTGTGTCTTTCTTTTGTCATGTTGTGCAGAATCTAATGTTATAATGATTATTCTAATGTATTTAGAAATATATTTAGTTCATTTAGTTCATTTTTATTTATACGCTAAATAAAAGTTTTTCTATTATATTTTAGAGTGCGAAACTCAGAACTTCCTCAGTATTCCCGATCCAGTAAATCCGCCATCTTTATTACCTTCTCCGTTCCCGCGCTTTAGACTCGTGCCGCTTTTTGTTTTTATTTCAACTCGCGCGCAGCCAGCTGTTCAGAGTCTTTGACCATGGGGGGAGTGACCCGGTTCTTTGGCTGTATGAGTGTGTATAACTTATTGTATGAACGTGCCTTTGCGAAATCGATCTTGGGAATGAAAAAAGTGGCTTTTAGCAGGAGCGCGGTTTTTGTGGGTAGTTTTCTTTTGTTTTAATGAATGCAACTGTATCTTGTTTTGTTTACTTTGTGTGCAACAATGTTGTGAATGGTCCGGTGAAGTCTGTCCACAGGTGGACAGTTTCATATAATGAAGTCAGTTCAGTACAGTCCGTGGCGGATCTAAATGAGCGTATCCTCGGGCGCTGCTCGCTATACAAGAGACTGACAAACATTTATAGTGAGCAACACGCAAGGCGTTAGTTCCGACACAGGCCACGTTCATTTAGGTCCTTGTCGGTCTGCAGATGATTTTACCTCGTCTACGCGATATTTTTTCCCGTGGGAATGAGGTAATTTAGGTAAAAAGAAAGATCTTTGGGGGAGGCCTTTGTCCAGCAGTGGACGTCTACTGGCTGAAATGATGATGATGATGATGATGAGGTAAAAAGTATTCTACTGTACCTACTGTTTCAGTGTTTGAGATTGTTGGTCCACAAAATCAACAATACAATACAATTAACAACTTAGCCACTGCCTTAATTCTTTGTTACAGGCCTTAATAATACCTACATTTTTGGTGTGTCAATTTGTACGGTCAAAATTAATAACCTTGAAGCAAAAAACAATTATTCATTCAGAAATTAATTTTCGCCCCTCATTTTATTAAATTCCAATGAATAAGATCCAATTAGTCCTTATAATAATAATAATGTACAGTATTGGCATAGCAAAGGGCGATTCTATTATGTTATGTAATTGGGAAAAAATATTGATATCGAAAATATATCGACAAAATATTTACCAAACTAGTTGTTGAATAACAGACTAACATCTGACATCTTTTGCATTTATACTGAGACTAGCTTTCCGCCCGCGTTAACCATTTTTCCCGTGGGAATGAGGTATTTTCCCGCGGTTAAAGGTAGCCTATGTGTTATTTTGATGTATAAGATATAATATTATTATTGTAAAGTTTTATTAAAATCCATTCAGTAGTTTTTGCGTGAAAGAGTAACAAACATCCATCCATCCTCACAAACTTACGCGTTTATAATATTAGGTAGTAGGATTTTTCTTAAAACTTGCATCAAAAACTCTTAACAGAATAGTACCTCGTAAAAGGGGGTGCAACAGAGACAAAAACTGGCGGCCATTTTGTTTGGGGTGCGCGGGCGCCTGTCCCCTCGTCACACATCGACACATCCTTTAGGGTGGAGTGGCTACGTTGAAATATAGTAGGTACTTGTTCGATATTATGTGCTGGGGTAAAGTACAAGTGCAATACTTGTTTCGTGACGTAATTTTATGTTTTATTGTAGTTCGATTAAGGAATGCCTCCATGGTCCAAAAAAACAAGTTCTAACACCACGACGTGACTGACACAAGCCTACGTCATTTTGCGCTGTTCATCCTTGTCTGTTACACGCATTCGACAAGGATGAACAGGCAAAATGACGTAGAAATGACGTAGGCTTGTGTCATTCACGACTATTTGGTATTCTGTGGTCACGTGGTCTAATTGTTAGACCTTGTTTTCTTGGACCATAAATGGCTCAAAGGAGGGTATAGAATGCGTGAGCGGGAACCTAAGTGATTTGTTCAGAAAGTTATTCAGGGTGCTTAGGGAAAAAACATACTAAAAATCCTGACGTCTAAGCTCGCCTCGTAGACGTCAGGATTTTTAAGCACTTTGAATAAGCTTCTGAAGAAATCGCTTAGGTTCTCGCTCACGCACTCTACATTTAGTTTATTGATCGGACTATTGATATTGAATTCTTTCTGTAAATTGCGCTTGTTGCCAATTGGCTAGGGCCGTTGAATTCAGAAGTTCGCCGGTTCCGCACGTTTTTCGACGCCCTCACGGTGAAGGAAAACATCATAGGCCGGGAGATGATGACAGAAATTTTTAGGTCATTTGTTACAGTATGGCGGTTTTACAGGAGTCTTAGTACACAATGACAAAAAGAAAAATGATAGTCATAGCGCTGGTACTGGCGGCCCAATCGCGTGGGCGTTAGTGAACTAGTCGGATAAATTACGAAAGTCAAACGATTTGTACCTACCACAAAAATTTTAGTATTTTCCGATAGCCCGTAAAAAATAACTAGACTACAGTGTCATGCCATACTTCTCCGGTGTGACTTACAGCCCGCCATACCGACGCGAAAAATAAAAATTCAACCATTTGTACCAGGGTAATTTTTGCACAGTTTGATCATCTTCGTGCAGCCATTTACGAAAATCACCATGCCATACTTTTCGGACGGCTCCAAATGGTCGCCATACTGCCGAAAATCTGCAATTTTTTTTTTCGCGATTGGGCCGCCAGTACCAGCGCTATGACCATCATTTTTCTTTTTGTCATTGCGTACTAAGACCCCTGTAAAACCGCCATACTGTAACAAATGACCTAAAATTTCTGTCATCATCTCCCGGCCTATCACGAGGAAACCTGCACACACCTGCGAAGTAATTTAAAGGTTGTGATGTGTCTAAAACCATGCAAAATTTCATTCAAATCGCGTGCAACGCAACGGTTTCGGAGATTAGCCCGTACAAACAGATAAAGAGAGAAACAAAAATTTTGAAAAAAAAATTGGATATGTTTTATATCACTCTTTGCATCCCCCTGACTCGGTTTTTAGATTTTTTTTCTATGTACAGTTTTCGACCTCTACAGTTTTATTATATTGGAGAAGTTTGTGGTCAGATGGCCGTATGTGAGATGTCCCCATATATACCTTTATTATTATTTATTTATTGCAGTCATTCCGGCAACCTTCGTCTATTTCCTTGTTCGTCTGATCTCCCGTTTATTGGTTTCTTTGGCTTAGTCAGAAAATCCTTTCTAACGTTAATAAGACGTATGTCTTTGTCAAAAACTATGTATTTCACCACCTTTCTCCACCAAAAGGTGACCCATTCTTACGGAGCAGATACCTTGTAGGTATAATATTTTACATCTTTCATATTCTTTCTTTCTTTCTGCCAACCATTTCCCACGGCCACACTCAGGAAGCCGCCGGAATGCCTCTGCGTAATTTTCGTAAAAAAAAAGCTACTAAACGCAAAAAAACCACCCGCATATAAAAGTTGAACCAACTTTGAACATCTGTCCCGTAACACATACAAAAATCATGCCTCTCACTCGCACCCGTGTGTAATGCGTGTAGTGCTTCTCTTTCTAACTTTAAGCAGGTATTTGCCGTACAATGCAGGTTGAATTACATATTTTTAGATTTACAAGTGTGGGTAGTCTAAAGTAATGTTCAATTTAATATTGTATCGAATTTCGGTGTTTTGTCACTGACATTATTGTAATTATATTTCGTTAGTCGCTGTATCAGTTTCGTTACAAGGTGTTACTGAAATGAT
Organism: Teleiodes luculella; assembly: GCA_948473455.1. Taxonomy (NCBI): domain Eukaryota; kingdom Metazoa; phylum Arthropoda; class Insecta; order Lepidoptera; family Gelechiidae; genus Teleiodes; species Teleiodes luculella. The sequence continues at coordinate 746,891 of OX419608.1, forward strand.
TATATTATATTTTTCTGGGCACCCTGCGCTGAAAATCTATATCTATACCTACATATATACCTATAAACTAATATTATAAAGAGGAAAGATTTGTATTTTTGTGTGTGTATGTTTGTAATGAATAAACTCAAAAACTACTATGCCGATTTTAAAATTCACCTTTAGAAAGCTACATTCACCCTAAGTTACATAGGCTACCTTTTATTTACTGCGGGAAAATCCCTCATTCCCACGGGAAAAATTGTTAACGCGGGCGGAGCCGCGGCGGAAAGCTAGTCGTATATAAATGAAGGCACTTGTGTCCTTCGGACTAAATCGTCCTAGCACTCTTAATTAACTACTTATTTACCTTACTATAGCGACCCGCCCCGGCTCCGCACGGGAAAATGGTTATTGTGGCTTATCCTTAAGTATATTATGCATGTATTATACTATAAACCTTCCTCTTGAATCACTCTATCTATTAAAAAAAACCGCATCAAAATCCGTTGCGTAGTTTTAAAGATTTAAGCGCACAAAGGGAGGGACATAGGGACGGAGAAAGCGACTTTGTTTTATAATATGTAGTGATTACAACAAATGCAAAATGATACAGAAGAGTAAATAAATTGAATTAATGATTAAAAAAGTCAACAGCCGGCCTTATCGCTTAAAACTAAGTCATTGCAACTGATGACTATGGATGGAAATAAATTAGAATATTCGATTAGAAAGTTTGTATAATGTCAGTGTAGTAGTAACTGTTTCTTATTCGCGACGAGTCCTCCCTAATGTGCCCTCCGATGCACGGAAGCGCTCAGTTAATTAGACCACATTGTTACCCATAAAGAACTAATAGAATATTACGTTATTGCACACCAGTCATATACAATCATTAATATGTAGCAAAAAGAGTGTACATGTAGGCGGCCTTATTGCTAAAGTTAGCAATTTCTACCAGGCAACCTTGATTTGCAACCTGTTGCATGCATACAACGACATTTTGAAATAATATGAATTTATAATAAAATAAAACCTATGTCTAAAGATTATGAAGTTACAAAAACATCTTATGAAAATTAAACTTACAAAAAAGTTTACTTAAAATCCTCGTATCAAACGCCACATCCTCAGATTATAGGAAACGGAACGGTGCGTGCGCGCATTCGAAATTTAAACTTTTTGCTTCAAGGGTGCTTTGTTCAACCCTCTCTTTCACTCCCGCGGTGTTTACATATGCCTGTCTCGCTCTCAAGGGGTGGGTGGATGGAACAGATGTTTCGAAGATAGTTTTTTTTTTCGTATTCGTTTCGATTCGGTCGCTATCGGACAATGGAATGGAGATTTTGAAAGCATATGGTGTATTTGGATGATTTTCAGATTTTTGTGAAATTAAACGGTTTTTGATTTTTTTTATACATGCATAAATCCATCTTTCATTGTATTCAATGAGGTTAGAAGTCTTTGCATTGCAAGTAGAGCGTCGGCGCGGCGGCGGCCAAATGGCTAGAGTCGTTGTCCATTCGGAAGTTCGCGGGTTCAAACCTCGGCACGTACCAATGTGTTTTCGATTTTCTAATACATAATATTATGTACGTTTATTCGACGCTACGGTGAAGGAAAACATCGTGAGGAAACCTGCACACACGTTAAAAGACATTCAAAGGTTGTGCGTGAAGTTGATTAGAAATTGGACCAGAAATTAAATTGGATTATTGTGCAGACGCCAGCACATGCGGTTGGACATTTGCACTACAAAATTCACCACTGCCACTACGGAATACGGGTGCTCTCAAGGTCAAGTCCAGCCGTATGTGCTGGCTACTGTACAATATCGTTAACATGATATTTAAATTCTTATTATAGCAATCCTTTACTGAATAATTTAAAAACTATGATCTAGGCTTACTATGTAAGAAGCGACAGGCTCGAGAAGCTGTCAAACGCGACATAGTGACATTAGAGCCATAGTGGTTCTGTCAATATGTCGCGTTTGTCAGTTTCTCGAGCTGGTCGCTTCTTACGTAGTAGGCCTACTGAATGGATTAATAAATCAACGATCTGTTAAAAAGAATGCAGTTATGATAAAACATAGTGTTAACACCAAATAAGTAACATTAGTATACATTATGTATAAAGGTCTTGACGAAGTTGGTTCCATACAGACACCTTACAGGTCGTGGTGACAGCTAACTAATACACACAAGGGTTTATGCCATTATTTACAAGTGTAATTTAATATCAACGACACTTTATTTAGGGTTCCATAGGTGTGCGAATCCAAAACCGAACTCTGACAAGACTCTACTCCGACAAAACCATGGTCTAAGAAAACAAGGTCTAACCATTAGACCACGTGACTGACACGAGCTTACGTCATTTTGCCTACTCATCCTTGTCGAATGCGTGTAATAGACAAAGATGAACAGAGCAAAATGACTTAGGCTTGTGTCAGTCACGTGGTCTAACGGTTAGACCTTGTTTTCTTGGACCATGGACAAAACATAAAATCTAACCTAACCTAACCTACCGAACTTGTCGGAGTAGTGTTTTGTCGGAGTTCGGTCCTTAAACCGTGTAAAATATATCGCAGTTAACATGTCCCCACCGAGGGGCTCGAGCCTACACTGTAATCAGGGTGATTAGGCCTTAGTCGACCACGCTGGCCCAGTGCGGGTTGGTCACGAACTCACAATCTTTGAATTTATTCGCAGGTGTGTGCAGGTTTCTCACGATGTTTCCGTTAAGAAAAGAACGTAGAATTAACGTACAATAGGCAGCACATGCGGATGGACATTATGACCTTATGAGCGCCCGTATTTCGTAGCGTTAGGGGTGAATTTCGTAGAGCGAGTGTCCAGCCGCATGTTCTATATATTTTACACGGTTTCTGTACATATGAATACGAAAACTAAAAACACATTGGTGCTAACAGCAAAATTGCTGCTAGCCCACCTTAAGGGATAATATTGTGTCATGGAGTACAGAACCAACCAATTGGTTCTTGTACTCCATGTATTGTGTGCAGTGGTTCGAGACAAAGTATGCCAGGCCCCGCCTTGCTGTTTTTTTTTTCCGTCATAAACGTTATATTGAGATACCTAACTATAAATATTCTTTTTCGAATCTTCGTTTCTTAAGAAATATACTTCAAAAATCATCGGTAATTGGTAAATCAAACAAAAAGGCGCGGCTAGAGAAGATCGCCGCGTGCAAGCAATGAGAATATTTTCAAACTGGGCTAGCGGGAACTTTGCTGATAGTAAGGTATATTCGGGTAAGATCGGACGGTTTTTCGGCAAGTGAAAAGGACTTTGGGAAACTTCATATTTCTCAAAATGTATGAAAGCTATTTCGACGAAATAAACAGTAAACTGAGCGCAGAAGACCATTCTATAATCCAGAGTTCAATCCGATTTCTAGGCCTAGCAGCTTGGATTTTACAGCCATTTAAAAATCAGGTATGTTTTAAAAAGTGGTAGGAAAAAGATCGGACCTTAGAGTGGTAAGTTCGGACTACTATCTAATTTCAATTCTATTGATAGTTGGATAAGGTGCTTACTAGGTCTGTGTCCGGCATTTCATCTAGTTTTCGTCAATAGTGCTTTTTTTTTAAAAGCTCTTTGTATGTGGTGGGACCGACGTTTTGATTATATTTTCGACTTTTGATGTCCGATCTTTTCCTGCATGATAAAATTTTAGAAAATTATGGTTCTCAAACTTTAGCACAAGACGTGCTTTCGCGAGCCTATACATTTTTAAAAAGAAAGTACAGGTTGAAAATGGGACAGAATTTAAAAATAAAGTCACTAGATGGGCTAGTAATGTGTAACTTAAACGAAATTATTTAGGTAAAACATAATATACTGGAGTTAAGTAAATTTTAGGAAAATATATGTTCATTTTTAGTACTTATTGGGTGTCATTAAATTGGAAAAAAAGGCCTTAAGGAAGTGTCTAAAATTAAAATGTATTTTATGTATTCTTATTTCACTATACCAGCTTTCATTCTGTGCGTGAAAATATATTTTTACCTTTCAGTTTGTGAACCACTGGAATTTTTTTCGACGTAAAACACCGGACTGTTTATAGTCCGATCTTAAACTAACGGGCAAAAGATCGGATCTTTGCGAATAATAGCTCTAGATTAATTTTAATTACTTTAATTTATAGCTTATTTGCAAATTCTGACTATACAGTTGAAATATGTATGAAAACATGTAATTTGATACCCGAATTCACTAAAAAACAAACCAGGGAAAAGTCCGGATCAGTGCCTAAAACGTGAAAAATGCCATTTTTTGTTTAACTCATCGCTACACATAAACTATTAGGTCTAGGGATAAAAGCGACCTACGAAGAGGGGCAGGATGAAATGGTCTTGCTTTTTACGTTGCCAGTATTTAAAAATATCCACAAATTTGCTTTATTTTTAAGGGATCCGATCTTTTACCAAATCCGATCTTACCCGAATATACCTTACATGCCAATGGTTTAACCCGCGAACTTCCGAATGGAAGACAACAGCTCTAGCCACTTAGCCACCGACGCTCCCACTTGCCTGACTGAGCATGTGTTTTCAGTAATTATTAAGCCTCACTCTATATTATTATTTGTTTATGAGTCCGGCAGATAGCTGATAAATGATTCAGTGAAAAGGCTACGGAACTCCAAATTGAAACGTGTTTAATTTGCATTTTAAAACGTATTTTTTAAGAGGCAGTCCGTTAAGTACGTTATGATTATGCCATTATTGGTTGTATTCGTATGACTTTGTATGGTCTGCATAATCGGGTTTGCATGAGACAAAGTAAGCTATTTAGACGTTGATAGTAAAGTAATAAATAATAATTAATGTTTTTAAACATTTCGTCTCCTACTAATTTTATTATATTGAAACGTGCATATTTTTCTGTATATTTTTGTTCGTGTTTTATGATCAGATTCTTCTTCTTCTGGTTCCTCTCCACTCCTGGAGGTTGGCAGTCAGCTCTGCATACGCCCCTCTATCTCTCGCCAAACGGAAAAGTTCTCCGACCGCGACGCCTGTCCAGCTTTTAATGTTGTCGAGCCACGACATTTTAGGTCTGCCGACGCCTCTTTTCCGTATATAATGGAAAGAAATAGCTTTAGCATTTGGCTCATTAGGCTCACAGGCTTACAGTTTGGCTTCTTTGTAATATAATGAAAGTTGATTTCAACCATTCTCTTCGCAAAATTCCGGTGTTATTAATGTGGTTAAAAAGTTATGTTATATAGAGTTGGGGAAAAAAAGTTCTTGAATGGCGGCCACGCGCCGGAAGACGTAGCGTGGGCAGGCCCCCCACAAGGTGGACCGACGATCTGGTGAGGGTCGCGGGAAGCCGCTGGATGCGGGCAGCGCGGGACCGATCGTTGTGGAGATCTTTGGGGAGGCCTTTGTCCAGCAGTGGACGTCAACTGGCTGAAATGATGATGATGATGATGTTATAGAGTCTATATTCATATTCAATTAATTTTCATGATCAGATTCATTCAGACGTAAAAAAAGGAATTCCTTGTTATTCGTAACATGGTTATAGCACCTGCTGCTTTGTTCCGTCGGTTAAATAGTAAAAAATCATTTTGCAAATGACCAAATCTTATCTTTAGTTATCAGTTTCATTGTCCTAGGTGTAAAAGTTACACCTTCATTATTGTCTGTTTGTTTGTTTGTAAACGATAGTCGTGAAGCAACAGATGTGTGTCCTTCCATTTTGTTTTGATGACGCTGTAAATATTTGCATTTGTTTGTAGTTTTATGATTTGTCAGGTTTTGCTATTGTTTGCGTGGGAATGTAATAAAAACTAATTTGAACAGGTAAGTACTTACCTATTTCATTAGCTTACTTAAAGCTTTATTTTAGAATAAGGATGTTTGACAGTTCTTCTAAAATAAATTTCTCATTTCATTATAAATTATTGTACAGTTTTTTTCATTTTCGTCATTTTATGACTTCACTTATTCTCTACTATCTTTCCATTCGGCCCGCGTCAAGTTTTTAAAAAGTAGCCTATGTCCTCCCCCTGGTCTATGCTATCTTTGAGTACGGAGCCTATTTATTCAACGCAAACAAACTTGTATTATTGGTATAGAATATGTTATAAAATTATTAAATAGGGTGACCATACAAAAAAACTAAATTTTAGGACAAAATTCGCAATACACAGATTAAATCTTTCCACATAAATGTCATTTACTTTTCCCATGGGAATGGTATCGATACAAAAAAAATATGGTTGGGTAGCAGCATTTACGTGCTTTACAAATAAATATAACTTTTATGGCACTTACTTGTCTGCCGCACATGCAATTTTATTTTGTTTAACCCATTTTTTATCAAGTAAGTGCCATAAAAGTTCTATATTTGTAAAGCACGTAAATGCTCCTACCCAACCTATTTTTTTTGTATCGATACCATTCCCATGGGAAAAGTAAACGACATTTATGTGGAAAGATTTAATCTGTGTATTGCGAATTTTGTCCTAAAATTTAGTTTTTTTGTATGGTCACCCTATTTAATAATTCCGAAAATAAATTCTACGTTAACGTGTTATTCGAAAATGATACGAAACTTGTCATAGTACTTACGGTTTTAGAGATATAGCGTCAACAAGAAGGGCGGCAAAATCCATATTCACCCCCCTCCCCCCGGCTTCGGGGGGAGTACGAGTCATGGGTCCCGGTGGATTTCTACTCAGGATCACCTATTCTACAACCATGCCAAGTTTCGTCGACTCGTCCAATAAAAAATGTTTCCCATACAAAGATTGCAATAAATCCCCTACTAAACAATACTTTCAATCAACACTAACACACATTTTCACGGGTTTAGTTAACAACCGCGAAAATCTAAGAATGTTCAATACTTTCAACATTTTAGGGGCGTGTAGTTCAAAAACGGTTAGGAATATGAAAAATTTATATAGAATAAAAGTTGTAGAGAATTTTATAAGCTTTCATTTCATCTTAGATCATATTTTGCTACAACGCACCGTTTCTGTAATATTGGCGAAAAACTTAAAAATGATACCTTTGACCCCCCGTGCCCCCTCCAGCTCACCTCCTAGACGTCAGGACTTTTAGTATGTTTTATCCCTAAGCACTCTGAATAAGTTTCTGAAGAAATCGCTTAGGCTCCCGCTCACGCACTCTACACCCCCCTTTGAGCCATTCGTTGACTGGACTATTATTACAAAGCAGTGGCCACTATATTGCCACTTTAATTTTAACCTACTCGTACCTTCAACATAAAGTCGAAAACGAATGCATTTTATAAAGTTGTTTTGCCTTATAAAGGGTTAACTAACAGGTCAAATCAGAATTGAATTTAATTAATTAATAATTATGTTTTCTTTCGCAGGTAAGTGCCTCTCCCTCTTCATCGAATCCGGTGAAGGTAAACCCGACCCTTTGATAATAAACTGATCCGAGGATGTCGGGATTCGAACCCATTCATACTTAGTACCTACCTACCCACACGCACAGTTAGTATCCGGTGTGTGGTGTACGCTACGAGATTTATGCTGGCTATCCTATCGAAAAAGAGGGGTGTTATTATAAGTTTGACATGTCTGTCTGTCTGTCTGTCATCGTAGCTCCTAAACGGATGCTCCGATTGTGATCTAGTTTTTTTTTGTTTGTAAGGTGTTACAAACGAGAGTGTTCTTAGCTATGAACCAAGAAAATATCTTCAGCATTTGACTCATTTCTAGTTGTTGAAAGGATCAAGTAACGGTTTGTGGCGGGGGTTATTTAATTTTTTTTAATGTTATTATTGATGGGCTTGCACTTGATCTCAATCAGAAGGCTTACCTACGTTACGCGCGGGAAGCTTGAGAGGCTGTCAAACGCGACAGCACCATTTAGTAGTTCTGTCATTATGTCGCGTTTGCCGACTTGTGGTATAAGGTACAAGAGACGAGTGTAAATTAGAGAACCCACAGACGCGGAAAAGCGCGGGCTGCGGGAGAATATCCGAGTTTATATACGTGACTCGACACAAGCCTTCGTCATCATGCTGTTCATCCTTGTCTATTACCACGCATTCGGCAAGGATGAACAGCATGATGACGTAGGCTTGTGTCAAGTCACGTGGTCCGAATGCAAGACCTTGTTTTCTTAGACCATGATATAAACTGTGATATTCTCCCGCAGCCCGCGCTTTCCCGCGTGTCTGTGGGTTCTCTCCTTTTCAATCGCCTCCTGTACCTTACACCACCGCACCGGTGCAGTTACAAAGCAGTTGCAGTTGGAAATAGCTCGGTCATGCACCGCGCTAAAAGTTCGCGAACGATATGAGTATGTGAGCGTGCGCGCCGCGAATTTACACCGGTTATTGCTTACACTTTCTTTTAAATTTGGATGATTGTTTGCATTAAAATTAAATAGACTCCGAAACTTCTGAACCGATTGTAATGAAACTTGTTACAGAGATAGAATAGGTAATAGGGAATAGGGGAGACTTAGGCTACATTTTACCACGCGAAAATTTCTCATTCCCACGGGAAAATAAGTCCGGTGAAGCTTGATTGGTCGTACCTTTTCGACACAAGCATATGTCAATTCAAAAAAAAAATACCCACGGGAAAGCTGTTAGCGCGGGCGGAGCTGCGGTCCGGAAAGCTAGTGAAATACTATTGTCATATTATACGGGTAATTTAAATAACGGTCATTATTGTGTATATTTAGATTCACACGTCGTTCCTGGCTTCCCATCCGGAAAATTTGTTTAGGCGTGAAAATATAATATGTACAGTAGGCAGCACATGCGGCTAGACATGTTGACCTTGAGAGCGCCGTTATTCCATAGCAATAGAAGCGAGTTTCGTAGTGCGAGCGTCCAGCCGCATGTGCTGTTTACCGTACAGAATATGGGAATGAGGGATTTTCCCGCGGTAAACGGTAGCCTATATGTTATTTTAATGCATAAGTTATAATTGACAATCATACTACGGATGTCCTTTTTTATACTATTGTGTGTTATCTTGTAGTATGTGATAAATAATACTAAATAAAAAATAATATTGTAAAGTTTCATTAAAATCCATTCAGTAGTTTTTGCGTAAAAGAGTAACAAACATCCATCCATCCTCACAAACATTTGCGTTTATAATATTAGCACGATAATCTATTAAAAATTGATTTATCTTCCATCAATAACTTTTTTAAATATTCCAACACGTCCGCGTCATTCGGATAAGGTGGATAAGGTTATCGCTGGTCAAATATTGATAGTGACTCAGTCGCACGTGGCCAAGTGTTTGATCGGTCTCGGGTTCGATTACCGTGCCGATTCGGGAACGGTCTCAATCACTGGTCACTCACCTCCAGGAAGAGGGGAGTTTTTATATCGAAATTTTATTTAAATAGTCAAGGTATTTTTTATTTGTCATTGAGAGCTCATAATTATGTCCCCACCAAGGATGTTATACCGTGGGTGTTATTATAGGTCTACCAGACTCTGATGGCAAAAAAAAGTTAAAAAAAGAATGCGATTTTCATATGGAAACAAAAAAAAAGTCGTCTGTCAACTGAAATTTTGAGGAATTGTTTTTGGTTTGGCTTCAAATTTCCTTTAAAAAGTGGTGAAAATGTCGAAGAAACCTTGCTAGCGTCAATATTTTTTTTCCCTTTTGCCATCAGATCCTGGTAGACCTATATACCGTGTACTTATAATATCTTTGGTCCCCACCGGCTGTGCCACCGGCTCGAGCTTTCTCTGAAATCAGGGTGAACAGGCCTTAGTTTACGCTGACCCAGTGCACCGCGTGCAAGGAAACAAAATACAAACTGGGCTAGCGGGGACTACTATTTCTAAAGAAACAAAAATTTACGAAGAACTTTTGTTAATATAACGCTTAATGACGAGAAAAAACTAGCAAGGCAGGGGCCTAGCAAACTTTGTCTCCACTGCACACAATATTGTCCCTTAAGGTGGGCTAGCGGCAATTTTGCTGATAGTACATGTTGAGCGCCCGTATTCCTTAGCGGTTGGTGTGAATTTCGTAGTGCGAATGTCCAACCGCATGTGCCGGCTTCTGTACATTCGAGAACTGAGCACTCAGTTGCGGCCTTTATCTGATCTGTCCACCTCATTGGTGATCTAGAATAGAATATATTTTATTGCACACAAGAGAATACAACAAACATAATTAAAGCAACACAGGTGTACAAAGGGCGGCCTTACTGCTAAAGTAGCAATTACTACCAGGCAACCCTTAGCAATTTATACCAGGCAACCCTTTCTTCTCGTTAGCCGCGATTAGACTACACAATTTTTAGGACACTTTTTCAGTTAGGTTCCTTAAAATAGTAAGGACAAGTGTAATTTAACCGCTGAGTCGACTCGCAAAGAAGAAGAAGATTGCAGTAAGGCTCCGATAATTGGGACACTAACTATAATGACACTTGTCCTTACTAAGGAACCTAACAGAAAAAGTGTCCTACAAATTGTGTAGTCTAATCGCGGCTTACGATCTATGAACACACAATACAAACTATTAAACTAAAAATTTGCAGTTTATAAAAATAATATCTAAACAGGAAAATAAAGTAGGTATTGTGACAAATCAGATCTCGAAACGAGGTGGAACCTGCGCCCGCGACCGGTCCCACGATCTCGCGTCGCGCCGGAATACAAATGTGCGTATTAAACTCGCGCGCATAAATTATTGATGAGTGCCCGTGTATCGGTGCGGTACTCGAGTTTCTCGACAATAGACAAAGCGAGATTTTTTACGAGTATCCATGGTTTTTTTGAATCGACCTATGCTTGTGTCGAAAAGGTACGACCAATCAAGCTTCACCTAACTTGCGGGGGAGCGGAAGGCCCCCAAAAAAAGTCATGTACCAACGCGTCTAGGGGCGGTTCGAGGAAGCCTCGGACTTCGGCCTAGCGTGTTGATACTGAAAAACATCGCGAAGGAGACGACGCCTGAGGGGCTCCGTCTCTGATTACGGGCACTGTTACCTGAAGGGAAAGTATCCATGGTCCAAGAAAACAAGGTCTAACAATTAGACCACGTGACTGACACTAGCCTACGTCATTTCTACGTCATTTTGCCTGTTCTTCCTTGTCGAATGCGTGTAATAGACAAGGATGAACAGCGCAAAATGACGTAGGCTTGTGTCAGTCACGTGGTTTAATTGTTAGACCTTGTTTTCTTGGACCATACAAATCTAAAAATGTGGTACGTGTAGTGCTTGAACCCGCGAACATCTGAATGCGAGTCAAAGGCCATTTGACCACCGATGCCTAATGTAGAAGAGATCCTTTTAGTCGGAAAGTGTTGCCATAATTTACACAATAAGACAGTTAGGGTTCGAAGTTGTAAAACATTAAACAGATCGGAGTTTTCTGACAACTCGGACCAACTCCAAAGACGTTTCGGACGGTTGGTTCCACCGCTAGGTTCCACTAGTGGGTCCATCTGGATTTTCAAGTACTTATGGTCCCATTTTGGTAGTGGAACCAACTACCTCTTGTCACTGGCAACTCGCTCAAAGTACCCGTCCGTTGGTACCGCGCCGGTATCGCACGCTATGCAAATCGCGGCCAGGTGTGGGTCTCGGCTCCACCGGCCGCGTCTGGTGCCTCATCACCTCATCGGTAGGTCAGTAAGTTCCATTTGACCTCTGATGGGACGCTGCATAGGCTAGTTTTGGACTTAGAAATTCCACTTCACTTTTCTTTGCAGTGAATGATTGCGACACCAGGGTTAGTGAGGCAGGTTAACTTCGAAGTCCACACGGTAAGCAAGTAAGCTTAGAGTATAAATATAAAAAAATCTGGGAGGGATAGAGTACGCCTAATCGAGTATGAGCCGTAAGCATGGATATGAACAGTCCGAATATCTTCAGCGCGTTCGTTTAGTATCAAATGGTTATCGGAGCTGATTGTTTTTCCCGGTGAAAATGAGAAATTTAATAGGAGAACATTTTGAAATGTGCAGTGATAAGTTGCAAACATGACTTGAGGAACAAATCCAAAAAGAATGTTATTGATTTCACCGCCCATACAAAATCTGCTTACGCTTGATATAAAGGCAGCGGAGGTTTGCGCGTGCTCTATGTATAATATTACCTATTATTTATTCTCTAAGCAAGTGAGTTATCGAACAAATGTCACTTTGTGAGATTTTCCCCAGTTTGATTTAGACATTGCAGGCTGCCACCTGTAGCTAAGCTACAAGCTCGGCATCTAGCATATTTAGCCGAGAGGAAATCGTTTAGCAATAAAATTACAGATCGCATAAGTCGACATCCTTTTGAAAACAACGTGTAAAACTGCTTGTTATTATTGACAACTAGTTACAATTAAGATAGCCAAGTGTAAAGCGACAGCTGAAGTTTAAGGTGGTTTAAGACAGGTTAGGCCTGATGGTTAGGCCTGGCGCCTGAATAATTTAACCTGTCCGTCCCTGTTGGTCTAGCGAAAGAAGATTTTTGTTAACCCTATATAAGGCAAAACAACTTTATGAAATTCATTCGTTTTCGACTTTATGTTAAGGGTATAAGGTTAAAATTAAGGTGGCAATATAGTGGACACTGCCTTGTAAAGGTTTACTTACAGGAGTGAACCCACCGTGGCTAGGGTTGTTGACTTCCGTCCGGAAGTTCGAATTCATATATTGTACGTTTATTCGACGCAATTACGGTGAAGGAAAACATCGTGAGGAAACCTGCACACACCTGCGAAGTAATTCAAAGGTTGTGTGTGAAGTTGCCCAACCTGGGCCAGCGTGGTCGACTAAGGCCTATTCACCCTGATATCAGGGTAGGCTCGAGCCTCTTGGTGGGGGCTTGGTTTAACGATGACATAATTTAATAAATAGAAGTTTATAGCTACAAAACTATTCTACCTCCTTTTGGAGCCCGAACTTTTGCGCTTTAAAGAAAGAAACTACATTTTTCGTTTCGTTTATTTTACACCATTTTTTTTCTTTTTACACCACGATTTTTGTAGTTCATAATCCAAGTACAGTCAGGACCCTAATAAAGCTTTTATTATTTTTTAATCCAATATCCACGCGAGTAGAACCGGGAACAAAAGACGTTGGTACTTTTTTTTAAAGCAAACACAGAACTATATAACCAGTACAATACTTAATACTGGCATTCATATGAAAATCACATTCAAGTACATTTTAAATATAGTCTTTATTGCGTAAAGGATTAAGTCTAAAATCGGTTTTATATAATTGAAAATAAACTTTATAATATGGTCACCCTTTTTATTGAGTGGCGCGGTGGAATAATAGCGTAAGTCGTTTTATTATAAAATCGAGTAAATTGTGGTTTGCATTTTTACCAAGTTGTGGATTGGTTCCGTATGTTATAATCCGAAGTGTATAGTTTATAGTAATATTTATTTAATATTGCAATAATATTATAAAAAAGAAACAATGAAAAATTACACGTATTTTTTTTATATAGGTACGCTAATCCATACTTTTTTATTTATTATTTAATTACAGATTGTTACTTTGGCGGTGGCAAGAAAAAAAATCGATTTATTATTTAAATAAAAAAAATAATAATTCCGGTGGTAACAAGAAAGTAATTGTTAAATTGTTATCATGCTTGTGTCAAGACCAAAGACTTTGAAATATCTCTAAAAATAAATGATTTACCAAAATTAAAATTCAATCAAACCCGATCAGGCTAGCAGATACGGATTTCCAAAAGGTCCCACCAGTTGTGAAAAGACGACAAGTTGAACGACCGACCGACAAAAAAAAGGCTAAAGCCGAGGGGAGCGCTCAATAGGAGCGAGTCCTTGTGTTCAGCCCTTTGGACAGACCTGGATAAGGGATAGGGCTCACGGTTCACGGCTAATTCTTGTGTTGATTATGATCTGAGTGTAAATACCAAGCTAAGTTAGGTAGATTGAAACAAATTTAATTTATTTAATTTATTTATTTATTATTTATTGTACACAAACATTTTACAAATACAGGTATTTAAAAAGTAGACACAACAGGCACAGCTTATCTCTCACGAAATGTCTTCCAGCTGGCCTAGGCAAAGAGAACATTAATTTATTTTCACTAACACACATTTTCACGGGTTTTCTCCACGATTTAGTGCAATCAACAACCGCGAAAATTTAAGAATGTTTATTTTATTTTATTTGGGAAGATAACAACAATCATTTACAAGGTATACAATTAAAATAGGAAATACATAAGGCCAATAACAAATTTCCACATTTTACATATAATGCTTAAAATACAAGTCCGGTGAAGCTTGATCCGTCGTACTTTTTCGACTCAAGCATAGGTCAATAAAAAAAAATAAGTTAAAATACTTAGACATCCAACTAATCTGCTATCAGTTAATTTTAACTGTCCTATTTTATTACTGGTATCAATAAAAAATGTATTGTAGTTTAAAAAAATATTGAATTACATAAAACACCCACTAAATTCGCTCTATTTTTTTTTGCAAAAGGTGAAAACGTTTTGCTCCCCGCAGACAACTCAATTTTCATATCTTTTGGAAGTTCAACACGACTTTTTTCTTTTTTGTTTTTAATTGACCTATGCTTGTGTTGAAAAGGTACGACCAATCAAGCTTCACCGGAATTGAGTACAACACGACACAGTGAAAAAGTAGGTTTATACTTTGTTCGTTTTGGAAAATATTAAGTGTGGAAGTAGCTAAAGACTCTACTCTAACTTTATAATCCTTTAGGCTTACTCTTATAGTCGAAACTAAAATTTGGATATTGTGTAAAGTATAACTCGACACAAACTTGCTTAAGTAACCTTACTTTTAATGAAGATCCATTATCAGAATGTTAAATATCTAACATCCCTATAGATTTCACCGAACTTCTTTTTCCCAACACAACACAATGCATTTTTTTGCATAAATCATTTTAAGAATTGGCCCGGTCCCTTTCATGGTCGTCGTCAAAAGCGACGCAGGAGCACGCGACGCGAAAATGAGATTCTTTGAGTTACACAGTTTTTGCACATTTTGATTTATAGACGTATTACGAAATGTGTCTTTTTTAACCCCCGACGAAAAAGAGGGGTGTTATAAGTTTGACGTGTGTGTCTGTCTGTGGCATCGTAGCTCCTAAACGGATGCGCCGATTTTGATCTAGTTTTTAGGGTTCCGTACCTCAAAAGGAAAAAACGGAACCCTTATAGGATCACTTTGTTGTCCGTCTGTCCGTCCGTCTGTCAAGACCCTTTTTCTCAGGAACGCGTGGAGGTATGAAGCTGAAATTTATATCAATTACTCAGGTCTACTGTCCCTTGAAGCTGTGAAAAAATCAAACTTCTAAGCCAACGCAATCAAAAGATACAGCCGTTTATGCCGCAAATTTTCGACACTTGCAAGGGAATCAAAACCTACAGGGTGCTTCCCGTGAACTCAGAATCTTGAAATTTGGTACGAAGCAACGTCTTATAGCATAGATAAAGGAAAAATTACGAAAACCATAAATTTTTAGTTACATCACATAATATATATTTTTTTAATAATTTTAACCTTACTACCCATTTCCTCATAAACGCGTAGAGGTATTAAATTGAAATTCATACCAAATACTCAGGTCTATAATACCTTTAAGCTGTAACAAAATCAAACTTCTATGTCAACGCAATCAAAAGAAACAGCAATTTAAGCTGCATATTTTGAAACTCGCAAGTACTCGCAAGGGAATCAAAACCTAAAGGGTACTTCCAGTCGACCTAGAATCTTGAAATTTGGCATGAAGCAACGTTTTATAGCACACATAAAGGAAAAATTCCGAAAACCTTAAATTTTTAGTTACATTACAAAATATATATTTTTTAATAAATATAAACTTATTACTTTTTTCCTCATGAACGCGTAGAGCTATCAAGTTGAAATACTTACTTAGTGCTTAGTTACTTAAACGATAAAGAGATCTTTGTCTTAAATTTATGCTCCTCCATCTTTCCCCATTGTAATGTTATGAATTTCATTTTGCAATAAGATTACCATAGTTATGACTCGATTGTCGTAATGAACGAACTTTGTAAACCTTGCAGGTTTGTACGGAACCCTCGGTGCGCGAGTCCGACTCGCACTTGGCCGGTTTTTTTTTTTTTGTTTGCAAGGTGTCACAATCGAGAGTGTTCTTAGCCATGATCCAAGAAAATATCTTCAGCCATTTGAAGATTATCAGCTCTTTTCTAGTTGTTGAAAGGATCAAGTGACGGTTTTGTGTCGGGGGTTATTGAATGTTACTATTTCAAGTTATGATTGTATTTGGAAGACACAGAGTTCTCCATTATCATAGACTAAAATTTCAGGAAAAAAACACAACTAACGTATGAAAATGCTTCGCAGTATATTTATAATAAGGGTGCATACATACTGAGGGTGGTCTTGTCTTACAATTACTTAAGCCCTTATGTCACATCAATCGACCGATCTTTTTTTTAATTTTACATACATGCGGGTGTTAGACCTACCAGGAACACGTATCTTTTACACGATTGGGCATGTATTAGCAAAATATGTATGTAACTACATTTATGTAACGACAAGATAATATTATTTTTATATTTGTCTGTTCAGTGATAGTAATTAAACAGGTGATGAGCGCGTGACTAAAAAATCTTCAATAAGACTTTATGTACACAGATTTTCTGTTGTCCTTATTAGTTGTGACGTTGATCGAAGAATGGAACTCTTAGGTACACACTTCGAATAAATTGTTTTTTACTCTAACGACGGGATTTAATGTGTTTAACTTATTTGCGTTTATTTCCCGGTTCAAATTCAAACCGAATTGGACAATATGGGAAGTAGACAATATTAGAAGTTGTCATTATGAGCCGAACGGCATTTATCTAATTTTTTTGACATTTTACATCACTTAAATAAGTCAAATTAAGTTACATTTCGTGGCGAGTTCAGCAAAGCAAAATGTGTGGTTGTTTGTGGAGAAGAGCTCGCCAAAGAAACTCCACTAATCTCTTAAAACATCTTTTAAAAGTTATATTTTTTAAATAATGTAGTGTTGTTTTTTTTTTTTATTAAAATAGTGTTATAATATCTGTAGTCCACAGTAGAAGTCTTAAGGAAGTTAATTGGTTCTTCGTGACTCAAAACTGCTCACAACTTTCTTTCTTGCGGGACCCCAGAGGTCCGACCCGACTTGGCCCGAGCGGCCCCGAAGACGCCCGAACGCGAACATCTGTCAGCGGCGCGTGCGTCGGTATTATTACACGTCTTGTGAGTTTGTGCGCTTTCCGGCCGACCTTTTCGTGGAAGTTTTGAGATTGAATCCTCGTGGACTATTGGTGGTTAAACTGAGTTTATTAAGAGTAGACAAAGCTTTCAGTCACGCTTTCGCGCACTTCATAAAATTTTCCCGAGGGAGAATGGGCAGATGGGTGGGTTTAATTGACCTACTCTCAAAGAGGAAAATTGTATATTTCCCTTCCCTTAATGCAATTGTTTCCGTAACTGATTCAATAAAATAAAATAAATAAATAAATATGTGGGACATCTGACACACGGCCATCTGACCCCAAACTAGGAAGAGCCTGTATTATGGGTGTCAGACAGGTGATTTATACATATATAAATACATATACAACATCCAGACACAAGGCAAACAAGTGCTCATCACACGAATGTTAGCCCTGGGCGGGATAAGAACCCGCGACCCTATGTTTCGATGTCAGACGTTAGATCAACTAGCCTAAGGGGCCGTCATTCAATCACATAATGTTTCGAAGTTTTCGAACCTATTCGCGATAAAAAAAAAATGGCTTTATTTTGCCACCCAGTTCTCGTTAATTACACCGAAAAGTGTTTCACAAGGAACCACAATTCAATATTCTGTGGTTATACCAAGTTTCGAGGAAATTGGAGCAATTTTGTGTTTCACACAAAATGCTATAACTACTACGCATAAAAGGGCTTAAAAGGCGTTATTTTTCATTGTATTATATTTTTGCCCTAATTAAAATTGCCCATATTATTTATAGAAACCAATGACTTTTTCACGGAAAATTAGAAAATGTGAATTTCTAATAAACCCTAATCGCTGAATTATTATGGTATGTAGTAGTAGGTATGTAAATAAACCTGATTCAAATGTCCCAAGTACACTACTCCTTTCAATTGGCTATCACAGAGCCCCCTTTAGGCTCGTGCTCCATTTGAACAGGTGTGGACAACGCCTAACTCACGCCTAGGGTTGCCAGCCCCAAATGTTTTACCAGTTACCAGGCCCAGACACAATTCAAAGTTTAGCAGGCAGGCGGACTTTTTAACTTTTTTCCGTGTCCCGGATTAAAAAATAAAATAATATGTGGGACATCTCAAATACCCCCAAACTAGGCAAAGCCTGTCTGTACTATGGGTGTCAGGGAGCTGTTAAAAAAGAATAGCTACTTTTGCAAAGATGTGCTTAAAAATGGGGGGGAAAAAATTCCACCAATAGTATCACATCTAATCAAGTCATGTTAGCGATGCGAAGAAAATTCAATTCAATACTGGTGCACATTTTCCTTGTTCGGCGTTCATCTTCTTGAGAAGCACCTCGCAAAGGGTTGACCAAATGATATAGAAGGCTGAACTTAAGCTTTGAACGTATTGAATGACTTAGGCTGAGACTCCACCAAAGCGGAGCGGAGCGGAGATGTCTCATTTTTGTATAGAATCTTGAGCCGCGCTGTGCCGCTAAGCTCGCGCGCGGCACAAAATTCTATTGAAAAATGAGACATCTCCGCTCCGCTCCGCTTTGGTGGAGTCTCAGCCTTAGGGCCGTAGAATTTTTGCCGAATTAACTTTGTTTAAATAATTTAGCCTTGTAGCGTTATGTAATTGACAACTTTTCAAGCTTTCCTCGCAAATAATGCGGAGTTAACTGGCAACCCTATTCGCACCACTTGGAGGGTAGATAGCTATTGCACAGTTTGCTTAGCTGCTTGTTGGTTTGTTTGTTTGTTCGCCGGGGATTTGGTCAGTGACCTAAATGGACTGAGGATAAATAAGACATTGCGACAGTATGACGGGGGTATAGTCTTAGTACAGTCCAGCACAGTACAGTACAGTAACTAAGTGATCAAAAGTGGTTTAACAGTTTTGGTTCAGAGAGTTTGTAAAATAAACCGAAAATTAAAGAAAGCTTACATACAGCAAAGACATTTATGCATTCTGAAAAGCCTGTTTAAAAAAACACTTATGGTAGGTCGCACTCCACGGAAGATAAAATCAATTTTTAAACTCGCCAAAAATTAAAAAAGTTATACAAATGTCCAAAAAGTAAAATGAATACTTTCACTTTGAGGCTGGGTCGTTCGTTTTTCATGAAATGTTGAAAAAAAAAACTATCAATAGCTGAAATAACTAAATACATAGAATTTTTAATAATAGTTGTTAGATAGATATAGAAGAATAATTTATATCTGATCGATATTAATTCTCAGAGCTGAAAATTTAGCAAATCGTTAACTAACCTATATAAAAAAAAATGTTGAGTGAAACTAAAAAGGCTAGGATAGAACAAATTATATACACGCAGGAAAAATAAAGGTAGTATAATTTTTTCAAGCCTTATAATAAAATTATAATATGAAAGGTTATCTATTTTCTATCTATCTTTGGTAGAAAATATCTATTTAATGTTATTGTGAATAAATCGTTACACTTGGTGGTATTAAAACTGAGCTGATGAAGTCAAAAGGTTTTCTATTCGAAGTAAGATTTTACAAATCACTTTTCGACGTCAAATTTACGAAGTTACCAAGTTTTGCTCAAACCAAGGCTGGATATTCGCAAACATGTAGACTAGAGGTTCCTGGTGGTTTGTCATTTTATTTTGCTTCTCTTTGTCTTTGTATTTAACTAGCGACCCGCCCCGGCTCCGCACGGGAAAATGGTTATTGTGGGTTATCCTTCAGTATATTATGCATGTATTGTACATATAAACCTTCCTCTTGAATCACTCTATCTATTAAAAAACCGCATCAAAATCCGTTGCGTAGTTTTAAAGATTTAAGCGTACAAAGGGAGGGACATAGGGACATAGGGACAGAGAAAGCGACTTTATTTTATACTATGTAGTGATGCTTTAATCAGACGAATGCAGCGTTCACTGCTCTTTGTATTTTTCTATTGTAACAGCTTTCCGCCCCGCGGTTCCGCTCGCAATGGGAATGAGATATTTTCCCGCGGTAAAAGGTGATATTAGTATTATTGTAGAGTTTCAATAAAATCCATTCAGTAGTTTTTGCGTGAAAGAGTAACATGCATCCATACACCCATCCATCCTCACCAACTTACCGTTTCCGTTGTAGCATGTTGTAGGTAGTCGTTATTGGAACCATGTCTTGTGCCCATGGTCTAAGAAAACAAGGTCAAGAAGACCACGTGACTTGACTCAAGCCTACGTCATCTGCTGTTCATTCTTGTCGAATGAATGATGAATGAATGAATGAATGAATGAATGAATGAAATATGTTTTATTCGAAGTAAGATTTTACAAATCACTTTTCGACGTCGAATAATAGGTACGCATTCGACAAGGATGAACACTTAGAGAATAAATATAGAAATTTTTCTATTTATACTCTAAGGATGAACAGCATGATGACGTAGGCTTGTGTCAAGTTTGACAGTCCGATGGTTAGACCTTGTTTTTGTTAGACCATGCTTGTGCCTAAGGCGGTTCTATAATTGCGACACCAGGGTTTGTGAGGTAGGTTAACCTCGAAACCCACACTATAAGCAAGCAAGCACTATTGAAAATTTTCAAAACATACCTACCTTATCTTATTTAGCCTAAACTGTCCCACTGCTGGGCAAAGACCTCCCTCTTTTTCTTCCACCGCTCCCTGTCAGAGCTACTTCTGGCCAGTCTTTTAAGTAGCCATCAAGCTCGTCCCGCCATCACCTACGTGGCCTTCCACGTCTACGCCTATTGGTTGGTGGGTTCCAGACCGTGGTTTATTTTGCCCATAGGTCTTGAGGCATGTGGCAGACGTGTCCGGCCCCACTTAAGTTTGGCAGCAACCTGGGTGGCGTCTGAATCACAAACCTACCTACATGTTTTATTCTTGAATCATGTGTTGGTATGAGGAGTTTATATTTTCCATCCAATGCACCATTAATTTACGTTCTCGAGTGCAATTTCGATCGCTTACCGCACATGCATAGCAAATGGGGTAAAATGGATTTTCTTTGTGCCTAGTCTGATTATAGGCAGGGTGAGACGGAATTATACCCTAGCGGTAAATAGCATATAGCTTTTAATGTGGAGGTTCTTTTGTAGTTGGAATTTCCATTGAAAATGCTCTGAAATTGTCTTGCATGATATTTAATTTAGGTTTATTATCATTGATTTGTTCGTCCTTGACTGTGAAGGCTATTTTTAAACCCCGACGAAAAAGAGGGGTGTTATAAGTTTGACGTGTGTTAAGTTTGACGGATGCCCCGATTTTGATCTAGTTTTTTTGTTTGCAAGGTGTCACAATCGAGAGTGTTCTTAGCTATGATCCAAGAAAATATCTTCAGGCATTTGAAGATTATCAGCTCTTTTCTAGTTGTTGAAAGGATCAAGTAACGGTTTTGTGACGGGGGTTATTATTTATTTTAATTTAGTGTTATTCTTAATTAATTTGTCGTTGACTGTATTGATCAGTAATAATAAAAGCCTGGCGGTCGAAGGGGTTCGAATACCGGTGGGGACGAAAAAATTTGTGAGACTTTCCCCAATATTAGTTTTTCCCGTGGGATTGAGGCATTTTGCCGCGTTAAATCGTAGTCTAAGTTATTTTCCAAGATCTATTCTATCTTTGTGTCAAGTTTCACCAAAATCGGTTCAGTAGTTTCGGAGCCTATTCAATTATTAGGAATATTTTAGGTAGTTTTTTTACACCTTGGATTGAAGTTGAAGTTTTGGTAAGGATCCCAATTTTCTTTTTAAATAAAATTTAGCCACGAGGCATACACAAGTGCTCTTCACAAATGTTTGTCCTGAGTTGGGTTTGAACCAAGACTATGCTTCGAAGACAGTACTACCAACCAGCAAGGCCGTAGCTAGGGGGGGGCATTGTGGGGCAATGTCCTACCTTGAAATCACAATGCCGATCACAATTTTGAAATCAAAATTAAGATTTATTCTTATAATTAAATTGTTTGTTCATAGTTCGAGATAAAAAAATCTAGAGATCAATGATTTACTTACATGGTGATAGATTTAAGAGCCCGTGCTCCGAGGGCAGATCAATTATGATATTTTTTTTACTTCCGCCCTACCTGTATCCAATGCTGCCCTACGTCAAATTCGACTCTAGCTACAGCCCTGCCAACCAGGCTAGACTAGACATCGTTGGTTGTATATTTATTCCAGCCAAACGTTATCAGCCCACCCTCTTCGCAAGTTAGCGTGAAGACATGCCAATAAATTCCGTTTGTTCCCTGTTCCCGACATCCATAGGAGCCAGTTTCCGCGAGGGGTTACTCTTTGTCCCAACTACGAGTATCGTTTGGGATCGGTTACTTTTGGTCCCTTTAGAAAGCTGCCGGTGCTGCCACCAATGCTATTGAGGTTCAGTATTGGAAACTGTGGCTTTGTCTCATAGAAAAATTCCAATCACGTGTAAACTAATCATAGATTAAAAAAAATCCTATTCTTTTCTTTGGTTTTGTTACTAAATAAATTTATTTATTTGCGTATAGAATATTCATAATAATAATATGTGGGACCCCAAACAGAGCCTGTACCTACCTATGAGTGGGTTTCCAGACAGCTGATATACATATATAAATATACAACATCCAGACACAAGACAAACACAAGTGCTCATCACACGAATGTTTGCCCTGGGCGGAATTCGAACCCTGTGCTTCGAAGGCAGATGTACTACCAACTAGGCTACGGGGCCGTATTATATTACGCATAATATTATGATCATCGCATTATCGCAAATGTCATTTTGTGTATGATCATTATTTTTACTAAATTTTAAATTCTTTTTCCTCAAACAAGGGTTACCTATTGTATTTCCGATATTTTTTGTTCCGAATATTGTTATTCCGCTAACTTTTTGACATTTATCAGTTGGAAA
The DNA here is from genome assembly GCA_948473455.1 of Teleiodes luculella. Classification (NCBI taxonomy): domain Eukaryota; kingdom Metazoa; phylum Arthropoda; class Insecta; order Lepidoptera; family Gelechiidae; genus Teleiodes; species Teleiodes luculella. Next base: position 769,961 of record OX419608.1, read on the forward strand.
TTGTATTTATTATCCGAAATAACATTTTCCATTGCATTATATTTCCGCGTTTTAATTGACCTTTTTACTTGTTAACCGATGTTTCAAATTTCCGCTAAACTATTTACCAGTATACCGAAAATCCGTGACAACATTAACCATTTTTTTTACATAATATGCGATAGCTCAATTGAACCATTTTATTGCAAGGTCAAATTTCATTTCTGCATTTTATGTTCTGTACTCCATCAAGCATGCAAGCAAGCAAGCATGCATGCAACCAAGCAAACAAGCATGCATGCAAGCAAGCAAGCATGCAACCAAGCACAAGCAGGCATGCATACATGTCAAACCTAACAGAAGGGTATGGCGGGCCATACCCTTCTAACCTAACCGACAGATGTCGGGGTGCCCTGAACTCCAAAAACATTATGTATCGTAATTATAAAAAATAATAATTGTTACTTCGGAATAATAAAAATAAGAACAAAAAAAATCTAGCGTTTACAAAAAGACCAAGTGAGATTACGGTATCTAGTAAAAAAGATTAATCGTAAAACGGAATAACGTTGTGCGGAAAAAGAATCCTTCTGTAAAGTGTTATTGTGGTGATTTAAAAATATGTCAAGTCATACAATGGAAATTGAAAAATGTATGAATCGTTTACGGATTATTGAAATTCGGATATCAGTTTTTCGAAAATGTGATAGGTTACCTCAAACAAGACCACAAAGCAGGTTGACCTGACCTTTATAAGACTTAATTAGTTTATTACTTTGTAATAAATAAACAAGCGCATTTCAATACATTTTATTTTATTTTACCAACCGCATGATTTACTGCTGGTTGATTACCGAGGCCCGCAATAGGGTGACTATTTAATTACGTCATTATTTGTCTATCGCTAATTAAACTGTCTAGACCGCAGTGTTTTGATGTCTCAATATTATTATAAACATTATATTAAACAAACAAACTTATTCTAAATACAATAATACATATAAAATATTATTGGTCACAGACCCTATTCAAACAGTCCACCCCGGATTATCCGTCCCAAAAGTACCCATCACACTCACTATTACTGCACATCACATTAACAAACAAATTTTCCATGTAGTGGTATCGCGTTCGCGTTGGATCGAGGTGTTTGCCGGCTAGTAAAATGACTTACAAACTTGTCATAAAAATAACTATCACGAAATAATATTCTTATTATTTGGTGTAGTCGTTAGCAATTAACAAATCAAGATTTTTTTCATTCGTAGTATAAGATTTACAAAACCATTTTTCAACTTCAAAGCTAATAAATACCAAGCACCAGACTGTCTATCATGTCTATGGTTGTTTAGGTAAGTTTACGTAACATATCTTTGGGTGTGCTTCGTTGATATATATTTTTATTTTATTTATTTTTTATTTATTGTAGTCACACAAACATACAGAAAATAACAAAGTAAATTTTATATTATACATTAGGTAAGCTCATTTTTTTTTTTCTTTTTATTATTCTTCGTCTGAGCAAGAGATAGACGGCTAATTTCGGTTCTATAAAATGCTATCTCTGTCGCACGTACGAGGTATTAACGGTTCGATATTTATTCGAAGAAAACTATATATTTTTTGTAAACTCTTACATCGTTTTAGAGAAAATGTACTTTTAAAATACAGGGTTCTGCAACTTGAGAGGACTTAGCAAATATATTTTTTGTAATACCTTACATCGCTATAGAGATAGTGTCTTTGTAAAATACAGGGATCTGCAACTTGACAGGGTTTTTTTTAATACTTAGGTGTGGTACGAAGTGCGACTAGGACGAAACACGACCAGCTCATTGTCCCGTAACTTATGGGACGTTGAAGTGAAATAATGACGGGCCGTAAGTGGATTGGGTTCGGGAGTCGGGAGGTCCCAAGGTTGTTGTTTGAAGGCTTCGCGGGGTAATGTATCGGAGATGTACGCTGTTAACTGCTTATTTACTTTTGTTACTTTCATTATAATACGTGGAATCATTCATTGTCATTAGAGCGTCGGTGGCCAAGCGGACGCTCTTGCCGAAAATGAGCTATATTTTAACCTTTATATCATACATAAACAACAATCGCGAGCCCCAACTAGTGATGTGCCCTTCCCGGGAATATTCCCACCATTTCCGAGAAATTTCCGTTCCCAGGAATATTCCCAACTAAATTAGCTGTTGAAGCTGGCTTGATGTGGTAGACCAGGTTGGTATTTTCCGGATAGATGCCTAACGACCTGACCGACCCTACAGATCTCACTGACTCGTTTTAGTTGGCCTCAATCAAACGCAAAGTAGCATTTTTTTTAATTGGCCTTTGCTTGTGTCGAAAAGTTTCGGTAAAGGTTGATAATATGTTGAATTTGCGATACTAACCTAGGTTAATTTATGAAATAAAGCGTGTAATACGGAGCGTCCCCCGGCGGACTGTTATAGGTCTTGTTTAACCTCTTTACCATGCTTACGTGAAACTTCCAATCACACATATTCATTCAAAGCCCACTTCTGAAACTATTAATCAAAAACATCGACCTAAATCCGAAGCAATTACTGTAAATATCACGATGCACTGCCCACCCCGTAGCCGGCGGTAGCGTGATGCATAAACCAGGAACGAATCAGCGCTGTAATTGTTAGGTGAATTCTTCATGTGCCAGCTAAAAGCGCCTTTACCGATTGAGCGGAGCTGGAATTGGTGTGAGAAAAGTGGTTATGTTATACATCACTTACAAAAGTATACTAAGTTTATATACTAAATTACTAGAGGTATATATTCTCGAAAGGTAATACGATTTTCGTCTCATAACAGACAACGCGCTATTCTAAAAAAATATTAAAAACCTGCGCCACATAACCGTTACTTGATCCTTTCAACAACTAGAAAAGAGCTGATAATTCTTCAACTGGCTGTAGATATTTTCTTAGATCATAGCTAAGAACACTTTCGATTGTGACACCTTGCAAACAAAAAAAACTAGATCAAAATCGGCGCATCCGTTTAGGACATCGACGACGATGGTTTAGGAGCTACGATGACAGACACACACGTCAAACTTATAACAGCCCTCTTTTTTGTCGGGGGTTAAAAAAGGACATTTAGGAAAGTGTGCATCTATGTATTATATGGTTCTGTAAGTTTCCCAATAATTGAGCGTAATACTAAATCAAAATAACTCCCCTAAGTACCTACTCTATATTTTAAGGGAGAATAATATTAGTTAAATAAAAAATAAATAATACGTCTATTCATACTCGTACTAATATTATAAAGAGGAAAGATTTGTATTTTTTTGTGTGTGTGTATGTTTGTAATGAATAAACTCAAAAACTACTGAACCGATTTCAAAAATTCCTTTACCATTAGAAAGCTACATTCACCCTGAGTAACAAAGGCTAGCTTTTACCGCGGGAAAATGCCTCATTTCCACGGGAAAAACAGATAACGCGGGCGGAGCCGCGGCGGAAAGCTAGTTTTTTGTAAAACAATGTAGGCAGGACGTGCGCGCGTGTAAATAAAATACAGATTTCTTTATGACCAAATGATGTAGGTTTTATTTGTTTTTAGAAGGGTGAGGTGTTTTATTGAATTATTAATTTTAAGGGTGGATTTTTTAAGATTATTTGGACTGACGTGGCCCAGTGGGATTGTAACACTTTTACTTTCTGTATATTTTCTAAATTACACGTTTGATTAAAGAGGTGTGGCGGGTAGGATATTTTTTTTTTGTTATTTGATAGGTAGTTTATGTATGTTTGTATGTTAGATAGTTTTAAATGTCTTGATTCCTGGCGACAATCTTCAATCCAAAATGATTATGCTCTACTTGCTAGCTTTTCACCCCGTAGCTCCGCCCGCGCTAACATTTTTCTCGTGGGAATAAGGAATTTTTCCTCGTAAAAAATAGCCTGTTTATTATTCTGATGTATAAGCTATATTACTGTAATTCAAATCTATTCAGTAGTTTTTGTGTGAAAGAGTAACAACATCCATCTATCCTCACAGACCTTCGCGTTTATAAATCGACGACGTAGGCATATTCCATCTTCACGTGATTTATGAGAAGTTCTTAGACTATGACAATATGAATTTGACTAATCTTGCACCCAACGTCCAATTCCGTGAACGCCCGCTTCCCTCAACGGCCAGATCCTTTATCGACCGTTTACTCGAACTGTCACTTGACAACTGGAACTGCTGTGGTCGCTTTTTTAACTAACAACAACCGCGACCCCCAAAATGCCATCCGTCAGCATTTCATGACTAAACGACAATATTAAAGAATTAACAAAAAAGGACCTTTTAGAGGTAGAACTAGAGGAGTAAAAAGTGTCGTAACTTTCGACTTTTAAAGTTGAAAAGTGGAAACCCGGAAAACACTTAGAGGGGGAAGTGGGGGTGTCTAAATCGATCCTCAAGAAGCATTGTCCAACTTGTGAACTGCGGTACTACGTGTCACATCATGTTGATACTTGATAGCATTTGGTTCACAGATTCAAAATTACTCTACCTACAATACAATACAATGCAATACAAAATACTTTATTGACACCTACCTACTGTATCTCTTCTTCCTCGGTACTTCTTCAACAGCCTCTGTGGTCGAGCCTCACGTTACGGAGGTTCCGGGTTCGAATCCCGGTGGGGACTCGTCGAACAAATACCACTTTGTGAGACTTTTTCCAGAACCTCCGTAGCCACTCGGCTATAAAGGCTTGAGGAATACCTTAATAGCCGATGCTAACTAGGTGTCGGTTTTCAAATTCAAATAATTTTTTTAAATTAACTATAGGCTCCCTTAGAACACTTAATGACGTCATTTCAGAAGTTAATAAGCTTTGCTCTGCCCAAGACCGTCTCTCGTGTCAAACAATGTACAAGTCTAAGCTATGAAAAAGAGATCAAACAATCTAAAAGAGGCGATGCGATAACAGTTTGAACATAATTGGCAGGTTCGCGCGCACATTGCGCTGCTTTTTCCTTGATATCCTTCGTATTCCTATCGATATGAAGATCAGTTTCCATCACAACATGTGATAGGCCGTGAGCCCACCGCTAACTTTTAAATGGGCCTAGGCGGGCGTGCATGTTTAAAAAACTGCGCTTACATCACTTACCCGCTTTTACACGTTACATATTTAACTTGAACTGGCAGGTTGTTTGGTGGAGATTGCCACCTTAGCAATAAGGCCGCCTGTTGAATCAGTGGAAATGAGGAATTTTCCCGCGGTAAAAGTTAGCCTATGTTCTTCCGCAATGTCTATTCTATCTTTGTGCCAACACCGCCCTCTTTCACTATATTTTTTCCGTGGGATTGAGAAATTTTCCTGCGGTAAATCGTAGCCTGTTCTTTTCCAAAGTGTATTCTAATGTTTGTGCCTATTTACACCAAAATCGGTTCAGTAGTTTCGGAGCCTATTCAATTATTAGGAATATTTTAGGTATTTTTTATACCTTGGCCTTGGGTTACACTATTGAAGTTTTAGGTGGTTTTAGTGAGGACCACAATTTTTTTTAAAATAAAATATAGCTAGCTTCGTAGAGTAAAAAAAAAAAAATGTGGGAGGTGTAGCTTATGTTACTCAAGGATCAAGTAGCTTCTCAACAGTGAAATAATTATTGAAATCAGTTCAGTACTTTCGGAGCCTATTCGATACAAACAAACAAATAAACAAACCTTTCCTCTTTATAATAATAGTATAAATAAGTTAGTTTCTATTCGCAGTATTGCTATAGCAAGTTTGATAATAATTACCAGCCATTACTCCGGCCGATAAGTGGGACACAGTTATACTACTTATGTTATGTACTCCTAGTACCTAGTATAGTTTCGATAAATTGTTACAAACTTTATAGTAATTATAGATCTTTGGTTGTACAGTTATATTTTATGTAGGATTCGATTAGTTAGGTCAGAATATAATTATTCTTAGGTTAGAATATAATTATTCTAGAAATTAGTGAGTGGTTTTAGTATCTTTACTTTTTTGTATATTAGTGCAGTAATTCTATGTAATCAATGTATGGGAAAGACAAACAAATTAATAAAGTTTTGAAACTTGTGTGGCATGACAACTTTGGGTGTGGTATTCAAAACTCATAACTCTCCCCCCCCCTCCACCTGACGCAACACCTCCCCTTGTCGTGAAATGTGTCCCTTTTATCGGTTTTTTCACCTTTCCTCGAAAACAGTTACAGATACGGACAAAGTGTGTAAGACAAAAATAATCTTCATTAAATGGGCAACACAAAAGGTTAAATACATATTCATATAGGCTTTATGATCTTCGAGGTATAGCTAGTTAAATTTTGGTAAAATAGACTAAAGCCAAAAAAAATACGTTGCCTGCTCAATTCCCTCTTAAATCACTCTATAAAATAAATGAAAGAAAGCGCAGGACTTAAATCAATAGCTGGTCTGCAAAACAAGCTGTCAATAATCTCATTACCTTTTTATAATATTTCTCGAGTCATTAAAAACTTCTGAGTATGTACGTACCTACCTACACCTACAGTGATGAATTTTATTATGGCGGAAACTGTATAGAATGGCTTGTAGTAAGAAGCACGCGACGTTGCCAGAGCATCAATAAATATGCGTCCCATTCGCAAGATAGAGCGAGAGCGATATATGATTATTACTCTGACTACTACGTGTTGTATACAGAGCGGCGACGCTTGGTGTTGTTCAAGTCTTTCTGATGCAGGATTGATTGGTTCAAAGATGCAAAGATTCTATTCTCTTCCTTCACGCAATGACTGGATGTGATACAACTTCTTCATTTTTTGGAAAAGGCAAAATACAAGCTGTTCAGTTATTCAACAAAAGAAAAGATCTGCAGGACTTTATCGGCATCTTCAACAACAAAAATGCCACTCATGAGCAAATCGATACTGCTGGCGAAAAGTTCATTTTAGCGTTATACGGCGCGAAGCCATCAGAAAATAGCCTTGATGAACACAGATTTATATTTTTCAATAAACTTGTTGGGCAAGCAAAAAGCGCAGTGCTACTATCAAAACTGCCGCCTACCTCATCTGCGGCACATCAGCATTCAAGGCCTATTTGCAAGTTCAAGCATGGCTGGGTAATATATTAAATCCAGAAGAATGGGGCTGGACAAAAACCGACGCTTTCTTGAATCCTATACCCACAAAACAATCACCAGCTCCGGCTTCAATACTTAAATTGATATCGTGTGCTTGTAAGCAAGGCTGCGGAAAAAGATGCTTGAGCAAGCTGAAGGGACTGTTGATTAGTGTTTTTATTTTCCTATTTAGACTTTTATAATATTAAAATAGTTATAATGATTCCACCTCATCATCATCTCAGCCGAAAGACGTCCACTGCTCCAACTGGACAAAGGCCTCCCCCAAGGATCTCCACAATGATCGGTCCTGCGCTGCCCGCATCCAGCGGCTTCCCGCGACCCTCACCAGATCGTCGATCCACCTCGTGGGGGGCCTGCCCACACTACGTCTTCCGGCGGGCGGTCGCCATTCAAGAACCTTTCTGCCCCAACGGCCGTCGGTTCTACGTGCAATGTGCCCAGCCCATTGCCACTTAAGTTTAGCGATTCTTCGGGCTATGTCGGTGACTCTGGTTCGCCTGCGGATCTCATAATTCCTGATTCGATCACGCAAGGAAACTCCAAGCATAGCCCTCTCCATCGCTCTTTGGGTGACTTTGAGCTTTCTTATGAGGCCCATCGTTAGCGACCACGTCTCAAATCCGTAAGTCATCACTGGCAACACACATTGGTCAAAGTCTTTAGACTTAAGACACTGCGGTATGATTCCACCTACAGCTTTTTATTTACTTCATTCCAATAAATAATGACTATATTGTCGTTAATCTGATGAACAATTTCATTTTAGTTTTTTAACTAGCTACAGCTTGAAAACCGTCAAGCCTATCAAAATAAGATGTAGAACATATTTGTTTACAATTTAATGAGGATCATTTTTACTTTTGACACTTTTTTTGTATCAATTATAGTTTTCGAGAAAATATGATAAAACCGATAAATGGGACACATTACCCTGCGAGGGGGGGTGTTGCGTCAGGTGGAGGGGGGGGGAGAGTTGTGAGTTTTGAACACCACACCCCAAGGGATCGTGCCACACAAGTTTGAAAACTTTATTAATTTGTTTGTCTGAAAAACACATAATTACCACACTATATTGACAAAACGACGCGACGTTTACTTTGCGACCAAATCTGATATGCCGATAAAAAAAAACGTTAATTTGCCTAAAGATAATCAAGATTTCGATATAACTACGTATGTACAAAAGGCAACACATGCAGCAGTATATTCGCACTACGAAATTCACCCCTACTACTACGGAATACGGGCGCTCCTTGGGCGACCTTGAGGTCAACAAGTCCAGCCGCATGTGCTGTCTTCTGTACAATAAAATTACAATATTCAACTTCCTACTAATGTAATAAATAACTAATAAGTAAACGCTAAAGTTTGTGATGAGGTATGGAATTATGGATGGATGTATGTTACCCTTTTACGCAAAATATACCGAATGAATTTTAATGAAATTTTACAGTGAAACAGCTTATACTTCAGAATAAGTACTGAATAACACATAGGCTACCTTTTACCGCGGGAAACCGTGAACGTTTTTAGCGTGAACTAAACCGCGGGGCTGAATGCTAGCATTGAATAATTCTTTAAATGATACTCCTTTAAGAACAGTACAATTTTTACCAACTTAATCCCAGATTGACCAGAACCACTGTTTTCAATTTAATATCCTGACTGTTCAAAGTATTAGTACATAAAACTATAACCCCATGTAATCATGATTCAACTCAACTGACTTCCCCACTACACCATTGACTCGAATGTTTACAAGCGACTCCGTAGAAAAGCTCGCTCCCTCGCCTTCCGTCTCGCTCGCACAGCAGCCGTCTCTTTCTAGAGGGGCGCCGGAGCGGCAACGTCGCTCTCGCGGGTTCGCGAATAGATGTACCTAGTGCCTACTTAGTGCGTTTGTTTTTAGTTAGTCTTTTATGTTAGATGTAAAGAAAAACATAGTAATTAGAAAAAAAAAGATAGACCTTATTTACTTACACAAAGACGCCCCGTGGTTCACAGGCGCACTCTAACAACTTTCAGTTTGACCCTCGTATCACTTCTTACATCCCCCGAATCGGTTTTTAGCATTTTTTTCTATGTACAGATTTTCGACCTCTACAGTTTTATTATATAGACTAGCTTTCCGCCCGCGTTAACAGGTTTTACCTTGGGAAAGAAGTATTTTCCCGCGGTAAAAAGTAGCCTATGTGATATGTGTTATCCTGATGTATAAGCTTTAATATTGTAAAGTTTAATTAAAATCCGTCCTGTAGTTCCAGAGATTAACGTGTACAAAGAGACAGACAGACGGTTTTTTTTTCAATAGGTACCTGTATTTTTTCAGCTACACTCCCTTTATCACCTACAGTCAGTTTTTTGAAAAACAAATCAGTGTACGTACAGTCACGTCGATTCTTCAGTTTTATTATAGTACTAGCGACCCGCCCCGGCTCCGCACGAGAAAATAGTTATTGTGAGTTATCGTTAAGTATATTATGCATGTATTATACATATAAACCTTCCTCTTGAATCACTCTATCTATTAGAAAAAAAACGCATCAAAATCCGTTGCGTAGTTTTAAAGATTTAAGCATACATAGGGACATTGGGATGGGACATAGGTACAGAGAAAGCGACTTTGTTTTATACTATGTAGTGATAGATTCATCTACCCGTCTGTTTCGTTTCCTACATGTACGGAAAAAGACGATCGACTTAATTTAAGTTTAGAGTGTGACTTGAGAGAATTGCCGCCATTACCAACTTTATTGCAAAGAATTAGCATGTTACGATGAGTATACTCGTATATATACTTGTGTGGAGGTTGTAAAACTAGACCGATCGGTTTAAAAACCGCAGGTGGACTGACATTGTTATTAATAGACGTTTACTACAGTGTAGAGCACGCCAAGCTTAACACTTTGGACTTTAGTGGAACTTAAGAAAGAACAATTTAAAAAGAACAACAATAATTAATTATTTTCATAAAGAATACTAGCTTTCTGATCTGATTTTTTCTGATAAACATTATTTGAAAAAAATATACAACTTTCCCTTAGAGAATAAATATGTATTGCCTTTATATCAAGCGTAAGCAGATGTTCTATGGGCGGTGAAATTAATAACATTTTTCTTTTTGGATTTATTCCTCGAGTCATGTTTGAAATTTATCACTGCATTTTTCAAAATGTTCTCCTATTAAATTACTTATTTTCACCGGGAACAATCAACTCCGATAACTATTTGATACTAAACGAACGCGCTGTAGATATTCGGACTGTTCATATCCGTGCTTACGGTTCATGTTCGATTAGGCGTACTCTATCCCTCCCAGAAAATTTTCTATTTATACTCTAAGAACCTTCCTTTTAAATTTCAAAAGGAAAACAAAACACGTGATAGTTGTTAGATTTTTTAAATATTCAAACAATACGCTCCCCTTAAATTAACCCTACACCCTAACGCTATATAATTTACTAAATAAACAGCAATCGCGTGGTCGTCCTACTGGGCCACGTCACTACAAACAGTGTCCATAAATCCCCCTTTTTATAAATATGTAATTTAAGATTACACCTCTACACTTACACTCTCCTTTAAAAAAAAATAATTGTGGATGTCCGCCCGCATTTATTTTATTATTCCCGTGGGAATGAGGTGTATTCCCGCGACAATAAGTTTATAACATTATCCTGACAATAACAAAACAATAAAAATATATTATCCATGTATCTTGTCAAATATCGTTTCTCAGCGTGACCCATGATCTAAGAAAACAAGGTCTAACCATTAGACCACGTGACTGACACGAGCCTACGTCATTTCTACGTCATTTTGCCTATTCATCCTTGTCGAATGCGTGTAATAGACAATGATGAACAGCGCAAAATGACGTAGGCTTGTGTCAGTCACGTGGTCTAACGGTCAGACCTTGTTTTCTTGGACCATGGCGTGACCCGATTGTAAGACCGGTGACGCTTAGGTCAATTAAGGGTTTTACGCGGGAATCGAGAAGAAATGGCGGGTCTTTTGTTTCGTTCTTTTTAAAATTTGTTTTTTATGGTAATTGTTGTGTTAATATGGTGGAATTAGTGCGATAATGTGCCGTTAACGAAGAACTATTCAATGAAAGTGAGAAATAATGGGTGGTTAGCTGTTTCTGGTTTAATAACCCCCGCGTTAAACTCCGATATCATTGGAATGTAATACCACTATTGCCTTTCAAAGATCCCGTGACAAGAAATGAAACTTACAGGAGACTAGGCTGTATGGGCTCTGAACCCTTTGTCTTTCCCATAAAAAATTAGGTCAATTAAAAAAAAATCTTTTTATCGAGTGTGTTTCGAGGTTAACCTACCTCACAAACCCTGGCGTCGACATTGTAGAGCCGCCTTAGGCTTCCGACATGGCTCCTATAACGACTACATCTGTAGATAGTAGCCGGCCCGGGACCAACGGCTTTACGTGCCTTCCGAAGCACGCAATCATCTTTCTTTTCGGACAATCAGGGGCCTATTTAATAAACGTGACAATCTGACAATTTTGTCACTTTTTGACAAATAAGTCGAATTGTCGCACCAAGTGCCGTTTAATAAACATGACAATTATGTCCAAATGCGACAGGTAAATATTGACATAATTGTCAGGATAAAGATCCGTTTAATAAAGGCAAAAATTGTCAATTTTTACCTGTCGAGTCTAAGGAAACATTCTATGACTTAATTGTCATAGTCTTTGACAAATTTGTCACTTTTTCTGACATATTTGTCACAACATAATATCGGAGAATGCTTATGTAGTACGGCTTGCTAGCTAAAAAATATAAGGATATCGGTCCCATCTGGCAGAAAGTACGAAACTTGGCATGAATGTAGCTGTCATATATGTGCTTCAATATCGATATGGAAACACTTCGATAAATTATTGTTTCCCCCCTTTCCCCCCCCCCTTTTATCTCCCTCATTCTGGTTTTTTGAATTTTATACTAAAACAGTACGTCTGAGGAGTTTACTTTTCAGAGATCAAATCATCGTCGATAAATTGCCTACAAAACGATACTACATTTTATAGTGCTAAGATTAATATATTTCTATATACAGCCATCAACGTATTATGAAATTTAAAAAACAGGCACACTTTTTTCTTCCTTACTTCATTTATAGGAAAACGACAAGAGTGGTGATAAAATGGACTAAAGAAGTCAACTACCTTATACATTAAGCTAAAAAATGACATTTACTTCATAGTCGTAAAGGCATTACTTCTAGAGTTACAGCTCACCGCGTCTGACTCAAGTACTCTTTTTTTTTACCTTTTTAGAATACATCTTTCTGTTAACTTTGTTTAGCGTAGATTAGATTCAGATTTTCCAATTAGAAATAAAACAGTCCATGTACTAATCCAGGCCACAGTCTATTTACATGTAAAACTAGCTTTCTGCCCGCGGCTACGCTTGCGTTGTGTTTCGACATTTCCGTATTAATTTTTAACTATCCCACTTTTTTTCGTGATTTTAAAGTATCCAACATGTTGACCGAGTATATAAGGTACCACCATGCAAAATTTCATTTCAATCGGTCTAACAGTTTCGGAGATAAGCCCGTAGAATGTACTGCGCCGTATGAGTTACTAAAGTTTTTTAATTATCCCACGGGAACTTTTTAATTTTCTGGGAATAAAAGTATCTAAGATGTTGACCGGGATATAAGGTACCACTATACAAAATTTCATTGAAATCGGTCGAATAGTTTCGGAGATTAGCCCGTACAAACAGACAAACAGAGAAACAAAAATATTAAAAAAAAAACTGGGTATGTACTATATCGCTTCTTACATCCCCTTGAATAGGTTTATAGCATTTTTTTTCTATGTACAGATTTTATAGATTTTTTTTTGTTTTTCTTTGCACGGGCTAATCTCCGAAACTATTCGACCGATTTGAATGAAATTTTGTATAGTGGTACCTTATATCCCCGGTCAACATCTTAGATACTTTTAATCCCAGAAAATTAAAATGTTCCCGTGGGATAGTTAAAAAACTTTAGTAACTCATACGGCGCAGTATATTCTACGGGCTTATCTCCGAAACTGTTAGACCGATTGAAACGAAATTTTGCATGGTGGTACCTTATATACTCGGTCAACATGTTGGATACTTTAAAATCACGGAAAAAAGTGGGATAGTTAAAAATTAATACGGAAATGTCGAAACACAACGCAAGCGTAGCCGCGGGCAGACAGCTAGTTTTACATGTAAATAGACTGTGGCCTGGATTAGTACATGGACTGTTTTATTTCTAATTGGAAAATCTGAATCTAATCTACGCTAAACAAAGTTAACAGAAAGATGTATTCTAAAAAGGTAAAAAAAAGAGTACTTGAGTCAGACGCGGTGAGCTGTAACTCTAGAAGTAATGCCTTTACGACTATGAAATAAATGTCATTTTTTAGCTTAATGTATAAGGTAGTTGACTTCTTTAGTCCATTTTATCACCACTCTTGTCGTTTTCCTATAAATGAAGTAAGGAAGAAAAAAGTGTGCCTGTTTTTTAAATTTCATAATACGTTGATGGCTGTATATAGAAATATATTAATCTTAGCACTATAAAATCTAGTATCATTTTGTAGGTAATTTATCGACAACTATTTGGTTCTTGAAAAGTAAACTCATCAGTCCTACCGTTTTTGTAGAAAATGAAAAAAACTAAAATGAGGGAGGTAAAATGAGGGAAAAAGGGGGGGGGTAATCATTTCTCAGCGTGTTTCCATATCGACATTGAAGCACATATATAAAAGCTACATGTATGCTAAGTTTCATGCTTTCTGCCAGATGGGACCGTAATTCAGGTTAACAAGCCGTACTAATGGGAGAATATATGAGGGTAATATTTAAAAAATATTATAATTTCACTTTGGTAATCAATTTTTTTACTTTTGTTTATGTTTTCTATTTGTAATGGATGTCAAATTAACAATTTTAGGTCTTATTTATGAAAATAGAGACGTTTGAAAATAGAGAATATTTATCTTCACTGCTACTATCACTGCTATCCGTTGACGACATTAAAACCATTTTTACACGTGATTACTCGTATTAATTAACTGCCGAAATGCTTTGACATTGGGTGCGGTTGCCTGTCGAAAATCTCAGACAATTTGACAAATATGTCCACCTGTCATGACAATTTAGTGTTTAATAAAACAAATTTGACAAGTTTTTCCGGACAAATTGTCACCTGTCGCCTGTCAAGAGAAATTGTTTATTAAACAGAAATATGTCAAAATGTCGCGACAAGTCGACATATTTGTAGTTTTTCCACCGTGACAAATTTGTCAGGGATAATCTTTATTAAACAAGAAATTGTCAAAATGTCGGATTGTCACTTGTCGCCTGTCACCTGTCGCCTGTCACGTTTATTAAACAGGTCCCAGGTGATTCAGCCTGCAATGTCCTAACAAAACTGGAGAAAGTCTCACAAAGTGATATTTGTTCGACGGATCCCCACCGGGATTCGAACCCGGAACCTCCGTAACGTCAGACGAGCTTTTGACCACTTGACCACCAAAAACGATTGTTAAGCCGCCACACGCTGTATATTCAACCTTCACCTTACACGCTCCACATTACGTATACAGACTCACACTCAGGAATGTCCGATATAACATCGTTTTGTATTGTATTAGCTAACATCTCGCAGGTAATGTCACGTGTCGAGTTGCGCAATGACAGCTGTTGTGATCGAGATATCAGCGATACACTTGCTGTGAGGGAAAACGGGCCTCGCTTTATTGCTTGTCCTGTGGGTTAGTCAAAGTCAAGTCAAATTGCTTTATTCATCACTAGCGACCCGCTCTGGCTCCGCACGGGAAAATGGTTATTGTGGGTTATCCTTAAGTATATTATTCATATATAAACCTTCCTCTTGGATCACTCTATCTATTAAAAAAAAACCGCATCAAAATCCGTAGCGTAGTTTTAAAGATTTAAGCATACATAGGGACGTAGGGATAGGGACATAGGGATAGAGAAAGCGACTTTGTTTTAAACTACACTAGCGACCCGCCCCGGCTCCGCACGGGAAAATGGTTATTGTGGGTTATCCTTCAGTATATTATGCATGTATTATACATATAAACCTTCCTCTTGAATCACTCTATCTATTAAAAAAAACCGCATCAAAATCCGTTGCGTAGTTTTAAAGATTTAAGCGTACAAAGGGACATAGGGACATAGGGACGGAGAAAGCGACTTTATTTTATACTATGTAGTGATATGTAGTGATTATTTTATACTATGTAGTGATATGTAGTGATAGGTCAAAAGTCAAAAAGTCAAAAGGTTTTTATTCGAAGTATCGGAGATCCTTGTCCAGCAGTGGACGTCTTTCGGCTGAGATGATGATAATGATGAAGATTTTACAAATTACTTTTCGACGTCAATTTCTAATGATGTTATTAAGCTTTGCTCAAACCAAGGCTGGATCTCGTCTCGCACTAATTTATTTATTTAAGAATTTAAACACTTTATGACGTCATGTCAGAAGTTAAGGAGCTTTGCTCTAACCAATACCAGCTTTTGTCTCGAACGAAATGTACGTACAAGTCTTAGCAATAATAACTTTTAAAAACCCCCCGCTACAAAACCGTTACTTAGATCCTTTCACAACTAGAAAAGAGCTGATAGTCATTTTTTAATTCTTGTGATATTCTTTTATGCTTTACCCAGCTCCTCTAACATGCCCGGTCCACGCGTGACATACATAATTTTGTCGTTCGTATTCTCTTATCCTATTGGAGGATATTTCAATATGGCGGGTTTCTCGCGCGACAAACTTGTCATAGCACTGCATGTTACGGGGGCTGGTCAAGCCAATTTCTCAGTCGGGAGCATTTTTTTGTCCTGCACTGCAGTGTAACTAACAAGTCATTATTTATGAAGAGAACAGGACTGTGATATTGTTTTTTTTTTATTACATGTCTTTTTGGGACCTGCTTCTGACATATTTCGATTAATTCGTTCGTTCGTTGTATTCGTTGTTGTGTGTTGTTGTTGTAAAGTCAAAATTTTCCACATTAGGTTACGTGAATGATATGACGCTATTGACGCTATTGTAACTAAAACTGTAACATGCTCGGGCTTTACAAATTAATATAAAGGAGATTATAAAAGTTATAAACTTATTCCCAAGCATTATACTAGAAAGTGGCCAGTTATATATTGGTTTACCCAATATAAAAAAAACCTACATACTACTACTCGAAACCGTATTGACTGAGCATGCCTTTTTAGTATTTACTGAAATGCTAAGCCATCATTTAAATGCTGCATTTATGACATTAAATTGTTCCAACTTTCAAATAGTAAAATTTTATACAAATATCGTAGGTGCTGTATATTATATTTCTTATTTGAAGCCATTGTCTATCAATGAAAATATGTTTTTAAAAAATCTGTTTCATAATTACTACTGATTTGTCTATTCATGTTTTTTTTTACTTTTCAGGTAAGTTTTGGCTAAAACGAATTGTGTTTGTGCAACAAGCGCTTCGCAGATAAAATGCAGTAAGTACTAAATGTAAGTTTTCGGGACATCAATTATAAAAAATAGCACAGGTTGATAAAATTTATAATAATGTATATCATTACGTATGTTAGTAATATAGAGTTAATTAGAGTTATATTCAATTAATGCACAAAATTACTAGATCGCCATTTTATAATAATAAGTATCTCCCTTTCAAAACGAGCCGACAGAAAAAGTACCTACGACTATTAAAATGTTCTGTCTACTTTTTAAGCTTTTTTTATTTTGTTGTTTTAGGCCCATATTTCTATCAATAACTAAATATATTCTTTGGTTATATTGAAGCAAATTAAATTGTTTCAATTTGGTTTTCTTCCGTTCTCTACAAATCTTAAAATCTTATATCGTTAAGTATAAACCCTTTAACTGCGTATTCGAGAAGTTTCCGTTATTTATTTTGAAGAAGAACGTTGACTTAATCCCCTTTATTCTAATTTTGAGTTCGCTAATCACCGTTAAGGAAAATGTTTTCATATTTTTAAAGCCACTTTGGTTGGACTCATATTTTATAGCATTGAAAAAAGAGAGGGAAGGGAAAAAATAAGAAAAAAGAGAGATTTTAAAACGATTTATTTTTATAAAAAATTACTTTCAGAATGCAAATTTATAAAGCAATTCTATAGTAACTTTATTCGTCGCCTTTGATGACCACATGTCTATTTTTTAGTGTTAATGTAAGTTGAAAATTAATAAATGAAATTGAAATATTAATATTTAATGTCTACTACTTTGATTTGAAATTCAAGGAATAACTAAACAAAGTAATGACTGAATGATTCATAATGAAAACACAAATAAAACTGACACAATACATTTTTTTATCTTCATTAAAGCAAAAATATACTTACCTACTTCATAACAACAAAACTTTTCATGTTAAAATTTGTTTCCTTGGATGAGCTGAAGCCATCTACTTTATTCTAAACGGTCTCAACTCTGAAAACTAAAAAAAAGTTTAGTTGGAAACTTTAACCTCATTCTCATTACGAGGCGCACGAGCTGGCAACGTCGCGCTGGGTTGCCATCCGAGCGCGAGCTTTCTTACCCGATTATTGGGGTAATGCTTGCTTGTCGTATTTATTATTGGGGTGATTAATAGTTACGATATAATGTACTTGCGTTCAAAGCAGGTTACCAGGTCCATGAAAGGGAAGAAATGTGGGAAAAAATTGGTAACAGACTCAAGTTAGAGTTCAAATTGGCTTAACGCAAGTTATTTTCAGCAGTTCTCATAATTCCTTTGCCAAATAATGAATATTCCTTGACCACTTGATTTTTCGTGTGGCTATGTTAATTTTGGTTCCTCGGATTTAAATTTAAAAAAGGAATCTTTTTTATTCTTCATAGGAGTTTTTAAAATATTCAATGAAGTCAGAAGTTATAAACCTTTGCTCAATCAAACCATTCAAAAAGTGAGACTTAACTAACCTTACCTAACACAGGTTCATTCATCATTTTGTTATCATTTTAATGAATTAAAATTTGTCTGTGAAGTGTATAGTCATCATTTTTTTATTACGAGTATAATCCCATGTTTTTCCTAGATAATATAATCTGTTTGGATTAGTTACGTGTATTTCAGATTAAATTGATATAAAACCGAATCAATTACTATCTATATGAGATAAAACTTAATTAAAATATTATCGTAAAAGTAATTAACTTTCTGATACTTACCGATAAGATTATCGCTTGAATTATTTTATCGAAATTTAATATTTCAATAATAAAATATTATTGCTGGTTTTCAGTAAAAATATTGTAGACATAATTGAATTTATATGTGTGATACTAAGTTTCAATAAATATAGTTGTTACTTTATCTAAAATTATATAAAAATTATATTTTCGTATAACAAACTAATTATAGAAAAATAATTCAATTTACGCTTAACCTTATCAAGTCATTTTTATATTAAAAGGGTTAATATTTCTGAGCACTTTCTTTAAAGCTCTCACTAGTATTTCAGATTATATTTTATTGTAAATGAACCAATTAAAAAGGGTTTTGTTGGGCTCGCGTTGTTTTTTAACTTTTCCGTGCACATTTTCCTATAGGAATGAGATATTTTCCCATAGTAAAAAGTATCTAAGACGTTTATCGGGGATATAAGGTACCACCATGCAAAGTTTCATTTAAATCGGTCCAACTGTTTCGGAGATTAGCCCATACAAACAGATAAACAGACAAACAGAGCAACAAAAAATTTGAAAAACATCTGGATATGTTATATATCACTTCTTACATCCCCCTGACTCGGTTTTTAGCAAAAATTTTTCTATGTACAGATTTTCGTCCTCTACGGTTTTATTATATAGATTTTCTAATATAGAGTTGTGCTGATTTTAAAATCCTTCGTATTCTGATTCAATAAGATTAACCATATTATTTTTAAATTACCAACACATGGGTAAATCTAGATCGCGTATGGCAACACAGCCCGAGTGAGCGGCAGTCGTTCGCCGCGCGTCGTTTCGTGTGCGCGCGTCTTTTTGCGCGAACAGTGACGTAACAAATGAACTTGTGGAATTAAACTTATTCAATCAAACTGAAAAGTGTTCTATAGCTATTAAAATTTTTCGTAATCTGTGTTCGAATTCATTGTGTGCCAGTGTTTACGTTCCGATCCATTGTTCCAGTGTTTTTTTTTTCTGTGCAACGCTTGCGGAGGGCTATTTTTTTTCTGTTCCAAGTTCGAAATTTAAAAGTTTATCTTGTATGGATTTTGGATGGCGAGATGTTGAGGTAGGCTCGAGTGTGGGTTTTAAAAGGGAAAATATAGAGAATTGTGTCGGCAAAAGTAGCGGATGCTAACATTTATTTATTTTCCTTTGTGTTGGCAATGCGTGTTTTTAAATATCGAATCCATCTGTCAAGTTTCTTATAATGGCAAAAAGGCCAAGCTATTTAATTTCTTTTTCTTAAAACCTGACTTACACTCTTTTAACTTATGACGGCAGTTTTAATTTTAAGCAACTTAAAAAAAATGAAAAAGAGAGTAATACATAGAGATTAGAGAGTGTTTTTTTAAATAAATTCAAATTTACTACTAATAAATTCAGTTTATGTTGAGATAATGGAGGGAAGGCCTTTGCCCAGCAGAGGGATATGAAATAGGTTACTGAAAAATAAAAAATTGGTAGAGTCTTGTTCAGTTGGAAAACTTACCTAATATTGCAAAGATAAAAAAAAATATGCAGTTGTTTTTGTATTGGATTAAAAGCATTGAATTGCTTCACAAAACAATTAATACAAAAATAAGAATTTCTTAATTTAAGTAAATCAGTAGGTATTGAAAATCTTATATTTATTTAATAATGCTTGACCAGGGAATTAAAGATATTTAGTCGTTATTTTCGCAGCAATGTACGACGCCATTTTTGTTTTTCCCGTGGGAATGGTGTATTTTCCCGCGGTAAACAGTAGCCTATATCCTTACCCGTAATGTCATTTATCACGACGGAATATTTATAATTAGACTAGCTGTCTGCCCGCGGCTACCCCTGCGTTGTTTTCTGACCTTTCCGTAGTGATTTTTAACTAACTAACCGGGTTCCCACTGTTCCTGTAACAATATTATAAAAAGGGCACCTACAATAAAGTATCTGGGATTGGTTTTGGACGAGCGGCTGACCTTCAGTGATCATCTAACAGAATCAGCAAGGCGAGCTAGAAAACTTATCTACGTATTTAAAAACTTGCGGGCCGCAGCGGATAAGACACTACTTATAACGGTATACACAGCAATCTGCGAATCGATACTGTCTTATTGTATAGTGGTTTGGGGGGGTTCAACTACTTCTCGTATGATGCCTCTGGAACGAGCGCAGCGAGCGATCCTAAAGGTGATGCTCAGCAAACCAAAACGCTTCAGTACTGTAGATCTATACGCAGAGGCCGGTGTTCTCCGAGTAAGAGGACTTTTTATCCTTAGGGTTGTATTGCGAACACACCGCTCCATCTTGAAGTCTGCTGAGTACCCTGATATAATAAAAAAGCGAGTCTTTGCAATCAAAGTTCCCTCCACAAAATCTGTCTTTGCAAAAAGATTCGCACAGTACTTACATCCATATCTCTACAACAAGGTTTGTAAAGAGTGCTGCATCAAGCTCTGCTCTGTAAGTGAAGCAAAACACCAAACCAAAAAGTGGATTTCAACTCTGTCCTATGCGGCTATGGAGGCACTACTGAAACCATGCTTATAATCATAGCTGTACAAGATTAGCTCACTTACACTTACATTTACAATATTACTCCTAAACTTTACATTTATTACACTATCCACACTCACGCACATACACACACAAACACCCACACATGTACACATTACACACACACACACACACACACACACACACAAACACCCACATATGGGTGCATTCGAGTACGGGTTAAGCAGGGCGCTCGCACAGCAATTCTTGTCTTAGTTTAGTAGACATGGATACAAAGAAAGGCTTGAGTTGAGTGCTCGGCTTGGCGTGTCCTCGACTGTACCATAACACCAAAGTCCTCACTGCTTTTTGTAAATTCTAGTACCCATTAAAATGAACTGTCACGGAATGTTAACCAAGTAGGTATAATTATTTGTAAACTCGGGAGACTTCCTATGATACAGGCCTAGCCTAGTATAGGAGTCAGACTTTAATTGTAAACTGAATACCTTGTTAACTGGAAAATAAATTATTATTATTATTATTATTATTATTATTATAACTCTTCCACGGAAATTCTTTAATTTTTCGCGATTAAAAGTATCCTAGATGTTGACCATGGATATAAGGTACTACCATGCAAAATTTCATTCAAATCGGTCCTACAGTGTCGGAGATTAGCCCGTACAAACAGAGAAACAGACAGAGAAACTAAAAAAAAAAATTATATCTGGATATGTTCGTTTTCACTTCTTACATCCCCCTGACTCTGTATTTAGCATTTTTTTTCTATATACAGATTTTTGACCTTTACAGTTTTATAATATTAGATTAACTATAATATGTACAATAATGTACATTTATACAAACAACAAAAATAAATTTTGACAAATTCACGCTTTTCCTCAACGGTGTGAGCAGAATAAAATTGATTTAAAGTAAATATTGAACATAATGAAATTTGTTTTGTTGTTTCCTTGTGTTTTTGTTTGAATGTACATAATTATAAATAAATTATTGTCTAATTGGCAACATCACGCGTGCGGCTTCGCGTTATTTATTAAAAGTTTTTAATTCAAAATATTAAAATTTAAATTATTAACAACGCAGTCTTTTTTTTTAATATTCAATAAAAGAATATTTTCAGAAAAATAATTAAAAAAAAAAGGTTCGCGTATATATAATTAAGGGTTGTCTGGTAGAAATTGCTACCTTATCAATAAGGCCGCCTTTTGTACACCTGCGTTGTTTTAATTTTGTTTCTTGTATTCTCCTGTGTGCAATAAAGTATATTCTATTGATCTATTCTATTATGTTTTAATACGCCGCATATCATGCAATAATTAATTTTATTAATAATAATTGATGATAAAATACACGATGACGTAACAAAGGAAATGTTGCATAGTTACGGCACGTGGCCTGACACGTTTAGATTATTAGTTTTCATATTAAAAAATATATGTATTACTAGCCCATAAATAGTCACGCACTTTTTCAAATATAACAAACTTAAAACGAAAATTAAAAACTGAGTTGGGTCTTTTTTTTTTTAATTGACCTATGCTTGTGTCGAAAAGGTACAACCAATCAAGCTTCACCGGACTTGGGAGTTGGGTCATGAATGCTAACCCCTTGTGAACGTTTAATATAGCACTAAATTAAAAAAATTATGACACCCGACACAAAACCGTTACTTGATCCTTTCAACAACTAGAAAAGAGCTGATAATCTTCAAATGGCTAAAGATATTTTCTTGGATCATAGCTAAGAACACTCTCGATTGTGACACCTACAAAAAAAAAACTATAGATCAAAATCGGCGCATCCGTTTAGGTGCTACGATGCCACAGACAGACAGACAGACAGACACACACGTCAAACTTATAACAAACCCCTCTTTTTCGTCGGGGGTTAAAAATATCTGTTTGTTTCCTAGTGCTATAATAATAATTTATTCTCAGTTGATTTATTTATTGGCATTAATTTTAAATAATACCGAGAATTGTTACAAATGTAATTCAATTGAGAAATACTTGGAATTGATTACTCATCTCGCACTAAAACGCCTACTATATAGTTTGACTGCAGTTTGTAAACAATAAATTTCCATATAAATAAATTATGACTATATTTATTTTGGTATTTGCCTCGTGCAACTTATAGGTCTTATTGTTTTTTACACTACCTATTTAAAATATCAGAATTTATTTAAAGTATTTCGGCACTATACCGCTGAACAGATTTGAAAAAAATTAAAAATGATTTATTGCGTTTTAAACATTAAAAACAATGGTTTCTAGATCAAGCAATAGGATGGATTTTAGGATTTAGATGAAATTTTTAATAAAAATAGTTTACATATAGACTACACCTTACTTATTGTTTCGAAATACAATAGCGTGAGCAATAAGTAGTCTTAAGGTCTATTTACCCTCATTGAATGTTAGCTCAAGCCCCTCTGTGAGGATATACTATATCAGCTGTTTACGAATTAAAAATAATGTAATCACACTATCAACCTAATAATATTATAAAGGCGAAAGATTATGAGTGTGTGAGTGTGTATGTTTGTTACTTCTTCACGTCTAAACGGCTGAAGCGATTTTAATAAAATTTGGTATGGAGTTAACTGACACTCTGATTAACACAAAGGTTACTTTTAACAACGGGAAAATGCCTCATTCCCACGGGAAAAACTGTTAAGGCGGGCGCAGCCACTTGGCGGAAAACTTAATTAAATAATACTAGCTGTCTGTCCGTGGCTTTTCTGTAGTAATTTAACTATCACATCCCACGGTAACTTTTTAATTTTCCGGGATCAAAAGTATCTTAGATGTTGACTTGTGCTATAAGGTACCATTCATTCAAATCGGTCCAACATTGTCTGAGATTAGCCCGACAAACAGACAAACACAGACACAAAAAAATCGAAAAAATCTGGATATGTTCTATCTCGCCTCTTATACTTGGTTTTTAGCATTTTTTTCTATATACCTACAGATTTTCGACCTCTACAATTTTATTATATAGAGATTAAGCGCTGAAGACTGTAGCCGTTAGATAAAAAAATTATAACAATAAAATACCAACCAAGTAGCAGCAAATACGAGAATCTATATAATTGGAAACATGTAGATATATGTGTTAAAA
This sequence comes from Teleiodes luculella, assembly GCA_948473455.1. Taxonomy (NCBI): domain Eukaryota; kingdom Metazoa; phylum Arthropoda; class Insecta; order Lepidoptera; family Gelechiidae; genus Teleiodes; species Teleiodes luculella. Next base: position 793,944 of record OX419608.1, read on the forward strand.
TGAAAGAGGAAAATTAAGATCCTCACATTCCCATAGATTGTTTACTTCAAGACTTCAAACGGAGCAGTTTCGATCACATCAAAGATCTAGTTGTAAAAACGTGTTTTTCTGTGATCTTGGTAATATATCTCTTGTTTTAATTTACGAAAAGTATGAATAAATAGCCCGCGTTTACAGTTTTTCCGTGGGAATGAGGAATTTCCCGCAGCAAAAGGTAGCATAATGTCGAAAGTTTCCCAATTAAGAGGCAGCAAACATTGAAAGATACTGAACACAATCAACAAATTATTATAAACTACATTTACCATAGGAAAAAAAATGCAAAAACAAATTGAAGCAGCAGGCTCATAGCTAGTAAACAATGATAGTAATATCATATTAATATGTTGATTAGTCATCCACAAAACTTCGTTAATAACATGATGACGTCGCGTCGGCATCATCATATCGTGATAACAGTTGTAAATTTTATAATGCCGAGTTTAATTTTGATAACCAATTGGTAGGTGTATCGTAGACAATGCTTTATGAAAAATTATCAACTTTTCCTTACAATATGACGGATATTTCGCACCTTTAATATCAATATTAATAATATTAATAATCCTTGTTAAAATTAAAAAACAGACCTTAATCAATTTATTTGTAAATGTTGTAAAATCTCACTCTACCTATCTTCTCTTTCTATCTATCTTCTACGAGTATATCTATCATACTTCATACTAATATTATAAAGAGGAAAGATTTGTATTTTTGTGTGTGTGAATGTTTGTCACTATCACTACATAGTATAAAATAAAGTCGCTTTCTCCGTCCCTATGTCCCTTTGTACGCTTAAATCTTTAAAACTACGCAACGGATTTTGATGCGGTTTTTTTTAATAGATAGAGTGATTCAAGAGGAAGGTTTATATGTATAATACATGCATAATATACTGAAGGATAACCCACAATAACCATTTTCCCGTGCGGAGCCGGGGCGGGTCGCTAGTAATGAATAAACTCAAAAACTACAAAACCGATTTCAAAAATTCTTTCACCATTATAAAGCTACATTCACCCTGAGTAACATAGGCTACCTTTTACCGCGGGAAAATGCTTCATTCCCACAGGGAAAAACTGTTTACGCAGGCGGAGCCGCGGGGCGAAAAGCTAGTTTAAAAATAAAATGGAAGTGTCCTTTTAAGGTCTTTTTAATATGGTAACTTTTAAAATTAGGACTGTTAGTACTAAAGGTGCTTTTTGACGGTAAATTAAATCGTCATCATGGTCTAAGAAAACAAGGTCTAACACTCCGACCACGTGACTGACAAAAACCTACGTCATTTCTACGTCATTTTGCCTGTTCATCCTTGTCGAATGCGTGTAACAGACAAGGATGAACAGCGCAAAATGACGTAGGCTTGTGTCAGTCACGTGGTCGGAGTATTAGACCTTGTTTTCTTAGACCATGGTCGTCATCAAGATCTTTTTTCATCAATTACTCGTAATTTCTGGAATATTTGCAAAATGGACGAGGCCATGCTACATCTACAGCTCAAAGCTACTAGTAATAAAAAGAATATAAAATTCCTATAAATTTCCATTGGTTCATTTAATGATATAACTTTTATAAAAAAAGGCAGCAATTATATGTTATTAGACGTCTACGTCGATTCTTATTCAGATCGATTTTTATTCGCAAGACCTCCGTTATTAAATATTCAATAGGTATATAGCTTTTCTGACGTGGCGCTTCGTTATAGGAAACTACTAGCGACCCGCCCCGGCTCCGCACGGGAAAATGGTTACTGTGGGTTATCCTTAAGTATATTATGCATGTATTATACATATAAACCTTCCTCTTGAATCACTCTATCTATTAAAAAAAACCATATCAAAATCCGTTGCGTAGTTTTAAAGATTTAAGCATACATAGGGACATAGGGACAGAGAAAGCGACTTTGTTTTATACTATGTAGTGATAGTGAAGAGCTAGTATTATTTCATTGGGCTCTACACCGTGAAATTTAACTGTAGACTTACTATGTAAGAAGCGATTGGCTCGAGAAGCTGTCAAACGCGACATAGTGACATTAGAGCCATAGCAGCCCCCATGTAACATGCAGTGCTATGACAAAAGCTTGTCGCACATTTAACTGTCAAAAAACCCGCCATATTGAAATATGTCCAATAGGATAAGAGGATACGCACGACAAAATTATGTCTGTTAAACGTGGACCGGGCATGTTAGAGGGGCTGTTCTGTCAATATGTCGCGTTTGATATCTTCTTGAGCCTGTCGCTTCTGACGTAGTAAGCCTACTGATTGTTTATTCGCAACATAGTGGTAGTACTCATGAAACCGAACAACTTTCCCTAAGGAACATAGGTTGAAATCTCAAAAATAATATTCAACTTTTCATACATAAAGGCTGGTCTGTTTGATCCAAATTTAAATTGACAATCAACTGTATATAATATTAGGCTTAGAGTATAAATAGAAAATTTTCTGATTAGGTATAACCACGTATAACATATTTACAATACGACGGTACTGCTAAACTAACAAAATAATTAGTTACATTTATAAAAAAAAACGAAATTTAAATCCAAAATGTTCGCAAGAGCGTAACGAGTGCAGCGGCAACAAAACGCATCTGCCGCGTAAGCAGTTGCCTCTTAATTGCAGCCATGCATCTCTGAGTTGCCAGTACCGGTACCTAACTGTAATGATAACCAACTCAACTCGGACATAATCACTTCACTACATAATATAAAACAAAGTCGCTTTTTCTGTCCCTATGTCCCTATGTATGCTTAAATCTTTAAAACTACGCAACGGATTTTGATGCGGTTTTATTTAATAGAAATAGTGATTCTAGAGGAAGGTTTATGTGTATAATAAATGCATAACATACTTAAGGATACCACACAATAACCATTTTCCCGTGCGGAGCCGGGGCGGGTCGCTAGTATTCTAATAAAAAGGAGGTCAAAAACTACAACCCCACTATTGAGAAATCGTGCTCTAAAAAGCAAAGCCTGATTTACGTCTCAGCAACAACATGCTACATAATTGTGGCATGCGAAATCTTGTGGTGTGCTACAAATAGAAAAAAAGCAGCATTAGCGGCATGCGACAGCCCATCTTACAGTTTTTGTTTATCAATTTATATGTTGCATGTTGATGCCTATGAGGCTTTAGAATACTCGTACGAGTATACTTAAAAATAATAGCTATTTATGCTACTAGTGCGGAAAGTATGTGATTTCCGATGAGTGTCATTTTATTCACGAGGCGAGCAAAGCGAGCGAGTGTATAAGCCGACACGAGTCGGAAATCATCTTTCGCACGTGTATCATACAAGATTTTACAATGCATTGTGCAAGAAAAAAAAAAACAGTTATATTAAAAAGGCGTATAAAATGGCGGGCTTCATAAACAAAACACATTCGCGCTGAAAAAAACATCTACTGCGCATGTGCAAAGCTGTCGAATCGCAATAAGGCAATGAGTAAAATGTATTCAGCCACGCAAATTTTTAATTAATATTTGAACGTAATTTATCAATAAAAATCTATTTCTAAAGTAATTATACTAATTATAAACGCGTTTATTGAATTGTTATTTTTATTGTTCCCTTTATATTAGTAACAATTGGTAATAAAAATATCTCAAATACTGAAATGTTAGGTTGACTGGCTGAATGACAGGCTGAGCAAAAATTAAAAAAAAACTGAAAAGTAAAAAGCACTAGTGCGGAAAAGTGCTACTTTCCGCACTGTTTGGCTGCTTAGAAAACGCTCTTTTCGAGCACATGCATTGTAAAAGTATTTATTGCTGACTAGCGATTTCTATATAATTATAGTACAAAAATAGTTTATTGACACCAAACAGAAATACTCGTACAACCGTACATCGAAGCGTACAACACACATGCAGAAAAATAGAACAAAACAGATGAGTCGAAAGCGCCCTTATTACTAAGGTAGCAATTTCTATCAGGCAACCTTTGGGTAAGGAAATAGCGTAGGTAATAGTTATGCGGGTTGGTGGTTTATACAGAGTAGGTTTTAAAATAAACTTAAATTCAACTTAACCAGACATAAAATAAAGTACTCAATAATAATAATAATAAATAAGCAACGGCAATAGAAAGAAAGCTTAAGCTACATTTATCATAACAATTTAGATTAAGTATATCTTAACTCAAAATTCCTCGGCGAAATATAAAAAAAATAATCACGTCTCGAAAAAAAAACGTCGGATGTGCCCCGACGGAAGCACTCTCGTCGATAGTATCGCGTTACGGGAATCGAACCCGGGACCCTAAGTGCCGACACGCGGATGTTTACAATGGGCCGCGGAGTGGCTGAGATTTCTTTACAAGCCTTGTTTTACCTCGCTAATATCATCTGTTAACTGTCTCTCCACCCCGCGCCTCCACAGTTTTTACCGTGGGAATGAGGTGTTTGCCCACGGTAAAAAGTAGCCTATGTCCTTCCCCAAGGTCTATTCAATGTCTGTTCAAAATCGGTTCAGTGGTTTTGGCGTGTTGTAAACGTAGCGTGGCGTAACAAACATAATATGACATAAATTTCACAGCTACTAGGGGTGCACACAGCTCAGTCGTTAACCTCCCATATACGTATGTCCTCACCAAAGGACTCGAGCCTGCCCTGAAATCAGGACGAATAAATAGGCCTTAGCCAACAACTCTGGCCCAGTGTGGGTTGGTCACGGACACACAACCTTTGAATTACTTCGCAGGTGTGTGCAGGTTTCCTCACGATGTTTTCCTTCACCGTAAGAGCGTCGAATAAACGTATTGTGTACATGTGAATTCAAAAATCGGAAACGCATTAGTACGTGCCGAGGCTTGAACCTGCGAACTTCCGAATGGAAGTCAACGGCCCTAGCCACTTGGCCACCGACCAGGGATGCATGCATAGGTCAATGAAAAGGAAATCTTTGTACCATAAGTTAATTCGAGGCGAGCCTTACCTGCAGTTGTGTGCGTATAGACACGCGCTCTTGCTAAACTGAGCGCTACGCACACAAACACAATGTGCACACACAAGACACTTAAAGACACACACAAGTATGGCTCATCTGCACTCGTGAAATAAAACATCAGTACAAAAGCGTGGCCACTAAAATCTCTAAATTTAAGTTGTTGGTCTCTTTCATTCATATGGGAATCGAAAAGGATGAATTAATCTAATTTTGAATAATTTTAAAATAAGCAGCGCAGCTGTCAAATTCAGCTTAATTTAAGTGATATGTTTTCACATGCCCGCTAAACTAGTGCGAACTACGCGTAAAATCGATGTTTGACGTCTCTAAAGTTCACAATCACCTAAAAAAGGGACATACGGTTTTTAAATTTTAGTTAGAGCGTATTATGTAGAATCGGCCCAGTGTCTTATTACAATCACGTACTAGGGCGTCGAGCCGTCTCACACTGGTCCCAAAGTAAAAAAAAAGGGACATTAAGGATTTTCGGATCGGATCAGGCTGATTTTTTTTTTGTAGACAGCTGATGCAATTACAAGTCACTTTTATAGATGTCGTTTTTTTCAAATATGCCGTATCTACAGAGATAAAAAATATATAATTTTTTTTTGTATGGACGAAATCGTAATTTTGTCATTTTCTTCCAAGATTCAAACGTATTCAAAATAAATCATAGCACATCTTATAGAGGGACTCTTGTCGTACATTTTTGTCATAGACACTTAACTGCGATTTTTGCGGGTTTAGGAGCTACAGGCACTTTATTTTTTTTGGTCAGTGGATGAGGCCGATTTATTTTTTGTAGACAGCTGATGCTATTACAAGTAACTTTTATAGATGTTGTTTTTTTCAAATATGCCGTATCTACAGAGATAAAAAATATATATTCTTTTTTTGTAAGGACGAAATCGTAGTTTTGTCATTTTCTTCCAAGATTCAAACGTATTCAAAATAAGTCATAGCACATCTTATAGAGGGACTCTTGTCGTACATTTTTGTCATAGACACTTAACTGCGATTTTTGCGGATTTAGGAGCTACAGGCACTTTATTTTTTTTGGTCAGTGGATGAGGCTGATTTATTTTTTGTCGACAGCTGATGCAATTACAAGTCACTTTTATAGATGTAGTTTTTTTCAAATATGCCGTATCTTGGAAGAAAATGTCAAAATTATGATTTCGTCCATACAAAAAAAGAATATATATTTTTTATCTCTGTAGATGCGGCATATTTGAAAAAAACTACATCTATAAAAGTGACTTGTAATTGCATTAGCTGTCTACAAAAAATAAATCAGCCTCATCCACTGACCAAAAAAAATAAAGTGCCTGTAGCTCCTAAATCCGCAAAAATCGCAGTTAAGTGTCTATGACAAAAATGTACGACAAGAGTCCCTCTATAAGATGTGCTATGACTTATTTTGAATACGTTTGAATCTTGGAAGAAAATGACAAAACTACGATTTCGTCCTCACAAAAAAAGAATATATATTTTTTATCTCTGTAGATACGGCATATTTGAAAAAAACAACATCTATAAAAGTTACTTGTAATTGCATCAGCTGTCTACAAAAAATAAATCGGCCTCATCCACTGACCAAAAAAAATAAAGTGCCTGTAGCTCCTAAACCCGCAAAAATCGCAGTTAAGTGCCTATGACAAAAATGTACGACAAGAGTCCCTCTATAAGATGTGCTATGATTTATTTTGAATACGTTTGAATCTTGGAAGAAAATGACAAAATTACGATTTCGTCCATACAAAAAAAAATTATATATTTTTTATCTCTGTAGATACGGCATATTTGAAAAAAACGACATCTATAAAAGTGACTTGTAATTGCATCAGCTGTCTACAAAAAAAAAATCAGCCTGATCCGATCCGAAAATCCTTAATGTCCCTTTTTTTTTACTTTGGGACCAGTGTGCGTCTGTCCGTCCGCCATTAGCTATTCTATTACACACTCAATCTGCGCGCGCATGCATACTAATATTAAGTTTAATTGACCGGTGTGACTTGTGCGGTGTATTTAATTGTATGATTGACTTGACTTCGATAGGCTGTCAACAGACACACACACACGCACAAATTGACAGTAGACGTATTTTATTTCACACTAGCTTACCGCCGCGGCTTCGCCCGCGTTAACAGTTTTTCCCGTGGGAATGAGGCATTTTCCCGTGGTAAAAGGTAGCTTATGTTACTCAGGTTGAATGTAGCTTTCTAATGGCGATAGAATTTTTAAAATCGGTACAGTCGTTTTTGAGTTTATTCAATACAAACACACACACACAAAAATACAAATCTTTCCTCTTTATAATATTAAGTACAGCGACCCGCCCCGGCTCCGCACGGGAAAATGGTTATTGTGGGTTATCTTTAAGCATATTATGCATGTATTATACATATAAACCTTCCTCTTGAATCACTCTATCTATTAAAAAAAACCCCATCAAAATCCGTTGCGTAGTTTTAAAGATTTAAGCGTACAAAGGGAGGGACATAGGGACAGAAAAAGCGACTTTGTTTTATACTATGTAGTGATGATTAGCTTTCCGCCCCGCGTGCGGTGAAAGGTAGCCGATGTCCTTCCCCGAGGACTATTGTATCTCTGTTCCATGTTTTATCAAATCGGTTCAGTGGTTTTGGCGTGAAAGCGTAACAAACAAACAGACGGGAGTTGCTTTAACATTTTATAATATTAGTAGGGATAATGGAATAAAAAATACTTTATGACACACCAAAAATACAAGAAGAAGAAAAATAGGTACAATTTACAACAGTTATGGTTTAGCCTTATCGCTAACGTAGCAATTTCTACCAGATAGACCTTATTTTGTAACTTTATTTTTTATTTATTTATTTATTTTATTTAACAATAACATTTGTATTAGGAATATGTATTTGTAAAGTTAAATAAAAAAATATATCAATGCATTTTTCTTGCATTTTTGTAAACAATTTCTTGATCAGATCTGCTTTAAACTTAGCGCTTATAATTCTAAAACCAAGTCTTTTAATACCAGGAGTCCAACACTGAATAATAATAAAAATAACCAATTTCTTCGGCCCAACCCTGTAATTTGAGCCGTAACTATTATTTTCAATGGACAGCCCCCTAGATAACAGACTAGTGACACCCCTAGCCGCGGTGTATAATTTGAACTAGCAGTAAGGGGTTATAGATGATAGGGTTGCCATATTATCCGTATTTCTCCGGAAACCAAGCCAGGTTGAATTCTTAAATGACTGAAATTTCAATGATAATGTTAAACAAAATAAACAAAAAATCGATATAATTCGAAAGTTTATTAAAAAGCTCAATATTACACAAGCTATTAAACATTTTCTCGTGAAAATGCAGGGCTTTCTCGCTCCGCAAATTGCTTATAAACTTTGTTCTTACAATGAAAAAAGGCGGATACAAATTGGTTTAGGTATGGGATATTGTCCAGCAGTGGACGTCTTTCGGCTGATGGGATATTTTAGGGTCCGTTTATAAAGTTTTATAAACAATACGAAAGTCAAAAATGACTTATGTCCAAAATTTTGGTATGGGGCTGGTATCACTAGCTAGTTTTACATAATTGGTGTGACGTGGCCAAAAGGGTTTATTTAAAACTGCGGCAAGGTTATTTATTAAAAGAAATTACTCCTCTATAACAACCTCTTAGGGATGAGGGATTTTCCCGCGGTAAAAAGGTAACCTCCCCAAGGTCCATTCTATCTCTATACCAAGTTTTATTAAAATCGGTTCTGTAGTTTCGGAGCCTATTCAATGCAAACAAACAAACAATCAATCAAATCTTTGCTCTTTATAATAGTACATTATAGATTTATGTTCGTTATTGTTACAACAAGGTTAGTATATAACTTATATTTAGGAAAGTAACATACACGGGTAGAGTCGCAGGGTGGATGGCTAGTATTACATAAATCATAATATAAAGTAAGCATTATAAGTAAAATGCTAAGCATGCGATCCGTACAGTCTGTTATGGTAGGGTCAGCAAAAACATCAAACATTCTCGCTGCAGCTATCCTAGGAATGCTGACCGTACTAGCTAGCACACTGACGAGGCATTCCTGACGTCACGTGTACAGACAGCTGCGTGAAAAGGTTATAGACTAGGAAAAAATCTGTGAATTTTGATTGTCAGAGGGAAATGTTGTAACAAGTTGCTCATAGCGCTTTTCGGGGTGCGAAAAATTACTCCTTGTACCTAAAATCCAAAATGGCGACCAAACAAAATGAAATATAAAATAAACATGCCATGAAAGGGAATTATGAGTAAATTACAAATATTTATAACATGTTGCTATATCAGCCCTCTCAGGTCAAAGTTATTCTAAAAATAATTTTTCGAAAGTAGCGTTTCGAGCCAACTTTGCATAGCTGTAGATTCAAAACTTGTGAATCAATATTTGTAATTTTTTTTATCATCACAAATATCCTGAAATATGCGCGAAAAATAAATTTAGCCAAAAAGATTTCATAAACAAGCAACTTAACGCATGCGTGTAGTGTTCAAATTTCCTTCTCTCATTTTTACAAGGTGCGAAAAAATTACACTTAGTTAAGTCAGTTACATATACAGGGCGTCCCACAGCTATGCCACATGGAGGGAAAGTACCTTAAATATTGTAAGTAGAACATTTTACTGAAAGAAGACTTTATTTTATTTCTAAAAACTATTAAAACTGCATTCATACATTTTTTAATAATTACATGGTTGAACCGGGAATCGAACCCGTTATACGACAAAAAAATATATCCTGTAGTTTTATCATACCGATCGAAAGGCTTCATCATAAGGGTTATTTTTTGCTAAATAACATAGTGTCAGAAATAAAAGGAAGACTATGTATTTTAACATTTTTAATACAAAATTTATCCATTTTATTAATACGCTGTTGAATACAAAGTCGCACCTTTTTTATTATTTCACTCCCTGTCTTTAAAACTACGCGACGGATTTTGATTTTAATAGATAGAGTGATTCAAGAGGAAGGTTTATATGTATAATACATGCATAATATACTAAAGGATAACCCACAATAACCATTTTCCCGTGCGGAGCCGGGGCGGGTCGCTAGTAACCCCATGCATAAAAAAAATCTCGGCGACCACATCAAATGTTAAAATTCATGATCTTTCTTTTATTTCTGACACTATGTTATTTAGCAAAAAATAATCCTTATGAAGGAGCCTTTCGATTGGTATGATAAAACTACAGGGTGTTTTTTTTTTCCTCATGTAGCGGGTTCGATTCCCGGTTCAACCATGTAATTATTAAAAAAATTATGAATGCAGTTTTAATAGTTTTTAGAAATAAAATAATGTCTTCTTTCAATAAAATGTTCTACCTACAATATTTAAGGTACTTTCCCTCCATGTGGCATAGCCGTGGGACGCCCTGTATATGTAACTAACTAACTAACTAACTTAACTACTCAAAATAATGTTCCCGTTTTTGTTTACAAATAACTAGAAAATAGTGAACCTCCAAGACGCGACGGTGCAATTTTTTCCATATATTATTTCATCCGACTGTACTAAGCACTATAGTGTTTTGGTATGGTAATATTTAAGTGTGTGTATGTGTAAGTGCTATGACAGAGAAGAAGCATGTTAATCGCGCACTTTATTTGCGTACGCGCATGCCTTTCTTGCATTTTTTCATGACACGTCATTTGATCAACTACGCAAACAAAGAAGGAATCTATACTAATAATTATAAAGAGGACAGGTTTGTTTGCATCGAATAGGTTCCGATTTTTTATTCCCACGGGAAAAATCGTTAAATCGTGCGGAGTTGGCACAAACATAGAATAGACCTTGCGGAAGAACTTAGGCTGACTTTACCTCGGGAAAATACCTCATTCCCACGGGAAAAACTATTAACGTGGGCAGTGCCGTGGCGGGAAGCTAGTATTATTATAATGCCTTTTAGAAGCTAGTATTATTAATTAATACTAGATTGGGGCCTGCGGTTCCGCTCGCGATAATGTTACTTGGAAAATTAAAGGAAACATGTCTCCCGATTTACATTAACCATTTTTGTACTTTATAATAATAAAAAAATTCAAGCAATATTTACATAAAGATGACGAAGACTAAATACAGGGTGTAACAAAATTACATACATACATACATACAGTCAGGCCTCTTTCCCGGAGGGGTAGTCAGAGACCACTTCCTTCCACTTGCTACGATCCAGACACACTTGTTTCGCTTCATCCACATTCATTAATCTCCTCATGCATGCTCATCGGTTCAGAGTACTCCTGACCTGACCTTTTGTCAGAACGTCCCCGTTTTTATTTGTAGCATGCCACAAGATTTTGCATGCCACTATAGTGTAGCATGTGTTGCCTCCGCGTAAATAAGCTTCAGAGATAAGAGCAACTAATCACAATCAATCAGTTTACTCTTTTAATGATATGTTCATGTGTGTTCTTGATGGAATAAACGTTTTATCTAATCATACTTATATTATAAAGAGGAAAGATTTGTATTTTTTTGTGTGTGTATGTTTGTAATGAATAAACTAAAAACTATTTAACCGATTTCAAAAATTCTTTCACCATTAGAAAGCTACGTTCACCCTGAGTAACATAGGCTACCTTTCACCGCGGGAAATGCCTCATTCCCACGGGAAAAACTGTTAACGCGGGCGGAGCCGCGGCGGATACATACAACTTTCTAAATTTTTATAGCTTATCACACCATCATAATTTACCCTGAAGCGCATAGTTTGGTGATTCCCAATTATGGGTAATTAAAACCGATGTAATTGACGTATATAAATAAATAAATGAAGTCGCCGCGGCAGGTGCGGCAGACATCTGGGAGACCGGTTCGGTTCCCGGCCGGGCTAGGGCTGCCAAATATAGGTACAAGAAAAATATAATTTTAGCCTTAAATGATGGCACTTTTTAAATATTTTTCTCTTCTAAATTAGGCATTTTTCTCGAATAGTCCGGGTTCGCCAAGTAAAATACCACAAAACGATCAGGATAGCCGTTTGGTGCACAAAGTACCTACTTTAGACTCAAACAATAATATAATACTTTTTTTTTTAAAACAATAATTTTGACCGGTGTTTCCAAAAATATTCCCATGGAGGGGCAGAATGACATCATATTTTTTTTATATGGGCTTTGGACGTATTTCAGGTGGCAAACAGCTGTCCTGTATATTGATTTGCGGTTTTTCGTCGATTTTTGCGTCGAACTCCGGCCACTAGATGTAAAAAGTACCCTATATTTATATTACCGTGATGCCATCCGCCCAGGAATTTAATTTCTATCCTAACAGCAGTTTAGGCGTGAAAGCGTAGCGGAAACAGAGTTATTTACAAGGATTGCACCTATATTGATTGCGCAGAGGTGCAAAATGTCCAAACCGCGACATGTCCATGTTGCAAAATATCTAAGTCGAAAACCGTCTAATGTCAAGCGATTTATACATAAATATACAAAAGATCAGCCTATGGTTCTTTACTGACGAAATATAATTTCAATGGTATTTAGTAGTTAGATTATCGGGTGTGTTTTGACAACCCTAATAGAGGCATACTCCTGCCTTTATAGTTTTGAATTGCCTCGCCATTTTTTTTAATGCAGCTTTTGAAGTCATGTTCTAAGAATATCGTTCATGAGGTTTCTATGCTTTTTAAGATTATTGTGAATGTATAATTTCAGGGTGAATAGGCCTTACTGCCCCATTGGCCCCAAATTTCGTTTTTTTTGCGATATCACGAACTGTCTCGAGCACACGAAGTAGGTATTCAACGCCTGTGTAGTTTCTTCCGGCGAATTCTTCTCGACAGAAGAAGCCGAATTTCTGAACTCGCCACAAAAGATTGGCATGTATTTAAATCGATAAAAAAAAATGCTCATCAAAATAAAATGGTTTGCACTCTAAACCTAACCTAACCAATGATTAGTGTGCAATCCAGTTATTTTGGTGAGCATTTAGTATTTTTTTGAATGAAGGTTTAATATTTCCCGAAAAGAATATGTAACTGACTTAACTATGTAATGTAAATAACCTAAAGTTAAAAATAAATAATTTGAACTTCGCAGAAGTGCAGGATTCCATGCGATGGTGAAATGTTCCTCCTAAGGCTTATTCACCCTAATTCAGGATAAGCTCGATCCTCAGCGAGTAAATACACGGGCAACCGATAAGCAGGCATGAATTCGAAAAACGGTAAAAAAAATAATTCTAAATGCACATGCTGCACACACCTGCGAAGTAATTCAAAGGTTGTGTGTGAAGTTGACCAACCCGCACTGGGCCAGCGTGGTCGACTAAGGCCTATTCACCCTCAGGGTAGGCTCGAGCCCCTCGGTGGGGACATTATGAGGTACTAACGACGCTATTGTTTTGTTAAGTTAGGTTTAGGCACAGAAGAAAATAATAGTATTAACCCGTACAGAAAGGACACTCACCGAGCGCTAAAATGAGTTCCCCGCGTCCCACGCCCTGCACCCCGCAGGCGCCGCGGGACTCTACCAGGGGTGTTCGGGGGTGTTTTACATAGCGCCTAGCGCCATTGACTTGTAGTTGATATTCAGTTGTTATTTTAAAAGAAGTAGCTTGTCAAAACGCGTTTTCTGTATGGAGTGACCGCCCAGTGGTTTAGGTATAACTTTACTCACCTCTGTAAGGATGAAAGCGTGATTGTGGTGTATAGTATTCAAAATGAGTGCGTGTTCGTATAACAGTAACGAGCTGACAGATGCGCGCCGACAGGTGTGGGTTCGATTCCCGGCGTGAAAGTTGTCTGCGCCGGGGTTTCTTTTAATGGCGCGCTTTTGGGAATGTCCGACGCATTCTTTTACCGTAATATTTTTATGGTATTTCATTTGCGATTAGGGGTGGTAAGCCTTTTGAGATTAGTAGTTATTAGCTGGTTCGATTTTTGATTTTGATTATTTGGTGGAGGTGTGGGGAGAGATATTGTACGCCGTGAAAAACTCGTTGTTTGTTTATTCGCAACATAGTGGTAGTACCTACTCATGAAACTGAACAACTTTCCCTAAGGAACGTAAGTTGAAATTTCAAAAGAATTCATTCACCTTTTCACATAAACTTGAGTAACGTGACCGGCCACTTTTTATTTAAATTGGGTAGTTCTGGGTTCGAATCCTGCTCGGACACTTGTCCAACAAATATCACTTGAGTTTGATTTTCACTTTGTGATATTTGTCCCCAGTTTGATGAACATTGCAGGTATTTACTTGATTGCCAAAAAAACATGATTCCGTGCTTCGAAAGGCACGTGTCCCCGTTGTAGGTACTAAACAAGTACGAATGTAGTCTTTACACTCACCATGTCTTGTGCATAAGGCGGCTCAATAATTCTGACACGAGGGTTTTTGAGGTCGGTTAACCTCGAAACGCAAGATTAGTACCAGGGAACTAGGAAGCATGAAGACTAGCAACAGGTGATGTTTGTTTGTTTGCACACGTGTTAAACACGTGGCCAACTGACAGGTGTCGGGTCAAGGTCGGTGGGAGACGTTAGTTTTGGGTTGGACTTTATAACCATACATCTGCCTGCCTGTATAAACTCTTCATGTGTAAGTGGCGCAAGAATGATAAGAACCTTAGAAAATAAATATACCTACATAGAGCACGCGCATCGCTCCGCTGCCTTTATGTCAAGCGTAAGCAAATTTTGTATGAGCGGTGAAATCAGTAACATTTTTCTTTTTGGATTTGTTCCTCGTGCCATGTTTGCAACTTATCACTGCACATTTCAAAATTTCCTATTAAATTTCTTATTTTCACCGGGAAAAATAATCAGCTCCGATAACCTTTTGATACTAAACGAACGCGCTGTTCATATCCGTGCTTACGGTTCATAGTTTCATACTCGATTAGGCGCACTCTATTAATAAACGTTTTACTTACTTACATGTAAAGTAAAATCGGTGGCCAACTGGCAAGATCCGTTGACTTCCATTCGGAAGTTCGCGAGTTCATGTTTCGGCACATAGCAATGTGTTTTCGATTTTCGAATTCATATGTACGTTTATTCGACGCTCTTATTACATACTAACTTTCCGCCGCGCTTACAGTTTTTTTTTCGTGGAAATAAGGCATTTTCCCGCAGTAAAAGGTAGCCTATGTTACTGAGGGTGAATGTAGCTTTCTAATGGTGCAAGAACTTTTGAAATCGGTTCAGTAGTTTTTGAATTTATTTATTACTAGCGACCCGCCCCGGCTCCGCACGGGAAAATGGTTATTGTGGGTTATCCTTCAGTATATTATGCATGTATTATACATATAAACCTTCCTCTTGAATCACTGTATCTATTAAAAAAAACCGCATCAAAATCCGTTGCGTAGTTTTAAAGATTTAAGCGTACAAAGGGACATAGGGACATAGGGACATAGGGACATAGGGACGGAGAAAGCGACTTTATTTTATACTATGTAGTGACAAACATTTACACAAAAATACAAATCTTTCCTCTTTATAATTTTTTAACAATTTTAAAATTCCCGATACAAAATCATTTTGTTCAGAAAATAAATAAAGGCCTGCCCATTTCTAAAATTACAATTCGAACGGCGACTCAATTCCAAAGCCAACCTAACCGTTACACCATCAACAAATTGCTTATGTATTCACAATAAAAAACCCATCTTCATTGCACCTTGCACATTATAATGTTACTTACTTTCGTGGGAATCAGCTGATCAGTTGTTATCGGGTTACCTCCGCCGGTGGTCGACCACCTGAGGTGTGGGTTTGATGCCCGGCGAGGGTATTATGTTTGTTCGTGCGTGTGCTTTCGTAATCGCTTTGTTGACAATTAACTTGTGGAAGATTGTTACTAGGCAATGTTGAGCTGTCTCTTTTTTAACCCCCGACGAAAAATAGGGGTGTTATAAGTTTGACGTGTGTGTCTGTCTGTCTGTCTGTCTGTCTGTCTGTGGCATCGTAGCCCTCCCGGCGCAAAATGTCACATTCGCGAAATGTCCCGCTGACGTTAAAAGTCACACTCGCTAAAGCTCCTAATCGGATGCGCTGATTTTGATCTAGTTTTTATTTGTTTGCAAGGTGTCACAATCGAGAGTGTTTTTAGCTATGATCCAAGAAAATATCTTCAGCCATTTGAATGATAATGATTTGTCAGCTCTTTTCTAGACGTTAAAAGGATCAAGTAACGGTTTTGTGTCGCGGGTTATTATTTTTTTTAATTTAGTGTTATGTCTTTTGGAGGAAAGAACCGAACATGACTATTTTATTTATCCAAAGTGTAACATCGGTTAGGGTGTAGCGAAGGGGGCAGGTATGGAGCTGGTACTTAGAAAAAATCTTGGAAATTTTATATGGGGGTCCAAACCACTGTGGCCCCTTAGGGGTTGCGACCCTGAAGGGTCATTGACCTCAAAACGGTCTGAGATAAGATGTAATTATATTCTATTATAGACTGTGTCACTGTGTACAAACCTGGTATATATATACATAATTAGCTTTCTGCCCGCGTCTTCGCCCGCGCTAACAGATTTTCCCGTGGGAATGAGGTATTTTCCAGCGGTAAAAAGTAGCTTATGTGTTATTCTGATGTATAAGCTATGTAGTTTTTGCGTGAAAGAGTAACTAACATATCCATCCATCCATCTTTACATACATACATCCTTACAAACTTTTGCGTTTATAGTACATATTAGTAGGATTATTTACATCATCTTACGTACACCATAATATCCTATAGCTTATTATTCTTATGTCTTACATCAAATTACATAAGTAAACTTAGTATGAAGCTTTCTGGTTTTCGATCGATAGAACTTTCACTGAAGCTCTGACTTAACTTAGGGTCTGACCGCACTTAAACTACTTATAATATTGTACAATACAATACAAATACGCTTTATTGACACCCAATGAAAATACATTAAATTTATGATTCAGAAGTGAGTTAACAGGCGGCCTTATTGCTAAGGTAGCAATCTCTTCCAGGCATCCTTAAGGAGAGTGAAAAAGAAAAAGATCTGTGCGGGTCGGTGGCAAGATAGCATTGTATACTACGTATAATAAACTAAGTACAAATAGAACATACTTGGAATACTGTACAGCATGGTTTAAGAAAACAAGGTCTTACATTCGGACCACGTGACTGACACAAGCCTACGTCATCTTGCGCTGTTCATCCTTGTCGAATGCGTGTTGATAAACAGCTTGTTTGAGTCACGTGGTCCAAACGGAAGACTCTGTTTTCGTAGACCATGCTGTACGGCCTTTATCAGTCCATTTAGTTAAATAATGTAAGTAAGTAAGTAAAACGTTTATTGCATTACACAAAACACACATGGACATGTCACAAAATAAAAAAACGAAAACAGACAAAGAAATTACATATAACGAACATATGAACAGACATGCACATGTGTGCGCTGCAATGCAGAAGGGTCAAGGCACAGAATACCAAATAGTAGTCCCTAGTCAAGGCTCAGCGATATATTTGCCCAGGAGGCAACACTGATTTTCAGCCCTCACCCAGGAGATGAACGCGGGTACTTAGAAAACGAAAAATAATGCATGCATGCAACTGCATCGAAATATCGGGCACTCACACAAAACGAATAGCACGGTAAATATCCCGTTTTAAATATTAATAGTTATGAAAACAACCGTGAAAGTTTTAACAGAAAATCTCTCATTATTGCTAAGTGCGTAGTATAAAGTAAAGTATTTTTTTGGTTACATAATTTAGTTTTTCTACTTTGACTGGTTGCCTTCCTCTAATTGCATACTTCGTTTGCACTCTTTGTTATATGAATCAAATTGTATAAAATAATATTTTTTGTAAAATAGTTTGAAAAGATGCAACGCCTGTGGAGTTTCTTCCGGCGGGTTCTTCTCCACAGAAGACAGCCAAATTGTGAACCCGCCTCGACGTCGAAAAATGATTTGTGAAATCTTACTTCGAATAAAAAAATATTTCTTTCTTTCTTTCTTTCTTGCGGGCAGACCTTTATACGTGCGTTGTTTTGCAATATTATATTTCAC
Organism: Teleiodes luculella; assembly: GCA_948473455.1. Lineage (NCBI taxonomy): Eukaryota > Metazoa > Arthropoda > Insecta > Lepidoptera > Gelechiidae > Teleiodes > Teleiodes luculella. The sequence goes on from OX419608.1 coordinate 811,980, forward strand.
TGCGCACAAGTGCCTCGGTTATATGGGAAGCCATAGATTTCAAGCAAAAAAATTGACAACACAATACCTCTTACCAAAGGTGTAAGTTACTCAGGGGGCTTCTGAAAGGGGTAATCAGACTTTGTGTTATAAAAGTACAGTCAAGAGCAAGCGAAAACTGAATGCTTTTTACTTTGCACCGTTGCGTTTTTATGTCCGTTGAATAAGGAAGAGAATCACTTGTGCATGTTCAGCTTACCTTGTACTTGATTTGATTGTACAGTAAGCTGACGAATGAGGTGACCCCCCCGAGGCGCCGTTAAGCGCCATCTATCGCTACAAAGGGGCAGAAAATAATGAACTAATGGCTAATAAAACTTCATCAGTGTAGTTAAGAATGTGTTGCCTTATTTCAACGGTCTCTCTAAAGGCCTGTATTCACTTTAATTAGTGCGAGTGCAGGTGATTAGTAATTGCGAGTTTAACAACAGAATTGGACAGAATTGGACACTACTCGCACTAAACACCTGTGCTAATCACTCGCAATTACTAATCACTTGCACTCGCACTAATCAAAGTGAATAGCCTTAAGTTACAGCGTGACGAAAGTATAGCGTGGCGTGTCGCCGGAGGGGTCACCTCATTCGTCAGCTTACTGTACAATATAATAATAAGTAATTAGGTTTGTGAACCATTTATGAGAGTTGTCTTGGCTGATCGCTCATATTAATCATCATGCTTGGATTCTTGGTTGTTCCACACACCAGTGCACACATTGCGCGAACCTGCCATGCAACCTTCCCTCATAATGTTCTACTCAACATTGTGGTTCCATATAATTATTTACTTCTTCTTCTTCCTAGACCTTATCCCATTTACTTGGGGTCGGCCTTCCTTGTCCTCTTCCACTCTTCTCGGTCTTGTGCGAGACTGTAGTCTAACTGGGCTTCTTTTAGGTTTCTTTCAACCGTCGTCAGCCAAGTGGAGGGTGGTCTTCCGCGTCCCCGCCTCGTCGTTGCAAGTTTAGGGCCAGCTTTACCATATGGTCCTTTAGCTTCTCTACTATGTTATTAGGTCCCATATAATTATTTACTCATGTGAATTTTTGTCTGGAATAAACCGGTACAAGCGCGACTGATAATAATTGATAGAAACAGATAACTAGTCGATGCATAATGTATTTGTTAACGGGGATCCTCCGGCTTGGAGACAGGCGAGAGGAAAAGTACTAACAAACAGTACATACAGTCAGATGCTGAAGATGGAGGCTATTAAGCCTCGCTCGCTGCTATTGCATTCGCAGCGAATAGCCTTGTCACTAGTTGTCACACTGAGCGAGTTCTTGCTGTGTGTGACCGAAGCTTTACTTGCGTTTGAGTTCATTTCTCATCATCGTTTCTCACCCACCTGGTTTGTGAATACACCAATCGGACCTATTGTGATGCGTGACAAGGCGACTGACATACTATAGTTGCATACGTGTCAGATTTGACATGTGTCGAGAATGGTGACCGATAAAAATCTCATAAACATAAACAGTAGCTACCACATGCGGCTGGACAATCGCACCATGAATATCGCTTCTACTGCTACGGAATAAAGCCGCTTTCGTGGTCAACATGTCCAGCCGCATGTGCTGGCTAGGCTACTGTACTTTTCAAGCCCTGACACTTTTCTGTCGGGGAGTTCTTCTCAACAGAAGTGAGCCAAATTTTGTAACTCGCCAGAAAATATCTCGTAAATGTGGCTGGCTAAATGAAAAAAAAAAAAAACATTGAACTGGCAGAATTGTCAGTAACAGAAGCCATTCCATTAACTAAAACCATTAACCACAATTACAATCACTTATTCCATAACTAATTTGTATTACCGTGTGGGTAGGGTAAGGTCAGCAATCTAATATACCTACTAGCGACCCGCCCCGGCTCCGCACGGGAAAATGCTTATTGTGGGTTATCTTTAAGTATATTATGCATGTATTATGCATATAAACCCTTCCTCTTGAATCACTCTATCTATTTAAAAAAACCGCATCAAAATCTGTTGCGTAGTTTTAAAGATTTAAGCATTCATACGGATATAGGGACAGAGAAAGCGACTTTGTTTTATACTATGTAGTGATACGAATATATATTTTTTAACCCGGGTCTCAGACAGTTTGAACACAGCATTAACAAATGGGCTACATTACCGCAGGATTATTCCTCATTACCACGGGAAAATACATTAACTCGAGTGGAATTAGGGTGCGGAAACCTAGTGTTTCCTTGCAGGATATATCTGAAGATAATCTTAAAGATACTTTTAAAGGTTTAAAATAATGTTCAAACCAGATATCTCATCGCAGCCGAAAGCCTTAAATGGTCAAGTGTCACATCCTTTCGTTCGTAAATGGTTCGAGAAAGTTCCACTTGAGAGTAAAGAATTTTTAAACGAAAATTAAATTAAATGCAATGATATGAACAATAACTTGTACCAAATTATAGGATAACCTTTGTAAGAAAATTTGGCTTAATTTCTGATCACCTCTGTAGGGTGGAGAACGTGAAAGAAAGCATAAAAATTACTGGAAGGACTTTGATGAATGAATTGACTGTATTGCACGTAGGATTCATTTATAATACAGCCCCTCTAACATGCCCGGTCCACGCGTGACAGACATAATTTTGTCGTGCGTATTCTCTTATCCTATTGGAGGATATTTCAAATAATTTCAATATGGCGAGATTCTCACGCGACAAACTTTTGTCATAGCACTGCATGTTACGGGGACTGATTAAGTACCTACTCGTAGATGACATCAAACTTATGGGATTAATGATAAATAATGTCCCTTTCCCAAAATGTCCCTCGTATAAATATATTTTCTCCTGGGTGTCAATAAATTATATTTACTCACACAGACATTTTATTCATACATACTTATATTCCTATGGGAAAAATCCGATAACATAGCGAATATATACGCGGGCGGATAGCTTGTGAAAAAAGTCTTAGTATTCATATAAAAGCATTTCTTTCCTTTATTATTTTTTCTTTCGTGTTCCGCATGATAATCGCGATGATCAAAAATGGAGAAATTTGACAGATGGTGTTTACCTGCGTCCGCGCATACGGTCTACCTGCTTTCCCATTGTACCGGGTTCGATACCCGGCCGGGGCATTTACATTAAAGGGTTCAGCGCAAGGTGGTTCTAAACACAATCATCTTAGCATGATTAAAAAAAAAAACGCTTAATTTCGCATTCATACTTTTTTGAGTTATGCGGTTTTGGAACGCGGTGGGCCCGACAGATGTTGCAAACTTTTTTTTAAATAAGTAGTTTTTTTATCGGAACGTAAACACTTATTATTTTTCTGTTTGTTTTTAGTAAACCGATACACATAAGTGGGATTCAATTTAGTTATGCGTCCGACGGCTAAGTGTAAGAAGTTTAAGTTTAAATTGCTGGACTGAAAGTGATAAAAACTGTTACAAATATAATATTGACTGTGATATAGTGTTAATAAAAAAAACTTGTAAAGTGACTATGATTTTGGTTGTAAATATACTGAGCTAGCGATGGCACTACGGCATGATACTAACATGGAATCGAACTTCCTACCCGCCGATCCGCCGCCGCTCTCCGAACTGACCTACGAACCGAAAACGGACTTAGCCACGGAATACTTCAACACATTCAACCAAATATGCGAAAACTATCGCCCAGAAGCCGAAATACGTGCATCTGACTCTCTCCGTCTAACATCAGAGATTCTAGACGGAGTTAGGGAGTATTCGACTGAGGTAGAAAAGGATAGACTCAGTGAATATGTGACGACGGACTTTAGTGATAAAGTGTTTAGCTTCGGGCAGCCTGATGCTTCAGCTCTGCTAAGGCATAGAGCGAGAAGAAGATATAATGAGGAGCACGGCATACCGCCGGGAGTTACCAGCCAGGAGTCAGGGGTAAGTTGGTACCTATAGATAGATTAAGCAAAGAAAATTGTACACTATTATAGTTTGTTTCATATAAATCCTGACAAAAGTTCATTGACCTCTTTCTTTTCTTGAAAGTTATTAAATGATGTAACGCTAAAATGTCTGGCAAGGCCACGCGCTCACCCCGCCTTCTATCTACTACGGTATTGCCAAAATTACGTATTTTGCGATAATTTCCTATATAATAGTTTTATAGTATCGTTAGAAAAAAAATTACGCATTTTATGCAGGCGTCAATGACCTTTTGTCCGGATTAATATGAAACAAACCATAGAGATGTAATACCTACATGTCATGCAAATTTTAAAGAAATAAATTAAAATTTAGTTGCGGGGGGTCTTTACCCCCCCGGGGGGTAAAGAATATTTGCGGGGGGGGTTGTCTCAGGATTGTGATTGCTTCGAAAGGCATGCAGCTACTTGCTACTTGCTTGGTGGAAACTGAAGGAAAACAAAGATATCTCAGTGACAATTCACAAAACAACAATAAAGTGGCCGGTCACGTTACTGAAGTTTATAAGAAGAGTTGTTTTTTTTTATTTTTCAACCTATGTTCCTTAGGGAAAGTTGTTCAGTTTCATGAGTACTACCACTATGTTGCGGATAAACAACCAGTTAAATATCACGGTGTATATAATGAACGGCCTGATGACTGCGACATATATATAAAACTAGCGACCCGCCCCGGCTCCGCACGGGAAAATGGTTATTGTGGGTTATTCTTGAGTATATTATGCATGTATTATACATATAAACCTTCCTCTTGAATCCCTCTATCTATTAAAAAAAACCGCATCAAAATCCGTTGCGTAGTTTTAAAGATTTAAGCGTACAAAGGGAGGGACATAGGGACAGAGAAAGCGACTTTGTTTTATACTATCACTACATAGTATAAAACAAAGTCGCATTCTCTGTCCCTATGTCCCTATGTCCCTATGTCCCTTTGTATGCTTAAATCTTTAAAAGTACGCAACGGATTTTGATGCGGTTTTTTTTAATAGATAAAGGGATTCAAGAGGAAGGTTTATATGTATAATACATGCATAATATACTTAAAGATAACCCACAATAACCATTTTCCCGTGCGGAGCCGGGGCGGGTCGCTAGTGTAGTGATAAATAAAAATAAATATGTGGAGGACATCTCACACACGGCCACTTGACCCCAAACCATACCATGGTCCAAGAAAACAAGGTCTCTACGTCATTTTGCCTGTTCATCCTTGTCGAATGTGTGAAATAGACAAGGATGAACAGCGCAAAATGACGTAGGCTTGTGTCAGTCACGTGGTCTTCTTGTTAGACCTTATTTTTTTAGACCGTGCCCCAAACTAAGCAGAGCCTGTACTATGGGTGTCAGACAGCTGACATACATACATTTAAAAATATAAAACATCCAGACACAAGGCAAACACAAAGTGCTCACACGAATATTTGCTGTCGATAATATACATTTACTTAGTAATAATAGTTATTTCACATCTGGACTCCCAGTTAATGAACAAAATAGCCTTGATATGGTATTTAGACAATCCGTCATAATATTGGTAGCGTTTTGACGAACATTTCGAATGTCAAAGACGTTTATTTTGCTGCGTCTGCGATCATTAGTGGCAAACCACTGACTAGTTAACGAGAGAGGATTCGGTTAGAGATGTATCTGTTCTATACCTACTCCAGTAGAAGTAGAAATTATTAAGATTTAAAACGGGATATTTTTATCATGGTATTTGTCCCGTTAATATCCCATTTTAAATCTTGATAGTACACAATAATTACAACCGTGAAAGTTTGTAAAAAGTATAGACGTAGAAAATATTCACAGATGACATACCTACATTTCAAAGATACTTGTTGTTTCTGTTACCTCACTTATATTGTTATTATTAACAATAGCAAGAACAGCTTTTTTTCAGCTTCCATTAACTTTTTTCGATTCTTTATGGAGTAACACTTGGAAAGTAATGTTTGATACCAATTTAATTGTTTTTAAAATGTCATGTCAAATTTGAATAAGTAGAATAGAATAGAATAGAATATACTTTATTGCACACCAGTAATAAATTACAAACAATATTACTACTACTAATAATTAGTACTTTCACGTCTTTAAAACGGTAATCGTAAGGAAAAAAAATCATGCGCAGTCGTAGTATAAAATGTTTTAGCTTTGTTCTCCAAGAAAGTCTTTTATTCGCTTAATTTGTTGTTAGTATATATAAGTGTACAAAAAAAAGAAAAAAAAAAGTGTACAATGTTTGCCATCAACCCGCACAGATTTTCCTTTTTCGAAGACTACCCTAGGTTTGCCTGGAAGTGATTGCTACCATAGAAAGCCGCCTGTTGGCTTTTTGTATTTGGCTGTCATCATTTCGTGTTGTCAATTCATTACAGAAGCCAGCACACGCGGTTGCACATTTGCACTACGAAATTCACCCCTACTTCTTCGGAATACGGGCGCTCTCAAAGTCAACAAGTCCAGCCGCACGTACTGTCTACTGTACAAATGAATAATAACATTCGTTTTATTTTTTTTAATTCAATTTCCAATGTGTTCTTTAAGTTCAACTTAATGCCAATTCAACATAATAGGATTTAATTTAATGGTATTCAACTTAACGGGTATCCAACGTTCAAAAATCTCTACTTTATGGAAATTCAACTTTATGGACCTGAAGGTACATTTCTATGTAAAGCGTAGTCCTCTCCTGGATATAGAGTCTATGACTTTGTCCACGGCCGTCAGCGTCACCCACGCTAGACCAGAGACCAATAATTATGATGCGGTGTTAAAAATATAATGTGGAGTTGGAGTGTTGTCACTTCCTCTCTGGCTAAGTGATACTGAAACGTGAGAAATTAGTCAAACGATGACACTACGAACGGCATGTATGGATGTTTGTTACTCTTTCACGCATGAACTGAGTGGATTTTAATGAAACTTTACAATAATATAGCTTTTACATCAGTAGGCCTACTATGTAAGTAGCGACAGGCTCGAGAAGCTGTCAAACGTGACATATTTACAGAACTACTATGGCTTTGTCACTGTCGCGTTTGACAGCTTCTCGAGCCTGTCGCTACTTACATAGTAGGCCTACTGATGTAAAAGCTATATTATTCTACAGCATGACACATAAGCTAACTTTTACAGCGAGAAAATCCATTATTCCCACGGGAAAACTGTTAACGCGTGCGGAGCCACGGGGCGTAAAGTAACAACATACAACTTTACCAACATGAGTTTAGTCAAATAGCATATTACAATTTACAATATCTATATTCGGGGCACAACATTGCGTACTGTTTCTATTAATAGCGCTAACCGGCCGATCCAAAACCGCTATAAATATTACTGGCTCTATTAGAGTGCTATAATAATCATTATAGCATTATACATACTTATAATAGTATAGATAGTAGTTCTGGGCATAGAGTAGTGAAGATTTTTTTTGGGTACTATCACTACATAGTATAAAACAAAATCGCTTAGTCCATTGAATGAGTCCCTCCAAGGGGGGTCTAGAGTCCGTGAGTTAGTAACGTAAGATGTTTCTTCGGAAACATGTCAAGAGTTTTCTTCCAAAAAGCTCAAAAGTGCAACTTGTGACCGGTACTGATAGATTGCTCTTAATTAGGTCTATAATTGGTAAAAAAAACACATTCCTCCATGGAAGCCTTTAGGAGGAATCGATTGTCAAAATATTATATTAGGGTAGTTTGAGTTACTGAACTTGATCTTTTTATTTTTTTCTTCCAAAAAACTCAAAAGTGCAACTTGTGACCGGTACAGATAGATTGCTCATAATTAGGTCTATCATTGATAAAAATACCAAATTCCACCATGGAGGCGTTTAGGAGGAATTGAATTTTATTAGGGTAGTTACGATAATTGAACTTTTTATTTTATTTTTCGAATTTTTCACCTTTCATGGGATGTAGCTCGAAAACGGCTGCGAATAGAAAAAAATTATTTAGGTACAACTTGTAGATAATTTTATGGCCTTTCAACTTTTCCTTGAAAGTTTTTCTCTAACATGTACCGTTTTTGAGATTTAAGCGAAAAATGAAAAAATGGACCCTTTCCCCCCCTCCCCCCATTCCGGGGCTCCTCCTAGTGTCCCGGGGTTTTAGTATGTTTATTACCTAGGGACTCTTGACATGTTTCCGAAGAAACATCTTACGTTACTAACTCACGCACTCCAGAACTTTTTATTCAATGGACTACTATGTACGCTTAAATCTTCAAAAATACGCAATAGATTTTGATGCGGTTTTTTTAATAGATAGAGTGATTCAAGAGGAAGGTTTATATGTACTTGTAATACATGCATAATATACTTAGGCATAACCCACAATAACCATTTTCCTGTGCGTAGCCGGGGCGGGTCGCTAGTATAGACATAAGAGCGTCGGTGGCCAAGTGGCTAGGCCCGTTGACTTCCATTCCGAAGTTCGCGGTTTCAAACCTCGGCACGTACCAATGTGTTTTCGATTTTCGAATTGATATGTAGGTACTTACGTTTATTCGACGCTCTTACGGTGAAGGAAAACATCGTGAGGAAACCACCGTGACGCACCTGCGAAGAAATTCATAGGTTGTGTGTGAAGTTGACCAACCCGCACTGGGCCAGCGTGGTCGACTAAGGCCTATTCACCCTGATATAAGGGTAGGCTCGAGCACCTCGGTGGGGACGTATATGAGCTGTTAACGAAACTTTCATCCATCTATCTAATGTAGGGGGTGTCTTACTCAGCATAACTAGGGGTCAGAATTTCAAAACGAGTTGTAACTTATTTCAGGACAAAATATAATGACATCGTAATTAAGACATGTTAAACTGGTTACACGCAGCAGACTCGACCGACACACATAATAAAACGGGTTGTGATGTTGTGAATCAAAAATCTTAGCGCTCATATCCGTTAGAATAAAATTAATTGGAAATACCGTTCGGTAACCGCGTGAGGGATGAGCGGCGAGCGAGTGTATTGAATTAAGTTACTAAATTATTTATTTCTAGGTTGTAAGACCGTAGGTATTATAAAATTACAGTAATATTCTTTAAAAATTACAATCTTATTTTTTCTCACAATAAACAACAATAGTAAAATAGAACAATCCGATACAGAACAGTCGTTCAAAACTTATACACGTTTATACATTTATATGTATAGTGCAAGCTTGTTGTGAAAAAGGGTTATCTCGAGGTAAAAAGTAGCATCAAAATTCGTTGTCCAAAATCTATTTGAATAAACCACGCCTCTACTGCGATTTTAAGATTTTGCCTACTCGAAATTCAGACAAGAAAAGTGAATAAAATCTACAGTCAAAAAAGGTCGTGAAATTAATAGGGGCGCCACTTCCTTTACGGTGTTGCCATTTTATATCATGCTGTCACGCTCTAACTTATGGATATTACTGAGAAGTAAGATTAGTTCCGTTTCAAGACTTTTTTGACCGACTGTATCTATAATTAAAACCGCGATATTACAAAGTCCTTAATGAAATGTAATGCAATGATATTTGAAATACTGGGTGGCGCAAAAGTAATGGCACTAAAGAAAATACTTTTATTTTTTTTATATGACATTTTCTGTCATTCTGTTGTTGAAAATTGTGTAGTGAACAAATGTAAAATACACTGAAAATAAACATGGACCGTTTTACTCCCCAAGAACGTGGAATAAAACTTTGGACTTAGTGAGGGACGCTTTTCCAAGCCGAGTTATCTCTCGTTTTGGCGATTTGCCTTGGCCTGCAAGATCACCCGATCTGACCAGTCCAGACTTCTTTCTTTGGGGTTTTTTGAAATCTCGGGTGTATGTGAACAAGCCACAGACTCTCGCAGCTCTAAAAGAAAACATTCGTCAAGAAATAACGAACATATCGCAGGAAGTGTTACGGCAAGTTATGCAAAATGTCATAAATAGGGCTCAAATGTGTATCAACTCTGGAGGTCACCATTTAAAAGACATCATCTTTAAATCCTAATGGTCCGAAATTTAATGGCACAAATATACATTTAAAAAAACCTAAATCTAGTTTTCTAATTTAGAAAAAATGTTATAGCTGAACCAAATAGGGTCTTTACTTTTGCGCCACCCGTTACTTACATCACTACTTATTATAAAACAAAGTCGCTTTCTCTGTCCCTATATCCCATCTATGTCCCTTTGTATGCTTAAATATTTAAAACTACGCAACGGATTTTGATGTGATTTTGTTTAGTAGAAAGAGGGATTCAAGAGGAAGGTTTATATGTATAATGCATACATAATATACTTAATAATAACCCACAATAACCATTTTCCCGTGCGGAGCCGGGGCGGTTCGCTAGTTAAATATATTGAAATAATTATTTAGACTTGAATATGTACTTATAATAAACTTTTATTGAGGAATAAAGGAGGCTTAATAATAATAATTTACAGTGGAATTTATTGTTATGTTGTTGAATCTGTTCTCTTATAACTTGTAATGAATCCGGGAGCGTGTAACAGGAAGAGGGCGATGCGTCACGGGGATCCTTCTGGATGTGTACTGAGAATGTGATTCACTGTACAAATATGTTGGGATTTCATATTTACTTATTTACATGTCCGATTTAATAGCGGTTTTGTAAATAAGAGGGCTATATATCTTCAAGTCTTCTGCAGTCCTCTGTTGAATATATTAAGCCTGTGTCATAGGCAATAGGCCCACTTAGGCCTCGGTACCACATCGAAAAATGCCTGAGTAATCTACTCCTCCTCTTTCGAATATCCAGACTATTCCAGACTTATTTTTATTTGTAACTAGCGACCCGCCCCGGCTCCGCACGGGAAAATGGTTATTGTGGGTTATCCTTCAGTATATTATGCATGTATTATACATATAAACCTTCCTCTTGAATCACTCTATCTATTAAAAAAAACCGCATCAAAATCCGTTGCGTAGTTTTAAAGATTTAAGCGTACAAAGGGACATAGGGACGGAGAAAGCGACTTTATTTTATACTATGTAGTGATGATATGACGTTTCTTAGCTAGTCATGTATTGTCATCAGAACTCAGAGCGTGTGCAAAATTTCATCCTAATAGAGGACCGGGAAGTGGGTCAAATTAAGATTCCAAGATTTTCTTACATACATAGTTACAAGTGAAGCTAATAAAGCGTGTTAAAAAAGAAAGACGTGGAAATACCAACAAGAAATATGTAGTACTTATTGAACAGATACCGTCTTTTAGCGTATTTTTATGTTACCAACAATTAAGTACTTAACGTGTCTATCGAAACACGAAAGACTACTTAGCCAAACACATTATAGTTGCACAATTTTCGCAATTGCGAATAACGCACCGGTATGAACCAGTCGAGCTTTGTCTGCAGTTGACTGTACTTGAACACTTTCGGGCTGATTCACACTTGCAGGTTAATTGCGCAATGATTTTGCCAAATCTGTCCGCGGCCATATTCGTTGCGCTCGCGCCACGTGAAAGCTCATTATTGGGCTCATTGTTGAGTGGCCAGACCTAAATGCATTTCGCTTGGCCGGTTACCTGAAAAAATATCTGTAGTATCAATATTTCGACGTTATCAGAACAACTTATATGTCGTTATCGAGAGGTTTGTTCGATAGGGTAAAACATAAAAAAATAAAAATGCAAATATAAATAAACACTACATAGTATAAAACAACGTCGCTTTCTCTGTCCCTATGTCCCTATGTATGCTTAAATCTTTAAAACAACGCAACGGATTTTGATGCGGTCTTTTTTAATAGATAGAGTGATTTAAGAGAAAGGTTTATATGTATAATACATGCATAATTTACTTAAGGATAACCTACAATAACCATTTTCCATTGCGAAACAAAACAAATCCATAAACAAATCCATATACTACTAAAAAAAGATGCACTAGTGCTAGATATATTTATTTATTTAATTAAATAAATTTAATTTGATTCGCGGTTGGCATATTTTCGTCTAATTAATGTTCTAACTGACGACGTATCATCATCATTTCAGCCAGTAGCCACTGCTGGACAAAGGCCTCCCCCAAAGATCTCGACCGACCGACGGACGTATATGAGAATAAAAATATCAAGTATAAAACTGCATCAGACTTAGCCGAGTTATATAAACAAATCCATATACTTGCAATACCGTTGTACAGTCGACCATTTACGTATAATCTCAGTCATTGTTCTGCATACGGTGTTACACTTATATGTTAACCGCTTACCTAACTAGATAACGTTGTCCGTTGATAGACTAATGTCTGTTTCATATAAATGCGGACAAAAGTTCATAGATCTCTGGCTTCCCATAGCACAGGGTGACCTAGTTTGGGGGCCAAGCACAACTGTTATTTTTTTTGCTGCTGTTATTTTTTAATAAAGATTATTATTATTATTATCTCTTTCTATTCTTAAAAGTTATAAAAAATTATATAACGTCAAAATGTCTGGCAAGGTCACACGCTCTGTAGGCTTACTATGTAAGAAGCGACAAGCTCGAGAAGCTGTCAAACTCGACATAGTGACATTAGAGCCATAGTAGTTCTGTCAATATGTCGCGTTTGACAGCTTCTCGAGCCTGTCGCTTCTTACGTAATAAGACTACAGCCCGCCTTTTACTACGGTAAGCCAAATTACGTATTTTGCGATAAAAATGTGCGAATTGTATGCAGGCGAACCTTTTGTCCGGATTAATATGAAACAAACCATAGTTAAATTACGCCTAGTATATTTATAAGGTAAATTAAAAGAACGTTAATTGTATCATTCTTGTCATTTTATCGTCGGTGGCGATTTGGCTACTGCCTTCATTTGTCAAAAATCCAAAATTTATATATCATACTGTCATATCCAATTCGTTTCTTACAAATTTTATAAAGAGGAAAGGTTTGTATTTGTATGTGTGTGTGTGTTTGTAATGAATAAACTCAAAAACTACTGTGCCGATTTCAAAAATTCTTTCACCATTAGAAAGCTACAGGCTACCTTTTACCGCGGGAAAATTCTCCATTCCCATGCAAAAAACTGTTAGAGGAGCGGATTAAGTATTTTTCGTGTTATTATATTTTAAAGGGTGGGGGCACCACTTAGCACCTGTAGGCCCCTTAAGGAATAATGCAATTACTAATCTAAAGGTTTTCCTTAATTATTTAACAAGCGTTTGTACACTATTCCAATTTGAACTAATAAACACCGACCCCCTATTAGGACACGCCCAAACCGAACTAGATCAATTCTAGACTAATAAATTATAGCCTAGGTCACTGGTTCTTAACCTAATAATAAACTGTGTTCGACAAAATATTCACTTTTTAAAAATAAATTATTATTGATTATAGTTGGCGTAAAATATTGTTTTAATTTAGCGTAAAATGTATGTTTAGAATAGTCAACTATCGCTAAACTTGTCAGTTACACTGTAATTTAAAATTGAAGCGAAAACGAAAATTAACAACAAACAACGGGTTTTCTCTTTGCTGTCAATAAATATAGTATTTTATCACTCAGTTAGGTACACTATTCATATTAAAAGTTGCAGTAACACCTAAGCGGAATTAGTTCACTTTTAAAAATAAAGTATTTATTACGTGTGCCTCAGTAATTAATTTCTTATCATCACCGTATTGACCGTATTAAGTTTCTATCACAAAAACGTCCTTGCAGTAAAAGTTTTTAGCCCAGTTATTACTCAAACAATTTTTACTTTGTATTTTTGTCAAACAATCACTGCGACGATATTCTTCCTTCCTTACTTTTATGTTTGAGAACCGCTAGCGTAGATAACCGGCCCTTCGCCCTATGCAGCAACTTGTTTCAATACGGCCGGTACGATAGCTACGAACTATAACAACTTCTAACAACTACAGGATATGTTGTAATTGCCATTGTGAAACTCACTGTTTGATTTTGTAATCACTCATTTAGTTGTAGTATTTCTTTAGGCGTAGCTACTGACTGATAAGTATTTTTTTTAATGAATTTCCTGTGTTTTATTATTTTTCCAATGTTACCGACACTCTTTGTCTGTTGACATTAAGTCCCTCATTCATAAACGTTGTTTAAAGTTGTTCATAGAGAGGTTTAAGTGTTGAAAAAATAGATCTAGGAATATTTAGTCATAAAAGTAAGCTATTTTCTGGCAATGGACATGGGTACTTTCTGCCGTCCTTTAAAATCTAGAACTCAGAATCATAGTACTAGATTGTGTTATTTTTCATGGAGTGTATTCAAAGTAATTTATAGGCTAGCGTGTAACCTGATCCCTTCAGGTAATAATAATTACCCTTCAGGTAACAACGCCCGCACACGCCGGCGGGGGCACGGCCAGAACCAAAATCAAAACTGAAAATCAGAGACGGAGCCCATCAGGCGTCGTCTCCTTCACGATGTTTTTTCAATATCAACGCGCTAGGCCGTGGTCCGAGGCTCCCTTGAGCCGCCCCTAGACGCGTTGGTATATAACTTTTTTTGAGGTAGTCTTCCGCTCCCCCGCAAGTCCGGTGAAGCTTGATTCGTCGTACCTTTTCGACACAAGCATAGGTCAATTAAAAAAAAAGAAAAATAAGTAACCTGATATTTTTTTTAAAGAGTTCACGACTTTTATCTATCTCCATTTAATTGGCAGGCTCAAGACTGATAACAACAATTGACAATTTTAATTTATAGAAAAAGAGGATTTTATTTATACATGCTACTATGTTCCTATTATTATCATCTTTTTATTTCGCTTTTTAAACTGATTTTACTTCGGAAATTTACTTTTTTATTTTTACTTTCATCTATTTCCTTACTCATATATCTGTCTCTGTCTTTCCAGTACGGCAGCGATGAGTTCGGGCACGACTCCCCCTCGCGCTACGCGTCGCCAAAGAGCGGCGGCGCGCCTGCGCAGTACCAGGAACCGTACTACACGGGGGAGTGGGGCGCGCAGTACTACCAGCCCCCCGCCGCGCCGCCCTACCCCCAGGACGTGTACATCGCATCGCCAGGTATGTTAAAGCTAGTAACATGTTCGATAGAGACAAGATGGCTGCCAGACTTAACAAGATGGCCGACAGACATTAAATACGTGGGACATCTCACACACGGCCATCTGACCCCAAACTAGGCAGAGCCTGTACTATGGGTGTCAGACAGCATATATAAATATCATAATCATAATCATAATCATAATTATATGATTATGATTACTACCAACTAGGCTACGAGGCGGATTGATTATAGACATCGCGAGGTCTTTAGATCTATAGCGCTACGAAAGCCTCGGACGTGACTACGAGAATCATCCATTTGTTTATCCATTTTACCTACGCCTACGACATATACATCGCCTTGCCAGTAACTAAAGTCTGCAGCCGCCCTACCTGCAAAACGTCTAAAAAATGCGTAGCTAGGTAAAACTGCAACATGGCTGGCTGCCAATATTGCCGTGCAAAACAAAATGGCCGCCACAGACAAGATGGCTGACAATAGTTAGACAAAATGGCGAAAGAGCTGTCATATTTTCACTATCTTTTTTAATTATTATAATACTAGCGACCCGCCCCGGCTTCGCACGGGAAAATGGTTATTGTGGATTATTCTTAAGCATATTATGCATGTATTATACATATAAACCTTCCTCTTGAATCCCTCTATCTATTAAAAAAAACCGCATCAAAATCCGTTGCGTAGTTTTAAAGATTTAAGCGTACAAAGGGAGGGACATAGGGACAGAGAAAGCGACTTTATTTTATACTATGTAGTGATTACGTATTCTTTAAGCAGCTTCAAAATATTAGGGACACTAATGAATTATATTACCGTACGAGAGAGCGCGAAATGTCTTTATCACTACATAGTATAAAACAAAGTCGCTTTCTCTGTCCCTATGTCCCTATATCCCTATGTATGCTTAAATCTTTAAAACTACGCAACGGATTTTGATGCGGTTTCTTTTAGTAGATAGAGTGATTCAAGAGGAAGGTTTATATGTATAATACATGCATAATATACTTAGAGATAACCCACAATAATCATTTTCCTGTGCGAAGCCGGGGCGGGTCGCTAGTTGATTAATACTTTTCAAAATTCCTCGGCACATTGTATTTAACAGCTTTAGCTTAGTAAAAATTTCTGTCGATTGTATGTCCGATTTTGAACATGAACAAGTTCGATAAATAAAATAGGTGAAGTTTAGTCCATTTTTTGTACTTTAAGGAGGTATTTGTCGAATGTGCAAATACATTATCTTGTTTCTGTTCCAGGTATAGCAGGGTCGGGCGCAGGTGAGGCGGGCGGGGGCGCCGAATTACCTCTGCCGCCGATGTCGTCGTTCCGCGCTGCCGCGCCTCACCACTCGCCGCCCGAACCGGCGCTGTTAGTGGGGAAACCACCGCTGCAACCTGTGAGTACGAGTACTAAAACCCGAACGAAGAAATAAAAAAACCTCGCCACATTTATAAGAGAAATTGTTGCCATAGTCGTAAAAATATACACGTGGCGCCCCCAGAGCAGGTTTCTTATTTATACCGATGGGGTTTCATAGGTGATTCTAACTTGGAGTGTAGGTGTTGTATGGTTCCCCAGAAAATGGACCATCTCATTAGCTGCCCATCTTGTCCTGTCACCTGCACGCGAGAGGACTTGATGAAGGCTACTGACGACGCTATTCGTGAGGCTAGTTTTTGGGCCGAGACTGTCTGAGTTTGCTGTCGACTCAGAAAGAAGAAGATTTCTTTGGTCAGGCTTAACATAAATATGAGGGACATCTCACACACGGCCACCTGACCCAAACTAAGCGGAGCCTGTACTATGGGTGTCAGGCAGCTGATACGTGCAGTATAGTAATTATATTGTCATCATCATTAACAACTCGTATATGTACTCACCGAGGGGCTCAAGCCTACCTTGAGTCAGAGTGAATAGGCCTTAGTCGATCACGCTGGCCCAGTGCGGGTTGGTCAACTTCACACACAACCTTTAAATTTTTTATGCGGGTGTGGGCCGGTTTCGTCACAATGTTAGAGCGTCGAATAAACGTGCAGTAGCCAGTACAGACAGTTAGACATTTTGACTTTGAGAGCGCCCGTATTCCATAGCGGTGGGGGTGAATTTCGTAGTGCGAGGTGTCTAGCCGCATGTTCTGTACATATTAATTCGAAAATTGATAACAAAAATCACAGAAAACACGCTGGGGCAGAAAGAATGAACAAGTTTAAACAACAATAAATTTATTCAACAATCCAATTGTCCGTTCCAGATGTACAGTGCCGGCGCCAGTGGGTCGGCCTCCACCCCGGGCGGCCCCTTGGGCGAGGGCAGCGTGTCGTCGTACGGGTCCTCGCCGGCGACCCCGGTGCACAGTCCGCCCCCGCACGCGCGCCTCTACAAACACAGCCCGCATATGCACCCAGCACAGGTACGCACTAAGGCCCCTATTTCCAAGTCCGGTGAAGCTTGATTGGTCGTACCTTTTCGACACCAAAAGGCCCCTTTTTCACATGAGACAAAAGATTGAAGACGAAAGGGACGTAGTTATGCGATGCGATAGAGTTTGGCAACAACGAAAAAACGCGGCAAATTTGAAAAAAATAGTCGTAGCAACCCCGATTATATGGATTTACTTAATTTGGTACTTTTTTTTCTATGTAACTTTGTTGCCAGGACAATGTTTTCCAATTTCATCGATTGTCCAAACCCTAGAATGAGATACAAATACACCGCGCTCACTCTTGCGCATAACTGCGTCTCTTTCGTCTTCTGTCTTTTGTCTATCCCAGAGTGGTAGCTTTAGTCAGGCGTCGTTAAACCACTTTGCTATTCTACGCGAACTGTCAAATTCAACTGACATTACTAATTTGAATCTGACGACGAAAAAAAAACAGCAAGGCGGGGTCTAGCATACTTTGTCTCGAACCACTGCACACAATATTATCCCTTATTAAGGTGGACTAGCGGCCATTTTGCTGATAGTACTTGTGCTTGCTTGCTTATCGTGTGGGATTCGAGGTTAACCTACCTCACAAACCCTGGTGTCGGAATTGTAGAACCGCCTTAGGCACAAGAAATGGCTCATATAACAACTACACCTGCAGATAATAGCTGGGACCTACAGCTTTACGTGCCTTCCGAAGCACGGAATCATCCTTCTTTTCGGACAATCAGGTGATTCAGCCTGCAATGTCCTGACTAAACTTGTAGTACTTGTATCACTATCATCACTACTTATTATAAAACAAAGTCGCTTTCTCTGTCCCTATGTCCCTTTGTATGCTTAAATCTTTAAAACTACGCAACGGATTTTGATGCGGTTTTTTTAAATAGAAAGAGGGATTCAAGAGGAAGGTTTATATGTATAATACATGCATAACCCACAATAACCATTTTCCCGTGCGGAGCCGGGGCGGATCGCTAGTTAACGATATATCTTCCCTATTCAGCAAGCGAGTTGGATATCGACGGGAGTGACGTCACCGCCCGCGACCGCGCTAGGGCCTGTGCTACCCAACGGCCACCACCAGCATGTGGGGGTGTTCCCGCAACCTGCCATGGTGAGTGGGGGTTATAGTGGGGGGGTTGGGGTGTATAAGAAGTGAGAAGGGGCATAGGATTAGAATATTAGGGGGTTCGTGTAGTATTCATATTATTGTTTCAGAAAGCCTATTATATAATAACAGATTACTTAGAGGATAAACATCCATAGGAATAGTTGCTTGGGTGACAGGCTTTTTCAATCGTATTTTACAAAACATTGTTAGTAGTAATTATTATCATAATAATTGTAAAAATATGTTTAAAATATGCAACGCCTGTGGAGTTTCTTCGGCGAGCTCTTCTCCACACAAGACAGCCAAATTTTTGAATTCGCCAGAAAAGACAATTTAAATGACCTAACTAAGTGATGTAATAATATCCAAAAGTTAAATAATAAATTCTTTGAACTCTTTGATTCGAATTTATTGTACAAAAAAAAGCAGAAGTTAGCAGTACATTTAAAACATTGGGAAAAAGGAGAAGTGGGAAGAGGGTTTTAGTTGGGGGGGGGGGGGATAGGAGTTAAGTGAGGAGAGGGGGAGAAGATTTGGGGGAGTTCGAGAATAAAAAGAGGATAGTTTAGGGGGGGTTTGCCTTGTATTAGTGGTTAAGTTGGAGGGTGACGTATTGTAAATAAAAGAATTAAATATTTAGGAGGGGGTCTAGATTATTATTTTATTATGTGGAGATTTAGAAGATTAGTTGGAGGGGGGGGGAAAGGGGTTAGTGATTATATTGCATGTATGTAAATAACTTAGTTTTTGAATTAAATTGAGTTTAGACTTTTCATGTGTAGTGTGTTTTTGGAAATTTCTAGTTAGCTTTTGAATAACATTATTAAAGCCTGACCAAAGAAATAAAAGACCTCGCCATATGGCGGAATTTCAATGGAACTAATTTCATAATGAAAATGCCATAAACATAAAAATATACACGTGGCGCCCCCAGAGCAGGTTTCTTATTTCTTTGGTCAGGCTTTAGAAATCCTATATTTTTATTTTGATATCAAAATGTGTTTTGAATATAGAATTGAAACGAACCAAAATCGAATCTACGTCTGTCCAAAAAAAGTAGAAATTCAAAAGTAGCAACACCGTAGTGTCGTCTCATTTTCACCATTACTCGGTTGGAAAGGGACAACGCTATTGGTGTTGCTAGAGTTTGGCTATTGAAAGTAGATAATTAAAAAACGCGGCAAATTTGAAAAAAAAATCGTTGCAACCCCGATTCTACGGATTTACCTAATTTGATAGGTACTTTTTCTTGACGTGACAACGTCTTATAATGCGATGGAGCCGGCTGCACGCACGAAAAAACATGACGCAATGCGGCGTTACCGCGCGGCTGAGGCGTTACATTTAAGGCTTGAAGCGCAAGCGAGAGCGCGGAACGAGCGACAAAGAGGCACAATCGTTGTCACGTTCAACTATCGTCAGTAAACCGACTTTACAGACAACAGCTTTTTTTCTATATAACTTTGTTGCCAGTACAATGTTTTCAAATTTCATCGATTGTCTACTTTCAATATCCAAACTCTACTTTTTAATTACTACTGTTTTTGGATAGACTGTAAGATAATAACGGATTTAGGTGAGAGTTCGAGTCCAGCCATGTACAGTCAAGAGCAGGTTAAGTTAACGCGTTTCACTATTCTGTTTCTTATTTAACAGACATGCTTGAGATGCTCTGTACTGTACCAGTTTTATAATTTTTATTTTAATGTTCAAAACATATTTATTGTTTTATGTGAGGCAGGGTAAGGCGGGGTGAAATTAACACTCTTTACAGAGTTTTCCATGTTACCCCGCCTTACCTTATAATGTTTTTTTGTTTTGTGTTTTTTTTTGTTGTGTTTTTAATATTCAGCGACCAGTGCGAAGCTTGACTACTTTATTTTTTGTAGTTTTGTAAATCTTAGATGTTATAGTTTGGTAGAGTTGTAGAAATGGAATTAAAATTTGAATGCCTATTTCCCCTTTTACTTAATAGGGCTGTAGAAAATCCCCACTTGCTTTTTTAAATACAATGTGTAGTACGTACAATCTTTCAAGCGTCTTTGATCCTATCTTAAATATCCAAATAGAATCTTTCAAGTTTCCTTGATGCTTAAAGATCCAACTTAGAATCTTCCAAGCTCATTACAGTTAAGAACCAGAGATCCAATCATCTTCGATTTCTGATACACTAGATTATAAACCCCAACTGCAAAGTACTAACAGAGCGTGGATTCTCTGGTAACCACCCGTGGCTAACCAGATTTGTATTTTGAACGGCTATTATAGAATTTTTCATGTTTTCTGAATGTAAACGAACGCGATTTTTAAATACCCTATAAGTTAGACCAAAATAATTTTCTACCTCTATGGTTAGACCCTACCACCACAATCTTTAAAAATTCCAATGTCATCCAAATTCGAAATTATTTAGGTTTTTTAAAACACTCGGAACTGTTTTAAGTTAATAAAGCTTTAAACATCCATACATTCTCTGAATGTAACCCACCATATCTTGGTTACTCAATCCAACTAGTTCAGCTAGGTTCATACATAATATAAGTGGTTGCTTAGAAAAAACTAAAAGGAAAGACTTATTCAATGGATCTGATCAATTTACTACTAAAATTTATTTTAGTAAAAAAAATATTTACTTCTGCATACGAACTGTCCTGTACTGTTTTTAGTACGGGGAGTGTCGATTTCCGAGAAAAGTTTTCAAAAACCCCCGCCACAAAACCGTTACTTGATCCTTTCAACAACTAGAAATGAGCTGATAATCTTCGAATGGCTGAAGATATTTTCTTGAATCATAGCTAAGGACACTCGATTGTAAAACCTTGCAAACAAAAAAAAACTAGATCAAATCGGAGCATCCGTTTAGGGTTCTTATACACGGTGCAAGTAGCTCGCGCATGTTGAGTCAAATATGACCATCTAATTTATTAAATCTATATCTGTGTGACCTATACTCAATTATTTAAGGAATGCCATGGCATATTTTACAATTTTAATGCTTTCAAACGAAGTCAATTGACTCAACATGCGCAAGCTATTTGCGCCGTGTAGAAGCACACTTAGGAGATACGATGCCACAGACAGACAGAAACACACGTCAAACTTACGACACCAATGCTGCGATGCCACAGACAGACAGACAGACACACACGTCAAACTTATAACACCCCTCTTTTTCGTCGGGGTTTAAAAACACGCTAGGGTGAATATCCAAGCTTCCCTGGTCGCTGGTAGCTGACCAGAGCTCGCTTTAGGGCGCCGAGCAACGAACCCTGGACGAGGCGATGGTGTTCCTGCGGGACCACAGCGACGCTGGGGTGAGTACTGGCGCTAGCGGTACGGGCGAGTGGACAGTGGGATGGTGTATAGGTCTACCAGGATCTGATGACAAAAAAGGAAAAAAGAAATTGACGCTAGCAAGGTTTCTTCGACATTTTTATCACTATTTAAAAGAAATTTGAAGCCAAACCAAAAACAATTCCTCGAAATTTCAGTTGACAGATGCCTGTTTGTTTTATGGCACTAGCATAGCTTGCTTTGTGCCAGTGTCAAGTTTACTAGTTTTAAAAGGGTAGGGAAACAAAAGTCAAATTACAAAAAACGGAAAACATTTTGTTTCCATATGAAAATCTCTGTTTTTTAAACTTTTTCTTGCCATCAGATCCTGGTAGACCTATAGTGACAGACAGTGTAGTGGATTGGGGAGTGGATAGGTCATTAGACTTTACATTTAAAATTGAAAACAGGACAGTGGACTAGAGTAGTGAACGGGGAAGTTGATAGAGCAGCGGATAGGACAGTGACAAGATAGAGTAGTGGACTCAATTTATAAATGTTTAGTCAATAGCTAGTTTCTGCCCGTGTATTTTTTTTTTTTTATGTTGACTGATTCAGGTTTTTCCACGTTTTAATGCATGGATTTTGTAAATGTGTGTATTTCTGTATGTAGTAACTGTATGTATAATAAATTACTAGTTTATTTTTTTAAATTATAGTAAATAGAAAAAAGAGCTTTTCAATGTAAATTCAAATTCAAATAAAGTGTTTTGTAAACAAAATATAAAAATATTTTTCTTCAGGTTCCAGATGATGGCATTAATAAGCAGTTTAATGAAAACTTAAGCGACTCGAAATATATCTTTAACAATGAAAACTTCTTGTTAGTTGTTGGTTGATTGTTTTGTGTTATGTTTTGTTGTATAGGGCGCGCGGATGGAGGAGCGTTTGGACGACGCGATCAATGTACTGCGCAACCACGCCGAAGCGCCCGAGCTGTACCCACAGGACGTACACGCACACACGCCCACAGGTGAGCACACACACACACATGATGATAATGATACTTATGTGGTGGAGTGTGGAGTAGTGTTGCCGAAATAACAATAGTTCAATTATCGATGGTTGATCTTGAAAAAAATCAATAGTATCCATTGGCCTATCGATAGTATTACATTTGCAATAAGGCCTGTTGAAACCCAATGTTTTCTTTGTATGTGTAATTTGTCTGTGTTTCTTGGTGCCAATAAAGAATATTTGTATTGTATTGCGATTGTGTAGTATACGGTAACAGGCGGCATCTGTTGAATAAGCAATGAACTAATTTACCGTTACCTTTCTTTATTTACTTTGTTTAATTTTAAGCCTTATTATTCCTAAACGCAACCTACACTTGGTGTGCAAAAACTACTCTAAGTGGTGAGAACTTCTACTGACTTTTACAACACAGGAATTTCCTAGCGTGAAAGTTAGGGGACATCCTAAACCTGCATATCTTTCTTTAAGCCAGACAAATATTGTGTTTCTGAAAGTTGTGTAAATCTGCTTCCTAAGATAAGGCTTATTATCAATAAATTATTATTATTATTATTAGAATAGAATAGAATATACTTTATTGCACACTAGAAACAATAGCATATTCAGCAAATTCACAAAAAAAGAACGAAAGTGTACATGTAGGCGGCCTTATTGCTGAGTAGCAGTATTATTATAATGAACTACTGTTTGTTTGTGTGTGTGTCTGCAGTGGGGCGGCTGGGCGTGGCTAGCGGCGCGCCGCACCTACACTCGGAGCCGGTCAAGATGGAGCGACATCTACTGCCCAACACCAGTCAGTACACACTTATACTATGATATGATATCACAAAAGTAATATCACCATACAAGGTAATGTAATATCACACATTACGCGAGTATTGTAACCAGTACACATCACACATTAGATATGAAGAAAAATCAACTTCTGTGGGGGGGTTCATCAGCCGAAAGACGTCCACAGTTATTAAAAAAATAAAACCAAAAAAACTTTTTTGTGTTACTATCTCGAGTATTGCGGTCGGGCGCAGGTAATGTTATGATAAAGTAATTTGTGGTGACGATACGGTACGGTACGGAATACTACAGAGCATTTCCTTCGTACTAATTGATAAATTTCATTCAAAATTTCGGGTAATGTTTAGGGTGATGTGTAATGGTACGAAGTGATATCACCTTTTCGAAAGTAATGAGTAATGTGATATGGCATTAAATTGTACTGTTTTGCGCATGTCTATTATCGAGTGGATTTCAAGGTTACCCTACCTCAGACACCCTCGTGTTGTTGTTGTTGAGCCGCCTTTATTATTACTAGGTGTCTACCGCTTTTCCTGCTTCAGGATAGGCTTAAGCCCCTTGGTGGGGACGTATATGGGCTGCGAACACCGTAATGATCTAAGAAGTAGTGTGGGCAGGCCCCCCACAAGGTGGACCGACGATCTGGTGAGGGTCTTGGTTTGCCGCTGGATGCGGGCCAAGCAGGACTGATTGTTGTGGAGATCCTTGAAGGAGGCAGCAGTCCAGCAGTGGACGTCTACAGGCTGAGATGATGATGAATTCGAAAATCGAAACACATTTGTACGTGCCGAGGTTCGAACCCGCGAACTTCCGAATGGAAGTCAACGGCCCTAGCCACTTGGCCAGCGACGCTCTTACTGTCTTATTTAATACTAAATACATGGTCCAAGAAAACAAAGTCTTGCAATTAGACCACGTGACTGACACGAGCCTACGTCATTTCTACGTCATATTGCCTATCCATCCTTGTCGAATGCGTGTAATAGACAAGGATGAACAGCGTAAAATGGCGCAGGCTCGTGTCAGTCACGTGGTCTAATTGCAAGACCTTGTTTTCTTGGACCATGTACTAGATAGTTATTTAGTTATGTGATTTGCAGAGAAACGCAAAGAGCCCCCGGACTCCGGCCTCGACTCCAAACCCTCGTCGTCGGGCTCCGCTGACGTCTCCAAACCGCCCTCCAGCAAGCGCTCGCGAAGATAGTGAGTACTCGCTATCATAATAATATTATAAAGAGGAAAGATTTGTATTTTTGTAGGTGTGTGTGTTTGTATTACAAACTTTGTAATGAATAAACTCAAAAACGACTGAACCGATTTCAAAAATTCTTTCACCATAAGAAAGCTACATTCACCCTGAGTAACATAGGCTACCTTTTACCGCAGTAAAATACATCATTCCCACGGGAACAACTGATATCGCGGTCGGAGCCGCGGCGGAAAGCTAGTAATATATAAAAATAATAATAATAATAATTTATATCAAATTTCATTTCTACAAAATAATAATCTACACTAAAAATAACAGTTGTAGCAAAATAAGTTACGTGCCCAAGCAAGGGTAAATAAATCCCTGTGTTATGAGCAAAAAAGAAGGTCATAAACTAAATTAACAAAATAATAGTAACGACTACATTGTAAAATAGTAGATTGGCTGATTGGCTGAAAATTAAGACTCAATGAGAGACTCAATGATGAAGATGAAATCAGGGAATGAGAATTGGGAAAGGTTCACCTGTGTAACGAACAACTTCAATACTAATAAATAAATATGTGGGACATCTCACACACGGCCATCTGACCCCAAACTAGGCAGAGCCTGTACTATGGGTGTCAGACAGCTGATATACATACATATATAAATATACAACATCCAGACACAAGGCAAACACAAGTGCTCATCACACGAATGTTTGCCCTGGGCGGAATTCGAACCAAGACCTTGTGCTTCGTAGGCAGACGTACTACCAACTAGGCTACGAGGCTGTCTAATAATTGATTGGTAAAAAAATAATAATATTAAATTTAAATGTTGATGCTATCATCTGACGTAATGACGTACAAATAAAAAAGCCGCTGTTGTTCAAGCCTTTTTAAAAGGTCAATATGTGTAAGTTCTATCACCGCATACTACATCTGCAGTCATAACAAAAAAGGGCCTATGTGACAGATTTTCTTAAAATTAGATAAAAATATCATACTGGGAAAACAATTCTGAGTAAAATTGTATTTTTAACTAAATCCCGACCAGAAAAATAAAAACCTCGTCTTGCCTCGAACTAATTCTATATTGGGAATTGTTGCCATAAACTTAAAATATACACATGGCGCCCCCAGAGCAGGTTTATATGGGTTGCCTGGTAGAAATTGCTACCTTAGCAATAAGGCCGCCCATTTGTACACGTTTATTGTTAATTCCATTCCATTCCATTCAATTCCATTAAATTCCATTCCATTCCATTCCATTCCATTCCATTCCGTTCCGTTCCGTTCCATTCCATTCCATTCCACTCCATTCAATTCAATTCCATTCCATTCCATTCCATTCCATTCCATTCCATTCCATTCCACTCCACTCCATTCCATTCCACTCCATTCCACTCCATTCAATTCCATTCCATTCAATTCCATTCCATTCCATTCCACTCCATTCCATTCCATTCCACTCCATTCCATTCCATTCCATTCAATTCCATTCCATTCCATTCCACTCCATTCCATTCCACTCCATTCCAATCCATTCCATTCCATTCCGTTCCATTCCAATCCATTCAATTCCATTCCGTTCCTTTCCATTCCATTCCATTCCATTCCATTCCAATCCATTCTATTCTATTCTATTGTTTATATTTTTTCTGGGCAGGTTTTAATTTAGAGAAAATTTGTCACAATCTTTCTTTTGTGATATGACAGCAGATATAATGATATTGACGTTTGGTTCACTAACATTAGTATGGCCCTGCCCAGCTGCTCGTCGGCCGAGGAGGAAGAGGGAGACCCCGACACGAAGGCCGCGCGCGAGAGAGAGAGGAGACAGGCCAACAACGTGCGAGAGAGGTGCAGCGATATGTCTTACTCTTTTATATGTTGGGGGGCGTTTGCTTTCTGTACGGACGGAGGTGTTGTCAGGAAGAGTATTTGATAACTATTAAGATTTAAAACGGGATATTTACCGTTTAAAGTATATAAGAGTATTTGAAACGAAACTGTTGTCAAATTATGTCAAACAATCGTCAAAATGAGCAAAATAATTGTCAATGTGAAATATTACATTTGTCAACTTAAATTTTACTATACTCAGCTCTTTTACGGTAGTTAACAAATTAGGATTTGTAATGGAGTATAAACATTTGTAAATTCATGTTAAACAGTCGTCAAAAAATGCAAAATTGTCATCATTGTGAAATACGACATTTGTCAACTAAAGTACATATTATTGTACTTTGAACTCTTTCACGGTTATTATTAAAATTATTACGTAAAACAAAGTGGTGATACATCATTTGTAAAAAAAAATTACAATACTTTTTAACAGTTATACGATTATTACCACAATAATTATATAAAACGTGGTTTTATTTGATTTCACCTAGATCATGGTGCGAATAAATTCGTCAAAATATCGGGCTAGAAGTGGAACAATCAGTAACAAATCAAAGAAAGTGAAATTGACAATTGTATTGTAACTAACAAATCGCCACCATCAACAGAATAATTGTCAACTAAAACAAAAAAAACCTCAGTTGTCAAATAAAGAGCGGAATAAATTTTCATAAGCTTATTTTTTGACGACGACAATGACGTACGTACAGGAAGCAACGATTCAACCCACAATATCTTGGGACTTTCATTCATCTGAATATTGTACTGAGTCTTTCATTTTAATCCATCTTCTAGATTATCATTACAGATTTTACATCAAATATAAATCATGTGCAATATTCTGTTATGTAAATATTAACTAACAATGTATGTACAGATCATCAAGGATCTAAATGAACGTGGCCTGTAAAAGAAATAACGCCTTGCGACGCCTTGCGTGTTGCTCACTATATGTTTGTCAGTCTCTTGTATAGCTCTCAGCGCCCGAGGACACGCTCATTTAGATCCGCCACGGACTGTATAACCAAGTGATACTACATCTCGTAGCTCCTGCTACGTAATTGCTACGCCGTAGCAGTGGTCTACGGAAGGTCTACGCCGTAGAGATTGTTCCCACTTCGCTTTACAGACCGACAAGGATCTAAATGAACGTGGCCTGTAAAGGAACTAATACCTTGCGTGTTGCTCACTATATGTTTGACAGTTGATTGCATATTCTTGGCGGTTACGCTCATTTAGATCTTTTTCTTTTTCAGCATTTTTCATCACTATCTAACAAGGGTCACAGTATGTAAATTTTATTGAATGTCATGTTATCATTTTCGGTTCTTGTGTCTATTACTTTTTCATGTTCCTAGATGGCAGGTAAGTGTTATTTTACTAAATTAATGGTTTTGTAAACTTGAATGAGAGTGGAGAGGAAAATGCGATGAATATTACAATAATTATATAAAAAATGCTCACGTATTGACTCATAATGTCAGATCGGAACAATTACAGAAACACAAAATGTCAGACACACATATTACGTAAAAAAAGGCAGTTAAGCAAAATGACAAAAACGCAGAATGTCTGAAATACGAAACAAAAATAAATATCAAATGCTTCAAGATTTGCGGACGTATTTAAATGTCATTTTTATCAACAATAGCTGTAAGTTTATTGCATCCTTTAACGTCATCTCATTTGTAACTGACAAAATAATAAAAAAGTATTCGGCCTGTAAAATACGAAAATAATTTTATATTTGCATTTACATCTTAAATTTCATCATTACCATCACATTAAAAATATATATTTCAGACGTTTGTCTTTAGTGGGAAACTAACACACAATAACTAACATTATAACAATAATTTTCGTATATAGGTAATATAAACCTTATTTAAAAACTTAGAGCAACGCGGGCCTTCCGTACCGGAAGGGAGTAGCCATACGACACATTACCCCTCTGTCAATAGTACATGCCCAATGGGCATGTGCGTTTATAAAAACCAGTTGCGGTCGGATCTCTTCGTAGACCGAGTCTAGTCACACAAGTGAACAGCCGTAGTATCAAAAATGCCTAATTACTCGGTTTTTTGCTGTAAAAAGAGGTCTGGTACATTAAGTTTACAAAAAGATAGTGTTACATTTCACATTTATAAGTAAATTCATATCGTATTATAGCTATTTAATACAGTTAAATACGAAATTCCCAAATTTTATTCTTATTTGTTGACGGATTTGTTCAGCAACATCTAATCCGCCCGCCAGTACAAAAAACAGATCGGACGCGCGATAAATCCGACTTTCGGCAGAGAAGTCGCTTGATACGTGTTATGGCAACGTAATTCTATGGTTGCTATGGTAAAACGAGACAGTGTGTGAGTTATGACATGACTTATCCGTACACTAAATTGTTACTGTATGTAGTGTCGTCTTTACAGTGATTTGTTTTGTATGTAAGGATGCGGAACTGCACTTGTGTGCACATTTCCCCCCCCAAAAAATGACAGAAAAATTTGCCTAGAGTAAAATCGCTATGCGTACTCCCTTCCGGTACGGAAGGCCGGCGTTGCTCTAAGTTTAAAAACATCACCAAATAGTCTATATTTCTACTTTTTGTACAAATAAGTTAATAAAATACTAATCTAATCCCACATAATTTTATTTACTAATCCAAAATCATTTTGTCTATCCAATCGGTGTCATAAAGAAACAGTTTCCATGCATTTCGTATGCGGCTTGGGTCTTTCGTCTCTTTCACTCTAGTAGTAAGTCCCAACAGATGGTCGGCTGTCTCTCTCGCGCGCTGCCTTCGTGTCAGGTAACAATTCAGGTTTATTTGTTTATTTATAGAACTGACGAGCAAGGCTGTTTTAGAGTTGGTCAGGAAAATGTACACGAAATCTTTATTTTCTGCAGCTATTTTATATTCTCCTATAGTAAAATGTAGCTTCAATTCCACCTTGATTCTGAAACATATATGGGCTGTTAACAAAAATGTAGCATTCTGATGCAAAGCTCCTTTGTTTTTATCAAAATCTACCCGATAGTTTTTGCGTGAAGGGCTAACAGTTTTGTTTAGTGTTTTGTCATTTGATAAGAAAAAAATTTTTGTATGGAAGTGTCGAGATTTTTACGGTTTCGAAAAAATCTAAATCTTTATGAAATTTCCTCTGCGCCGTTGACTGAGCACGTCCTATCAGCATTTACTGAGCCGCCATTTACACTCTTTATAAATCAATTTATGAGTATAACTTAAAAAATGTACAATATTTTTCCGACCAACGCGCCTCCACATTATCTTACTACCACCAAAGATAATATAAAAATCATCGGCAATTCTCGATAGTTGTTCGTCAGCGGACGAAGGTGACGACGAAGCAGACCCGCAGGCCAAAGCGATCAGAGAAAAGGAGAGGCGGCAGGCCAACAATGCGAGGGAAAGGTATGGCTAATATACTCCTACACTATCGGAAAATACAAACAGTAACTTATTTTTTGTTTAGTTGCTCACTATATGTTTGACAGTCTCTTGTATAGCGAGCAGCGCCCGAGGACACGCTCATTTAGATCCGCCATTAAAACTTTAGGGTAGATACGTAGGCGGGTTGATAAGTAGTTAGCCTACCCCACTTGTAATTGTCCGATTTAAAAAATATATATGTCACTTTATAGGTTTGTTTTCTATCTTTCCGCGAAAATAAAATGAAGTTAGTCACGCGAATATGTTGTCGTAGACCAATTTTTGAAAAAGTGCTGTTTCGGTATTTATGAAAAATGGATAAAATCGAACAAAGAGCGGTGATTAAGTTTCTGAATATGAAAGGAATGAAGGGTTTTGAATTTTTCCAAGAAATGCGAAACGTTTTAGGTGATAGTGCTCCATCATATGCAACAGTAAAAAATGGGTGGCCGAGTTTAAAAAGGGCCGTACAAGCGTTCAAGATGAACTTCGTTCCGGCCGCCCCAAAGGTGTCACCACACTAGAAATGATCCGCTAAGTGCATGATATGGTTTTAACAGACCGGCGATTAAAATTATCTGAAATAGCTGGGGTACTAGGCATTTCAAAAGAACGGACACTTCACATATTAAGTGAAGAATTAAGTATGAAAAAATTATCGGCAATGTGGGTGCCGCGTTTGCTCACGGTTGATCAGAAACGAATTCGAATGCAAATGTCGCAAGAATGTTTAGATCGTTTGAAGACTGATACGACTGATTTTTTGCGGCGATTTATAACTACTGACGAGACTTGGGTTCACCACTATACACTAGAAACAAAAAATCAGTCAAAACAGTGGACAGAGGCAGGAACTTCGGCTCCGAAGAAGGCAAAGGCCGTAAAATCTGCAGGAAAAGTGATGACATCAGTGGTCTGGGATGCAAAAGAAATTTTGATGATCGATTACCTTCCAAAGGGGCAAACGTTAACTGGCGATTATTATGCAAATCTTTTGGACAAATTACAAGGATCCATTCGTGAAAAACGACCTGGGTTGGCTAGAAAAAAAATCATCTTTCACCAAGACAATTCGCGGGTTCTCACGTGCGTCACTGCCATGACGAAAATCGACGAACTGCATCATGATTTGCTTCCACACCCGCTTTATTCGCCAGACCTAGCACCCTCTGACTTTCACCTTTTCCCTAAACTAAAAACATTTTTAGGGGCACAAAAATTTGAGACTGATGAGAACGTTAAGTATGCGGTGGACCGCTATTTTTTAGACCTCGATGAAAGTCATTTTAGAGATGGCATAAAGGCTTTGGAACATCTATGGTCCAAGTGCATTGAGGTTCTAGGAGATTGTATTGAAAAATAAAAATAGTTTTGTTTCATTAAATAAATTGTTTTACTTTTAGGCTAAGTACTTATCAACCCGCCCTCGTACTTAATTTAACTTGCATACATCTACAAACAATAATAATTTAAGTCTTTTTAATCCCATAGACAAACTTTTTGTGGGATTTTGATTAGTTTTTAAGATATGTGTTGCCCAGTTTTTTTTATAGGTATATATAAAATCATGGAGATGGTATAATATTATTAATATCATATTTTTTATGTTACAAAAATGAATTTAATGACATTTTACAATTTACATACTGTGAGAAACCTTGTTGGAGTAGTACTAGTTTTTTAAATTAAAGTTAATAAAATCTGTTTTTCGTTATTTTTAGACGGTTTGTAATCCGCGTCTCAATTACACACACGATTAAAAATTTATTTGCGCTCGTTGTAATCTTTTTATAATACATTGTGGTCGTGGAGCGGCAGCAAAAACAACTTTGCAAAACAAAGGTATTTTTGCCGTTTCGTTAATTAAATCTGCTATCGCTCTGTTTGGAATGTGTGCGCTCTTGGCTGCATATAAACTTGATAATCGTGCGTACTTTTAGTTGAGTTGCGGCATACTTTGAACTGCATTCTATATTATTGTTAAAAAATAATTTAATCTGGTTGAAAAAATATAATTAATTTATATTGATTACAGTGTTAGATTTTTTATTACTTATTAGTTCAATTAAAATTCAATTCAAATGCAATGTTTTACAAATAATCTTAATATGAATGCAAATCAAATGCAACTAACACAAAAATAAAGTCAGATTACTATGCAAAAGCCCGTATTTAATATTATATTTTTTAACAATTTTTTTTAAACATTACAAAGAATTTATTTTTTATCTTAACTGTTATCTCTGGCGATTCTGGATTATTTGCATTGCAAACTTAATGTTATAAACTTGACTTAGCTAAGTAATTTAAATATACAAAAGTTAAGAAAATAAATTCCTTGAACTTTTTGAATTACTAGCTAAAAAAATAAACAGTGATCTGAAAGAACGGGCCATGTCATCGTATTTTAATAAAAAAATAACCAACAAAAGACTAACATGTACCCCCTTACAGGATAAGAATAAGAGATATAAACGAAGCCCTAAAGGAGCTCGGGCGCATGTGTATGACGCACTTGAAGAGCGACAAACCGCAGACCAAGCTTGGCATCCTCAATATGGCGGTGGAAGTCATTATGACCCTGGAGCAGCAAGTCAGAGGTCAGTATAGTAATAATAAAAAAAAATATACATTACTACAGCTGTATACCTCGGGAGCCTTATGAAAAACAATTTGAAAATTTGTCATTTTTATACTTGGACATTTCGCGAAACGGACATTTGTTCATTTCACACACACCACTCAAAATTGTTATTGAAAATGTACTTAAACACAATGTAAATACTTAAAATCAAGGAAATAGTGTAATAATCTAATAATGAATGTGGATGATGCGAAACAAATACGTCTGGATCGTCAAAGAGGCAATGTACGTATGTCTTTATGACAATTAGAGCGAATAGGTATTGTAAATTTACCCAACGCCAAACCGATGAAAAAGAAATAGAATCAAAAGAAAACAGTATTGTGAATGATTGCGTTTGTTCCAGAGCGCAATCTGAACCCGAAGGCGGCGTGTCTGAAGCGACGCGAGGAGGAGAAGGCGGAAGAAGCGCCCAAACTACTCGCGGGCCCGCTGCAGCACTACCAACCCATGCCGGTCAGTACACACTCATCTATACACATATGCACACACATACGCACACATATATCACTCACAATCACAATGAAAATCAAAGCTAAGCCGATCAGTACATAACACACACACAATCCAGCCCATGCTGGTCAGTACATAACACACACTCATATATACACACACACATACTCACACTCCCACACATAGTGGTCAATAACAGTCATAAATAAACTGCCATGGCCGATCGGGACGTTTAAATCTTTTAACAGATTCCGGACCGTGCTTTTCGCAGCACAGAATCATCTTTTTTTACGGATAAGGCGATAATCAGTTAAAGAAACCAATTCCGGGGTCATTTTGATAAAGGGACATTTTGACAGACTAAAGCATGTTATCATCATTTAGACCATAATTTTTAACCCCCGGCGAAAAAGAGGGGTGTTATAAGTTTGACGTGTGTGTCTGTCTGTCTGCCTGTCTGTGGCATCGTAACCCTTAACCGAAAGCACCGAATTGATCTGGTTTTTTTTTTTAATGCAAGGTGTCACAATCGATAGTGTTCTTAGCTATGATCCAAGAAAATATCTTCAGCTATTTGAAGATTATCAGCTCTTTTCTAGTTGTTGAAAGGATCAAGTAACGTTTCTGTGGCAGGGTTTTTAAATTTCTAATTAAATATTATTACGCCAATATTCATATAGCTAACTGAGACGTGTCTCTTACAGGGCATGGGCCAACTCCCCGGCGTGCCCCCCGGGCCTCCGCCCCAATAGCGAACCCCGCACCCTCACCGCTCGCTGCCATAACACCACTACACCACCGGCCACAGGTAACGCTACGTACACGGCACCAACGACCAGGATTAAGGAGTTAAACTTTTGAGGACTATGGAGTTTTAAGCTGTTTACACTCCAGGTTATAACAAGATTAAAACTATGGGGTTAAAGACTCGAGGACTATGGGTTTCTGATGATGATAGGTTAAATACACTCCAGGTTACGGGATGATCAATATGGAGGATAAAAATAATCAATGATTATAGAAGAGTTTTCTGATTATGTGAAAGATATAACAGGATGAATATTGTACCACATACCAGGATGAACTATTTGGAGTTTAAGTCTTTAGACTTGGGAGACTAGTGAAGTTGTTAGCTACTCTCCGGGATGAGGAATATGGAGGACTCATTTGAGACAAAAAGAATCGAATTTTCTGACGATGAGAGGTTATTTGAACTCCAAGATTATAGAGTTTAAGACTCGAGTATGGAGTCTGGATGATGAGATTTTTACTCCCTAACAGGATAAAGAATATGGAAGACTCATTTGGAATATAAAAAAATAAGGATTATAGACTGGGGAGTTTTCTAATGGTGAGAGACTTGCTTGAAGACAGAAATATATCAATCGAAAGATCAACAAATAAAAAGGAAGTTTTACCTATAAAATGTTATACATCGCCTATAAATGCTTTTTGTATTTTTATGACGAGCAATATTCTTGTAGAACGCGTATTTGTTTTGTCATTAAAATATTTGAGCAAAATGTCCTAGTTACCGAAAAGGAATTTTAGCAAATGGTCCCAAATTAAAAATATTCTATTCACAAAGCTATATTTTTTTCTTCGGGAATAAAATGATGTTAACTAGTTTTTCGTGGACTATAAAAAGTGTTCCCTATTTTATTACTATATTGCTTATAATATAATATTCATTATAGATTTTTATTTCGTGGTTAGTTTTCCTTACTATTTTTCCTGCCTATTAGATGACGTGTTGCATTTGGGACCATACGCAAACAGGTCGTTACCATAATCGGGCGTTTCGGTAGAAGTTTGTTTTATTACATTTTGGGCATTTTGCTTGAATGTCTTTCTGTTACAAAATACTTAATGATTTATTTACTCGGGCAAATAAATAGATCGTTAATTAAAAAAAATACATACAAATGTACCAACTATTGTGTTAATAAGCTGGTGTTTTAAATTATTTTCATAAATTTTATGAGATTATTATAAAATATGTGTATGTTTATTGACATTATTATTATTAATTTACACTATTTTCGGGCTAATTAATTTTTCATATTTTCACCTTATACTTTTTTCATTTTTGAAATTAATTTAAAACACTGAAGTGTCGTTGAAAATAGTACATTTATAAATAAAAATATCGAATTTATGATAAACATTATAATAAAATCATCATAATTTATACATCTGTGTATTTTAGTAAGGAGAAGAAGTCGCGAAAAAAATTCAGAGACAGCTAAACCAAATTTTACTTTTCTTTATAAATACTCTTTTTTATAGTGTTCACAGAAACACAATTATTTTAAACTAATTTTGACGAATACTCAATAATATGATTTGAATTATCTCTGGCTTCATACGAGACTAAAATTACAAATGCCTAGTAAATTGCACATATTAAAAACCTGTTCCTCAAGATATCTGTATTCTGTTAAAAATTTGTCCTCAAACTCCCATAGAGTTCTGTCAGATGGTGTTGGAGTGTGATATTGTTCATATATTTACACCACTTTCAAATCGAAAATTTAATTAGTTTTATAGTTTTTACAGATGATTCTAT
Organism: Teleiodes luculella; assembly: GCA_948473455.1. NCBI lineage: Eukaryota > Metazoa > Arthropoda > Insecta > Lepidoptera > Gelechiidae > Teleiodes > Teleiodes luculella. The sequence continues at coordinate 847,797 of OX419608.1, forward strand.
TTTTGAATATGTAGAGGTGTTACTACTATAGGATTAACTGTGAAATCCAACCATACACTGTTACATTCTGTTACGGAATAGCAGATATTTTTTGCGCAAGTTTGGAGTTGATCCTTAAAAGTCTTTCATATTTATTAGTAGAATCATCAAAAAAAAGTCTAAAACAAATGCATTCAGCGAAATCAAATATTATAATAACGAAAAAAGTTTAAATGAAGTAAATATCACTGAAACAATCGGTTAAAAATTTAATAAAAGTAGTCGGCCAAAAATGCCCCAAAGTGTAAAGGCAGCGAGCCGTGTAATAAATGTTGGACTATAGTGTAAGCATGTATATTTTAGCGTAGGCTCTAGTACTATACATTTTACTATAAAAATTGCCTATCATCGCTCTAAAAGGTTTTTTCTTTTGACAAGAAAGAGTAATGTTATTGCTGAAGTCCCTACTAACGATTTTCATGAAATTATAAATCAATCAACTAATATTTATTTTAAAATTTATACTCAATCGATCTGTAAAGATATCTAAAATAAGCATAATCAAATTTACATATTTTACACAATTTTTTCGTTTTATAGAAGAACGAAATGTGGTTCGCCAAAAAAATAAACGGTAGTGGGGATTCCGGAAATAATTCTGTCTTTTAACCCAAAGACAAAATGGAAAAAATATCCAGAAATTTGTAAAATATTAGCCTTAGACGTACATTCTATGTATAGGTACATAGCGATAAATATACCTAATGTAATTTTTAACTATAAGAAAAGATATTTTTAATTACAAGTTTAAAAATCGATTTTTTTCGCTGCCATAAGCGTAATTTTAAGGGAGGTATTTGGGAGTACATTTTTAGAAAAGAATATACATAATATATATTATTTTTACTCCACCGCCGCTTACCGTCCTTACAGTATGTTTTTTTCTCGAGTTTATTTGTTTGTATGGAAGCTTGACAATAAATTTTGAAAATGTACTCCCGACTGAGTGAATGAAATAAAGTAAGGAGGTTTTATGACTTTTTCAAAATGGCGTTTACACGTGGTGCGGTATGCGAAAACTTTAGGTATTCACCTTTTTTTAATACACTGAATAAAACGGGTTAAATTAAAATTTTATGTAAAAAAGTACAATTGAACTTAAAAAAACTAACTTGGTAATAAAATAATATAAAAAATCGGTCTCGTTAGCATAATTTGGTAATTTTGGCCAATATTGCCAAGAAGACACAGGTTTGAATCTTGTCCGAGCTCGATAATTTTATTTTTCGCTTATGTTGATTTTTTTTATAAGAAAATATTTTAAACTTGCATATAATTTAGTGTGTTAAAAAACGGCGAGTATAAATTGAATAAATGGCTGCTAACTTAAGGAAGTACTTAAGGTTTTTTTTTTAATTTGTACCAAAACTCCAGTGAATATGGTATATACTTGTCTAAGGTAGGAATTCTGGCATAAAAATGCTCTTTAGTTACTTCGTAGAATCATCGTTGATTTGCCATGTTTTATTATAAGCAAGTCCCGGCGATTTGCAATCTTAAGGTATTATTATTATTATATTTACACTTTTTATTTTATTTTGCTAGATTTTATTTGGTAGCTATTTTTATTTAACTTTAAAAAATCGCGTGTTTTGTAGAGATTGGAAAAGGGTAAAAAAATCAATTACTAAAGTTTTCAGATGATTTTTTTAGGATATATAAAAAAATATAGCACGGGGGCCTCAAAAATTAGGATTTTAATGTTTAGTTATTGATATTTTTACAATTTTTCGTAAATTTTTGACTTTAAAAATCCTCACACATGTCATGTAATTTTTGAAATTGACATCTTTAATAAAATGGCATAATAATAACATTTTTGTAAATAAAATATTTAATTTGGAAGCTCAATATGTTTTTTTATATTAATTGGCTTTTTTCATTTATGCTATTATACTTCTCTCTTATGAATTTATATTAGTAATGGTTTATTTCTAGCGCCACAAGAACTTACAATTTTTTAGAAAACCGTTTATATCAGAATTGGTTTAGTAAATTCTATTAAATACTTGGTTTTTGTGGCGCTAGCGCTCTGATATGACAGTTGACACATGACAGTGAATGTTTAATTTAATTTTATATACATATTTTGTAGGTTTTATTGTCTGTCTACAATTACAATGTGTACTAGATCAGTAATCTCTCGATTATGAGTAAAGTACAATATTAGTAGTTGTCTGAATCTAATACGAGAAAAGTTTTTTTTTATAAATGGTTGACTGTTCAAATAAAATTTTGTCATAAAAATGAAATAAAAACATAAGTTATTTATATTTGACATGAAAACCGGAATTTAAATACTTCTATTAAACCGGAATTTAAATAATGTATGCAATATTAAAATCACAGTCGCCATTTTGAAAAAAAAAAGAAAACACGTTTTCTTCGTTATGAGAAGTCCCTGACTAAGATAAAGCTGATTAAATTGTATTATATAGGAAATAAGTTTCCCTTATGAGTTTAATAATTTCAGTTATATCCTTTAGTTTGTCTGTAAAATGATTACAAACTTATTGGGGATTAAGTCAAAATTTTAAGAAAAAGCGGTAAAGTTACAGTATTCTTGACTTACAAATTCAATAAATTTAGAACATGAAATGATTTACAGACAAACTGAACCTACTTAAAGAATTGACACCAAAATTATGACAACTAAAATACTATCACCCGACAAATTTAGGAAGAAGCATTATTCTATCAAACTCATAGAACATTGACACATAAGAGCGCTTTTTAAATTTGTTGGGTTTTAACTGAATCACTACATACCCGAAGATAGTCCGTGGCGGATTTAAATGAGCGTGTCCTCGGGCGCTGCTCGCTATACAAGAGACTGGCAAACATAAAGGGCGTAAAAATATTTTAAGGGATGAATCTACCCATAAAACAGTAATTTACCCCAAGAATACTACCTTTAAATCTCAAAATTAAAATTCGACTTTTCATACAAACTTGTGTCACGTGACCGATATGAAAAATCTGTGGAAAAGTCAGTTTCAGTTCCGACACAGGCCATATTCATTTAGATCCTTTTCGGTCTGTTAGCATGCAATATGATTTTGTTTGCGATTGCATAGATTTCATTCGTGATTTTGCATTGAAAATAAATTAATGATGATTAATTTTTCGGGTGTTATGTGGACGACAACGACATTTTTGTATTCTGTTCTGTCTAGATGTAAGTGTAATCATTTCAAGACCTTAGTTTAAATGACTTCTTCCATTTTAGTGTTATTCTTAAGTTTTTTTAATTAATTATAATTATAGTTTTGTTGTCCGTACGTACAGCTACGTATGTCTATTTTAAGGAGCAGTTTTTTTTTATTTCCATATTCGTAAAATGTAATTTATTATAAAATGCTCATTTTTTTATGAATGGTCCAAGGCACAGGAAGTATTTTGTTGATCCTGGAGATTTTGTACAAAATGCGAGGCTTTTCGTATAATCGCAAAATGACAAATCCTCGAAATGTCCCAACTTAGCAGTAGCAATAATTGTCATTTCAAGAGTTTGCCATTTTCGAACGAGATTATTTTTGTTATTTTTCCGCATGGCAACACCACGGCCACTGGCAACACATGTATCATAGAGCGTTCGATAATTATTTGTTCAGTTCAAATGCATAGAGTAAAATGATATAATTACAAGAAAGGTCTAATTATAAAAATGAATAATATTAATTAAATATAAATGTGCCATTCATTTTGCTAATTTTGTGTTTCATTTCTCGTGCCTTATTATACAAATCAGTTTTTACCAAAAATAAGGAAAAAAATAACTGTAATTAATTCCTGTCTTCTAAAATGAGTTTTGCTTGAAATAATATAATAATTATGCAGTATCGTAGTAAATTTAATGCAGATTCCAAATATATGACACTTTTATAGTTTTTCTACAAAATAATGAGAAAAGGTGCTTAGAAGACGCTCGTCTCATAAATAAGACTACTGTTTTGACTGTTTTTGACAGATTTTGTTTCTATGGCTGGCGGTGCGGTGGGAGCAAGTTCTTAGAAAATATGCTTGGCGGTTAAAAGGTTAAGCGTGCGAGGCGAGTGTGCCATGTCGTAGAGTTTTTATTAAACGGGTGTTATTAATTTTTGTCCCTTCTTGACTTGACTCGAAAAGAAGAATTTTTGTCCCTAACTAAATTTCATGGCGTTTTTTTTTCTTGATTGTACTTCGGCTATATCGTTCAAGCGACCTAGGTCACAATGAGAATCTGCTTTAGGATAATCTAATAAGTATTTTAAGAATCTCATATTTAGAGTCTATAGTTATAGTTTATCTAATATTATGCGAACGAGGGCAAGAAACTTAAGTTTACAAAAGCCGAGTCTTGTTTCCTAGGACGTGTCTATACCTAGCGGATGACCAAATTCGGGTTTGAGTTAGGTCTGTAAGCAAACGCTAATAAATAAAACAATAATTAATTCGCAGAATCACTGTACTTAAAACCTTATCAAACAGCGAACTAGAACTACATTACATTGTCTAAACAAATAACTCTTAGCAAATAACTATACAGTGCCTTCTTAACCAAAACTATATCTAAAAGATAAAATGCTTAAATACAAACATTGGTCCGAGAGTGTGCCACGCAATAATCTGTTAAGATCAAATTCTAAACATAATCTGTCTGTAGAATACAATTAATCAGTGGTTTTTTGAAGATTACAAAACAAGAAAAGCAATTTACAGTCCGACAAGGAACTAAATGAACGTGACCTGTAAAGAAACTAACGCCTTGCGTGTTGCTCCCTGTATGTTTGTCAGTCTCTTGTATAGCTCTCAGCGCCCGAGGACACGCTCATTTAGATCCGCCACGGACTGTATAACCAAGTGATACTACATCTCGTAGCTCCTGCTACGTAATTGCTACGCCGTAGCAGTGGTCTACGGAAGGTCTACGCCGCCGTAGAGATTGTTCCCACTTCGCTTTACAGACCGGCAAGGATCTAAATGAACGTGGCCTGTAAAGAAACTACGACATGCTTTTGTCATGTTTAACAGTCTCTTGTATAGCGAGCAGCGTTCGAGCCCACGCTTATTTAGAGCCTTGTCGGACTGCAAAGTACTGCAAAATGTGTACTAACAATTAAGGGGCCTACAGGAGTTAAGTGGCGCCCCCACTCTTTAAAAAATAATAACTCGAAAAATAGTCAATATTTCAAAAATCTAAAACGGCGAAGAACTAGACGGTGTTCTGTAGGATATATAAGTAAAAGCCATTAACTTTATTTATTATATCTCGCTAGTAGTTAAAGATGGAACAATTTCGAAAAGACTTCGCAATTGTTACATCTTTAACTACTAGCGAGATATAATAAATAAAATTAATGGCTTCTATATATCCTACAGAACACCGTCTAGTTCTTCGCCGTTTTAGATTTAAAAAATATTGATTAGTCTCCGAGTTGTTATTTTTTAAAGAGTGGGGGCGCCACTTAACTCCTGTAGGCCCCGTAAAATAAATAATAATCATGATTAAGCCTAGCGCTTGCCGGTGAAATAATCATGATTATGGGTCACAATAAATTGGAGTTCTGCTATAATTGAGGTCCTAGTTGAGATCGAAGTCAATGGGCGGCAGCGGAGGTGGGTTGTTCTTCTCTTTCCATATTTCAAACTTTGTCTCCTGGGAGTCTGGAAAGGAAACTAGAGGAATTGAATTAGTATCGCTTAGGGCAATTACTATTACGAAACAGATCTAATGTAGCGGTGTATAGGCGGCAATACTTCTAAGTAAATAACGTACGGTGATTGTGACATAAATTTTGACAAAAAATGTAAAAAAGTTTTCGTTAACTTATAAACAACGGAATATCAATCAATGTATTGAAAAAAAAATTATATGTAACTTTGACTATGTAATTTCTTTTATAATTATTATTAGAAGAAAACCTTAAAATTTTTTCATGGTAATTGGACGGCGGCGTCTGTTTACTTTAAGGGGCTACCCGAGGCTAAGTGGCGCCACCATCAGTTAAAAATTAATTACTCGCGAAGTATATTTTTTTTCTAAAATCCGGACGTTCATTTTGAAGTTGGCGTGCTATAGGATATATAGGGGCCATAAACTGTATTTATTATAGTCCGCTGTAGTTACAGATAGAAAAGTTGCTAAAAACGGCCACTTTTGTCAAATTTTCTATCTGTAACTACAGCGGACTATAATAAATACAGTTTATGGCCCCTATATATCCTATAGCACGCCAACTTCAAAATGAACGTCCGGATTTTAGAAAAAAAGAATACTTCGCGAGTAATTAATTTTTAACTGATGGTGGCGCCACTTAGCCTCGGGTAGCCCCTTAAGGGGCTCTACCACGATAAGTGGCGCCGCCACCCTTTAAAAAATAATAACTCGGAAAATAATCAATTTTTCAAAAATCTGGTCCACAGAACTGGAGTCGGGGTGCTGTAGGATATATAGATGCTATTAACTTTATTTATTGTATCTCGCTGTAGTTAGAGATAGGAAATTTGCGAAAAACGGCCACTTTTCGCATTTTTTCTATCTATAACTACATTGAACTATAATAAACATATGTGATTGCTTCTATATATCCTAAAGCACCCCGACTCCAGTTATGTGGACCGGATTTTTGTAAAATTTATTATTTCCCGATTTATTATTTTTTTCAGGATGGCGGCGCCACTTAGCATGGTAGCGCCCCTTAAATAGACAATGAATGATTTTAGATAACAAGCAGTATTGATTTTTGATCCCTCTACCATTGCAAGAATGTACCACACACCCTTGCTTTCTTCAGTTTTTACAAATTACGCGACCGATGTCAGAAGCATCAATCTGTCCAAAGTAGAATCTGTCAATACTAGACCAAACGTTGTCGAACCTTTTGAAGCAGAGTACCCCCCCACCTCACCCCGCCTTCTACTACGGTATACCAAATTACGTATTTTGCGATAATCTCTTATAGTCTTATCGTATAGTTTGTTAAAAAAAATATGCATGCAGGTGTCATAATGACCTTTTATCCGGATTAACATGAAACGAACCATTAGGGGCTGATCCCAGGACCGATCTATGGGGAGGCCTTTGCCCAGCAGTGGACGTCTATCGGCTGAGATGATGATGCTCACCAGTGACCCTTGAAGACGAGGCCGAAGCCCTGAAGAACCTCGCGAGGATCACAGCCGACGGGGAGGGGGGGCCGCCTTGCGCCGGCGCAGACGCGCTGCTCAGCCGCTTCGTTGCTGCTGGAGTAATACATTCAAATCATTGATTTATAATATAACAGACCACAGATAAAATATAACGATTTAAAAAATGAGACGGCAAAGTGACGCTAAAGCACCTCTTTTACCAAAATACAACCATAATTAGTAAGAAACAGACTAAGATTGAAGTGAGTAAAAATCCATATTACATTTTAATTCCATTGCACTACGTCAAAGAATACCAAATAGTAGTTCCTAACTACGTTACCGCAATGAAAAATGAGTTTACACAGCGGTCTCAAGTCTTCAATGTGCTATTGTACGACGCGCAAAATCTAGAACCTGTTAAAATCAATGAATAATAATTATGAATCATGGTCTAAAAAAACAAACAAGAAGACCACGTGACTTGACAAGCCTACGTCATCTGCTGTTCGTTCATTTTTATTCGCGTTATATAATACGCATTCGACAAGGATGAACAGCAGATGACGTAGGCTTGTGTCAAGTTTGACAGTCCGATTGTTAGATCTTGTTGTTTTATTTAGACCATGTGATGAATGCAATACCGTATATCTGGCTCCTCGTAGCGCGGCTGTCTGCCCTGGTGACGCTGATGGCGGCCGCGTGCGCGCGCGCCGTGGACCGTGACGTCACGTGCGCCGCCAGCGCGCACGCCGTGCAAGCCACGCATGCGCACAGCACGCCCACACCAGCCACCAGGTAGCCGCACGGGGGGTACCACCACCACTGCGCCATTTTTATTTATTTTTATTTATGTGGTGCCACATGGTTTAATGACCGAATTCCGACAAGACTCAGTTCCGACAAGACATTACTCCGACAAGTTCGGTGGGTTAGGTTAGGTTAGGTTTTATGTTTTGTCGGAGCAGTATCTTGTCGGAGCAGAGTCTTCGGTTTTGGATTCGCGCCACGTACTACCTACGTCATTAGAAGAGCGACCAATTAGAAGCCGAGGCCTGAAACGCGCTATCAGAGTTTTCGCAAGACATTGAACAAATACAAGTTCCAACGAAGTACAGTTGGACCGCGGTCCCCGGGCTCATAACAACTGAATATCAATTACAAGTCAAACTCTGAAACGCTATATAAAACACCCCTGAACACCCCTGTCAGAGTCCCGCGGCGCCTGTGGAGTGCGGGGCGTGGGGGGCTTGGACTCATTTTAGCGCAGAGGGGGGCGGGGTGAGTGTCCTTTCTGTACGGATTAATCATCATCATCATTTCAGCCAGTAGACGTCCACTGATCTCCACAACGATCGGTCCCGCGCTGCCCGCATCCAGCGGCTTCCCGCGACCCTCACCAGATCGTCGGTCCACCTTGTAGGGGGCCTGCCCACGCTACGTCTTCCGGCGCGTGGCCGCCATTCAAGAACCTTTTTTCCCCAACGGCCATCGGTTCTACGTGCAATGTGCCCTGCCCACTGCTACTTAAGTTTCGCGATTCTTCGGGCTATGTCGGTGACTCTGGTTCGCCTGCGAATCTCATAATTTCTGTACGGATTAGTACTATTTTCTTGTATGGTAGCGTAGTGTAGCGACCGTAGCAAGCTAGTACGTACATCATACCTCCGCATCTGGCGCAGCGACAGCCGGCAGCGCGGCGAGCCCGGCTCGGAGGAGGTCCCCGCCGCGCATGCGTAGCAAGTGTTCTCCCCCTCCTCTGCGTATGTATCCGCTGGACACGCCACTGTAAGAAAACAAAGCGAAAATAAAAATATGAAATTGTTTATCTTACTAATAATAATAATAATAATAAATTTATTCATCAAAACTTAATCTAAATACAAATATCGAAACACAAAAAATATAAATGATCAAAAAATATTGCTGTGATACCTAAACTAAGAATTAACTTGTATCTTAGGCATCAATATAATTGTAAAAACAAACTATGGTCATGAACATTGAAATTAATATTATTATTAAGTGCTTAGAGTGCAAAATACGCTGACAGACAGTGGGCCCGATTCTACACTTCTCATCAAAAAAATCGAAACACCTTGCAAACAAACTTAGTACGGAAGTGTTTCGATTTTTTTGATGAGAAGTATATTACGCTCTAACTTAAATTTAAAAACCATACGTCTCTTTCAGGTTTATTCTTCATTTGAAAATCTGTAGGCTGCTAATAATAGCGACGGATTTATAGAATTTAAAATAAAGTTACGTGAGGCCATATCATCTCTCTCTGTCTCTATAATATCAAGCCCTCCACGAAATCTTTTTTTACAAGCTTTTCTTTACTTTCTTTCAGCTGAATAGGGATGTTGACTGTAAGTATTTAAAGTAAATTATCTTACACCATGTAGGGAATAAAGCATCTGAAATTACTCTAACTACTACTTATGTAGGGGCGATTTTTGCCAATTTTATGATTTGTTATTGTAAATAAAAATAAAAATCGTACAAAATCGACAATACAAGCTTGTGACGTCATAAGCTAGTATTAAATAAAGTAGCGGGGATCGTGTAGTGTGGCGCACACTTGGGGAGGCCTATGTCCAGCTGTGGACTGCTACGGGCCGATATGATATGAAATTTTATCCGTTTAATGTGAGATAGTGTCTTGTCACAATTAATTTATGCTTCTGGAACCGACGACGTCATTCATGTTTGCCAGTGAACGCTGCCAGATGGCGCTGTTAGTTTTCAAAAGTCGGTAACATTGAGTTTCCTTCGTTTCGTGACACGATGTAGGGAAAATTCCACAACTTACTTAACGTTCAGCTTGCCTGAGCTCATGTTACCAGAATTATGAAAATTTTTGGAAGTCCGTACTGTTACTAACAGCGACGGATTTATAGTATTTAAAATAATGTTACGTGAGGCCATATTATTATTATATCAAGCCCTCCACGAGATTTTTTTACAAGCTTTTCTTTACATTCTTTCAGCTGAATTCACGATGATGACGTTAGGTATCTATATAAAACTGTAGAGGTCGGAAATCTGTATACCTATGGAAGATAAATGCTAAAAACCGAGTCAGGGGATGTAAGAAGCGAAATAGAACAAATCCAGATTTTTAACCCCCGAAGAAAAAGAGGGGTGTTATAAGTTTGACATGTATGTCTGTCTGTCTGTCTGTCTGTCTGTGGCATTGTACTCCTAAACGGATGCGCCGATTTTGATCTAGTTTTATTTTGTTTGCAAGGTGTCACAATCGAGAGTGTTCTTAGCTATGATCCAAGAAAATATCTTCAGCTATCTGAAGATTATCAGCTCTTTTCTAGATGTTAAAAGGATCAAGTAACGATTTTGTGTCGGGGGTTATTATTTTTTTAATTTAGTGTTATTTACTTTTTTCTCTGTCTTGAATAAAATTTTGCATGGTGGTACCTTATATCCCCGGTCAACATCTTACGAGTAGATTCTTTTAATCGCGGAAAATTCAAGAGTTCCCGCGGGATATTTGAAAATAACAATGGAAAGGTCGAAAAACTAGCTAGTTTATACTCGTATCTATCATCATTTGCTAATAGTGCGGGTTGGTCCTTTGAATTACTTCGCAGGTGTGTGCAGCGTTCCTTCATACATACATACATTACATAAGAATTCGAAAATCGAAAACACATTGTACGTGCCGAGGTTCGAACCCGCGCACTTTCGAATGGAAGACAACGGCCCTAGCCACTTAGCCACCAATCAAACCTCTCAGGATAAAAAATAAGGATTATATCCATTACTCTGATTCCTAAGATACAACTAAAAATACATACATACATAAACTCACGCCTCTTTCCCGGAGGGGTAGGCAGAGACACTTCCTTCCACTTGCTACGATCCAAACATACTTCTTTCGCTTCATCCACACTCATTAATCTCCTCATACATGCTTGTCGGTTTAGAGTACTCTTGACCCGACCTTTTGTCAGAACGTCCCCGATTTGGTTTTGGAACGTTCGTCTTGGTCTTCCCCTTCCAACGCTTCCTTCCACTCTCGCCTTAGTCTTCTGTTTAGTCAATCTCTCTTCACTCAGTGACCAAACCAATTTAGCATCCCTTTCTCAATTCTCGTCACAACATCTTCTTTTACTCCACATTTCTCCCTTATGTTCCTTATCCTATCACACAATTTAACGCCAATCATACCTCTCAATGCTAAACTAAAAATATTCACTCATTTTAGGCATGTCATATTTTTGTAACTGTCACAGTGTTAGTTACCATACTCCTCCGAAACGGCTTGACCGATTTTGATGAAATTTTATAAGTATAGAGAACAGGTTGTTATCTTTTTTTTATTTGAGAACGGACTGAGCCGCAGAGCGAACAATTAGTCGTTTTATATTATACCCTATTCTGTGCTTCAGACAGAGTAAGAAATAAAATTTTTGGCAGCATAGAGTCGTAATATAAGGCGACCAGACCCTATCAACACCTATGCTATGCTACAAAAAGCTATGGTATGCTACAAAATGGCAATACTAAAAACGTTATTTTAATAAAATAAATTTTAATGTTTTTTTAGACTCTCGTTTTAGCTCTCGACATATACCTACTTTGTACTCTGTATCTGTAATTAATTTGAATAAACCTGAAGTAGCCCTCAAGAAACCTGTTTTCATTTACAAAAGTGGTGCCGAAAGCCGGCAATAGTCGGGAACCAGTGATTTGTCACTGAGATATCTTTGCTTGCCGTCAGTTTCTAACTGTCACCAATAGAAAACTGCATGCCCTTCGGAACATCCAATCAAAAAAACCGAAAGTAAGATAACACCAAATAACGAATAAGTAGATGCATAATTTTTATTTAGTTTTTACAGTACAGCCTATGGTCCAAGAAAAAAAGGTCTTGAAATAGACCACGTGACTGACACGAGCTACGTCATTTCTACGTCATTTTGCCTATTCATTCTTGTCGAATGCGTGTAATAGACAAGGATGAACAGCGCAAAATGACGTAGGCTTGTGTCAGTCACGTGGTCTAACGGTTAGACCTTGTTTTCTTAGACCATGGTACAGCCTGATACAGAGAGACAACTCCCCAATTTCTTTTTTTACGTATTACGTCACAATAGTACTCCCTTAGGGAATAAATATATATAGAGCACGTGCATCGCTCCGCTGCCTTTATGTCAAGCGTAAGCAAATTTTGGCAGATTTTGTATGGGCGGTGAAATAAATAACATTTTTCTTATTTGATTTGTTCCTCGAGTCATGTTTGCAACTTATCACTGCACATTTCAAAATGTTCTCCTATTAAATTTCTTATTTTCACCGGGAAAAATAATCAGCTCCGATAACCATTTGATAGGTACTAAACGAACGCGCTGAAGATATTCGGACTGTTCACATCCGTGCTTACGGTTCATACTCGATTAGGCGTACTCTATCCCTCCCAGAAAATTTTCTATTTATAGTCTAAGAGTACTCCAATACTCTTTGGTTTCAGACAGTTTATTGAAATAAAATTTATCTTTAGACTTCTTACCACAAATCTTCTGTTTAGGAAGCAGGGAGTACCCAGCGGGACAGGCCACAACGATATCCAGGTTTCCAGGGTACATGCTGGCTGCCAGCCGGTGATATTCTGGATGCTTCTGGAGTTCTGGAACACAAGTAACCCTGTGAGCTTTTGGCACGGATCAGGATATTTCCTTAGGGAAAAATGAAAAGTTATTGGGAATCTGTAGAAATGGGATGCTGTTGAAGTTTCATGGGAAGGTTCACCCCAGGCGTCAGGGTCAGGCGTGAGGTCACGAGTGACAAGACAACACAGTTTTGTCATTTACTCATTCTGTTGAAGGAAATCGCAATATGACGAGTGTCTCATCTAACAGCATTTTATTTTTGAGTAGTGTCTTGGCTAAATTCATTTATGCTTCAAGACCTAACGTTATTCATGTTTTCGATCGCGCTGTTAGTTTTCAAAAGTCGGTAATGTTGAGTTTCCTTCGTTTGGTGACCCAATGTGGGGAAAATTCCACAACCTAACATTGCGCTATAACGATGGCCACAGTTCAACTTTAACCATCCAAAGATGGCAACATTGGTCACGCCTATCTCCCCATGACCGGGTCCTCAGCTGAGGCCCGCGTAGAAGACGCCCGCAAGAGCCGCAAGGCTGACGCAGGATACCACTAGAGAGAGAGTGAGAAGACCGCTTCTTGTCAAGCTGGGTAGATGTGGTAGACCCGGTTGGTGTTTTTCGGTTAGTTACCTAACGACCCGACCGACCCTACAGATCTCACTGACTCGTCCTAGTTGGCCTCAAACGGAAAGTAGCATTCTTAGTGTGGAAATTTTCCCGAGAACGGCACATCACTAGCTGAAACAGAGCTTGTATCACATAACAAGTTACCTTTCTTCCGAAGAGTGTGGGTGACAATGAGCCCTCTGCTGGGCTTGTGCGAAGGAACCAGGGTCTTGTTGTATCCTTGCCTTGCTAATATCACTGAAAAAATAACGACATTGAAATATATATTTAGAGGAAAATACAAACATTTCGATAGCAGCCAAAACCTTCTGAACCTGAACTTTATAATAATAATAATTTTATTAATGAAACAAACTATTTCATACATGATGCTGAAGCCTGTAATAGCGTAAGCTGTGGTACAGACTTCAGTCTTCCCCTAATATGTCTAAAGCTGAACAGGAATTAATTAATAATCAAGCTCTTTTCAATAGCTTTTTTTAGCAAACTTTACCTTTAATATTATACATGACGGGAGCGTTAGCCGCACATAGGAGGGCGAAGGCGCTCTGCAGGTCCCGCCGACACTCCGGACTGCAGGGGATAGGGGGCTGGCGGCACGTCGCCAGGATCGCTGTGGCGCGGAGGAGCAGAGAGCCGTCGTCCTGGGAAGAAGGTGGAACTCCTGGTAGGATAGCTTTGTTACGCCCGCGGCACGCCTTGGATTTAGGCGCGCCCGCGGAGCGTCATCACGAAGGAAGTTGAAAATACGCGCTGAGCGACGAATAGATACACAAAATTGTCACAGAACTTTTTATAATGATAAATCCAATGAAAATGAGAATGAGAAAATGGCCATGATGCGAGGTTGAGGCCAGAAGGAAGAATGAAAAGGATGATTTGACGGATGATTGTCGAATGAATTCCAAAATTAAATATTCAAATTTAGTAGAAGAAATGGTAAATGAGATGAGAAATAAGGTAGGAACGAAGTAGGAACGAGGTGACATGCAAGACACCTCGTTACAGCTTTAAGGTTCATCATCATCATCATTTCAGCCAGTAGACTTCCACTGCTGGACTGCTGCCTCCCCCAAAGGTCTCCAGTCTCCACAACGATCGGTCCCGCGCTGCACGCATCCAGCGGCAACTTAAGGTTGCCGGGTACTAATTGTTACTCAGCAATAAGACCACCACCTATATGTACACTTTCTATACTTTTTGTGAATTTTACTATTCAGTTTTTTTCTCGTATGAAGAAAAAAAATTTTTTTTTTGTTATGAATAAATTCAAAAACTACTGAACCGATTTCAAAAATTCTTTCACCATTAAAAAGCTACATTTACACTGAGTAATAACATAGGCTACCTTTTACCGCAAAGTTGGCATGGACTGAAGGAGGCCTTCACCCATTATGTTGAAAAAGGCTAAGAAGAACAGATTTGAATAATGCCACATCTACCAATGGCGTGATCAGTGAAGCGAATAGCGGAGCGAAGAGAATTGAGCGAATAGCGGTGGCGGTGTAACACCCCTCTTTATCGGGGGTTAAAAATTTGACGTCGAAAAGTCTTACTTCGAATAAAAAACGATTTTGATGTTATATACGCGTGAGCCGTAGCAATCCTAGTATTCACCGCCCATTGCATTCACTTCGCAATTCGCTTCGCTTTGCGTCACTTTATTGACGTGATGTTGGCGTCCGGCCAACAGCACCAAGAAGGATCTGTCTGGGGCAACGGATTGCGCCATTTCTGTTGCGGAGTACTGGGAAAAACAAATCGGATCTCTTGACCATTGAATCGAAGAAAAAGGTGATGACGAAAAGTAGGATAGGTACCTTATCTTCCAAGCAGATCGGCTCGTCAATCTTGACCGAGTCGGAATTCCGACAGCATGAATAGTTCTTCCTCGACAATAGTGGTCCTAGACGCTGTATGGCTCTGAGGTCCTGGTGTAAAAACAGTCACTTCATTAGGACCATGATCTAAGAAAACAAGGTCTTGCATTCGGACCACGTGACTTGACACAAGCCTACGTCATCATGCTGTTTATCCTTGTCTATTAACACGCATTCGACAAGGATGAACAGCATGATGACGTAGGCTTGTGTCAAGTCACGTGGTCTGAATGTAAGACCTTGATTTCTTAGATCATGATCAAGATAATTTCTCTATTTCGGTTGAAATTGCTACTCGGCAAAAGGCCGTTTAGTACCTACACTTATATCATTTTGTAAATTACAGTTTAGTTACTTTTTTTTAACAGCTCATATCTATGTCCCCAACGAGGGGCTCGACCCTAATCTGAATCAGGGTGAATAGGCCTCAGTCAACATTGATAGCCAAGTGCGGGTTGGTTGACACACTCATGCTTTGAATTACTTTACAGTTGTGTGCAGGTTTCCCCACGATATTTTCTTCGCCATAAGAGCATCGAATAAACGTAAGTACACATTATTTCGAAAATAGGAAAGACGAAGAAGAAATTGGTACGTGCCGAATGGAAGATGCCCTAGCCACCAATGGTCTACTATTACAGTCAACTAATGTCAATTTTACCACAGATAATATTATAATACTAGTAAGGTATACTAGTATTCTACAGCCTCCGTGGTCGAGTGGTCAAAACCTCGTCTCACGTTCGTACCGACGTATCCGTCGAACGAATATCACTTTGTGAGACTTTCCTCAGTTTCGTTAGGACATTGCAGGCTGAATCACCTGATTGTCCGAAACGAAAGATGATTCCGTGCTCCGGAAGGCATCATCCATGACGGGAGGAAACCATTTCGGAGGCATATGGCGGCTCAACAATTCCGACACCAGGGTTTGTGAGGTATATCACACAAGAAAAGGATTCTACACTTACATCATAGCTGCAGCCATGTTGGGAAGCGTACATGGGGATGAATACCACGAAGTACTGCGGGAGGGTAATCACCGTCAGCTTCACCGTCCTCGACTTACCATCCTGTCAAATCACGTGAGAAAACAAACAATACAATACAAACATTCTTTAGGCACAAGGTTAACCCTTTATAAGGCAAAACAACTTTATAAAATGCATTCGTTTTCGACTTTATGTTGAGGGTATAAGGTTAAAATTAAAGTGGTCAATTCCTTGTAAAGGTTTAAAACTAAAACATATATCGTAAAATTATCTGATGCTTGAGACGCTTAAAACAGGTTAAAAATTCTTTTGGTCATTATGTTTTTGTCGCCTCGTGCGAGATTTCATTGCCATCATGTGGCAAGACAAAGATTAGGGTTCATTCTAATTCCAGGCTGGTTACAGAGGTTTTGCCACGATATAAAAGCTTGGAGAATCAACGAAAAAAAACGTACTGCGAAAGAAATTCCTAATCTGTTGGGTTTGACCAACCCGCCAATCTTCTTAAATTCAGGGTAGACTCTAAGCCCTATGTGAGCTTCAACTAGTTTAGAAGTTATGTGGGAACATCCACACCCACATACGTACAGGTCAAAATCATAACCCTCTTTTTTGCTTCGCCGTAGTCGGGTAACAAACTAACCACACATCACTGAAAGCTGAGGATAATTACCTGACTGCAAGTATAATTCCCAGAGTGCCTCGCATGCACCTTATTGAGGATCACCACAGACCCATCGACCACCACATCTGGAGCGGCCAGCATGTTAGACCTCTCCGCACCCCAGGACACTGGAGAATCCCACTTGTACGACCTGGAGCGATGTAAACAGTCCATGGACATCTTGTCGCCTAGCATCGCGAAGAGCTCGTTCTGAAATGAGACATCAGTGGCAGTTGAAGTAGCAGGGCCTTGGAATGCAGAGGCTAGAAGTTTTAAGGAGCTAGGGCAGCGTCTTTGAAAAGCTACTCTTGACCCCCGTGCCGAATCGTTCCTGCGACAGCACATCTCACTGGCGATACAGGGTGGAAACGACGCCAGTGTGATGGGGACATTACTGCTGGGCATGTTTCGGGCGGTTTATTTGATAATTTTTTGTTTTGTTCTTACTTTTTATTTATTTTATTTGTTACTGTTCCTTTTTTATGAAAAATCTACTTATTTCAGCGAAAAGACGTTCACTGCAAGACAAAAGTCTACAAACAACGTACTCTCTCTCTGTCCACCTCCACGGACACAACTTCCGATGCATGGTTGTCATTCAGATTATTTCTGCTTCAACGGCCAATCTGCATTCATTATTATAATTTATTTTCCTCAAACTGCTATTTCTACGTTGTTCCTACCAATGATTGTTCTTACCAGAGATTCTGGATTCAGATCTTTGTGAGCATATCATTTTATGGGATGTAGTAAACAATAAACAGATAAATTCTTACAAATCTTATTAAGATTTTACCTTTGTTTCGAACATACCTCCCGAGCCTGCAGTGGTGGTAGATCTTTTAATCTATTAACTAGCTCCAGCATGTCACCTGCAGTTCTTTTAGTTCTTTTTTTATAGACTCTGTAAACATTATCTTCTCCTTTATACAATTTTTCAAATTCTTCATCACTATTGACATTGTAGCCTTTGTTTAGTTCCATTTGTTGATCATTTAGGTCAGTATACAAATTCGCTACATTTTCGTTTTCATTATGATATACTGAATTGTCATCTATATGATCAGTATTTTCATTATATTCGCCATAATCGTCATTATCAGCGTCTCTTTCTAAGTTCTTTATACTTAATAGTTGTCTTTTTGTTCTAATCCAGTCCCAGTGGAGGCTCTTCTGGAGCGGTGCCGAGTAGAAATACTTGTTAATTCTTTTTTGTTTCTGATGGTCACGTTTTCTAATCTTCTTCGGTTCTAACAAGAAGTATGGCGGAGGTCTCATGTACCTAAACAAGGAATTGGAATAATTTAAGAAATATACGAAAGGCACACCAACCAAGTTTAACAAAGAAGCCTTTCCGGTAAAATCGTCATCAGTAATTTATTTGAAAATAGACAATCTGTTTATAAAATAATCGTCCACCATTTTAACCTCTCCCCCAAATCTAGGATTTTACCCTTCTTCACCATCGTTGGTCAATCTTGTTAGGGCTTATAATAGTTACGTACTGGCTTAACATCTTTTGATCATCATTTCAGCCAGTAGACGTCCACTGCTGGACAAAGGCCTCCACCAAAAACATCTTTTTCATCCCATCTATTCGAAAAGGACGACTTGGTTCGCCTTTATGTGCACCCAAAGGTGGTGTTTTCTATAAGAAACTTTTAGCGGGCAGTAATGAGTTTTTAATCCTCTTTATATTTTTGAATTTGGAACATCTTAGTGTTCAGCACCAAAGAAATCGAACGCAAATATTGTTTATATAAAGACTGGCTGGTACGACGGCCCATAGTCACGCCGCCGGATGAATGAAAAAAAAAAACAAATTAAAAAAGCGCGAACTACAGCCCGCGTTTTCGTAAATTTTCACGGATTGTTAGAAATTGCGAAAATGTCTCAAATGTAAATATAAGTTTTTAGTTGTTTTAATAAAGGATACTATTTAATTTCAATTTAGTTGTTACTCTATGTTTTATTAAATAATAATATTACAATAAAATATGAGGCGCTTTTATTTTCTCATAGTAGGTGATGAAAAGTAGAGTGTATCACTCGGGCGCAAAATATATTTTTGGCTCTGGCGACGTACTTTGAATCCCTCGCTACGTTCAGGATTCTACTAAAGAATCCCTCACTTCGCTCTGGATTCAAAAAAGCGCCCTCGCCGTAAAAATATTATTTTGCTCCCTTATGATACAATCTACTAGTAGATGGTTTGAATTCTTTGGGCTATATCGGTATTTTTGGAATGCCTATTTCGTCATTATAGTGTACCTACTTATCTTCTTCATTGCCCTGTGGGTTTTACCGTAGTCCCTCAGCATAGTCCACTTAGTTAGTCTAGACTAGACCACGGGCGGGTAGTAGTTGTATAAAAACTAAAAACTTACCGATGACAGGTGAGGTTACGGACATATCTCTCAAAGTCTCTCTTTGGCATTTTTCTTCTCAGTTCGATGATATGGTCTAATGTGGCGCGAATGTCACATAAACAGGCCTCCGTTTTCAGATCACAGGCCTCTTGAAACAAACGACTAATGTTAGACTGTGTCATTGTAATTCATTGTAAAATTTTTAGTATACAAGGTGTAAAAAAATCAGCGCACATTATTTTAAGGGAGGAGCCTACCAATGAAACTGAATATTTTTTTACCAAGGAACGTAGGCAAAAATATCTACCGCACCAATACGAGTTTCCACAGATAAAGTAAATTTTCAGAGTTCCATTATCCTCTGAAAAGCAATGTTACAGATACGCACCTATTAGGTTCTTTTTTATACCAAGATCTTTGTTCAAAACCTTTCGAAGAGTTGATTCTTTAGTGGATTCTCCTCGTGGAACACTTCCACGAATCTCCTCTTGAGTCTTTTTTATAACTGTTGGTTTCAATTGAGTCGTTTGTTCATCCTTGATTTTAATTGTAAATCCTTCAGGTTTCTCTTTCGTAGTTAAAGGCGTTGTTTCTTCCTTGCCTTTCATTGGGCCAAATGTATTTCTATTAGCATCTATAGTTTTTTCTAATTTGTCAAGCGATTCGTCTATTGAATCCTTTGTAGAAGTTGGTTTCGTTGTAATATCAAATTTAGTTGTTTTAGGAGTCGTAAATTTCGTTATATTAGCAGTCGTTAGTGAACTATTAAACGATGGCACTTTAGTTGTTGGTTTAGAGGTTGAATACGTCGATGATGAATTCGTCGTACCCACTTCAGATGTGACATCTTTTATTGAAACTGTTGTTTTAGTAGACGGACTTTTTGTTGTAGTATCCGTCGGTAAAGTGAATGAATCCTTATTTGTATTCAATTCGGTTTTGTCTGATTTAGTAGTAGTTACTGGAACTTCGGTGCTCTGAAAAACATTTGTCACATTTACATTCATTCCATGAGGCTTATTAGAAAAAATACGTTTTTGTTTTCGTTTAGTTCCTAGATGATTGTCGTTTATTTGTAAGAAATAAGTACTACATAAGTGATTTATCTAGGCCTGAATGATAATCATTATGATTTAAAAAAGTCTTTTAAGAGCTAGTTTGATGTTCTTGACTTAAGCCGCCTACAATTCCATCATCAGATCAAGTAACGACATGAAAATGGAAATGAAATTTCCAGAACTTAAACATCAACTTTAAATAATATGCAATCGATTGATTCAAGATAAACCTTGCGGAAGTCTAAAATAACAATTTGTAAAATATCTCTAGCTACTTCCACATAGATGATGCTGCTTTCATGATGATGCTTTTCACGATGATGCACAGACGTCACCACCTGAACCAACTACATTATGTTTCGCTCCACCACGGAGCATCATCATTTTAGTCAGCCTGGCAAAAACATCATAAATGTGGATCTAGCTAGATTTAGCAAGTAATTAGATAGAAATATATCTTACTATGCTAGTAGTCGAAGAAGTGGTAGTATAATTGAAGTTAGGCGTATTGCTCAGTATGTTACTGGCATTTTTAATTGAAACTTCGCTTTGAGTGTCGCTTTTAAAGATGCCCTCATCATAGTCGTTACTTAGAGGGGTTGATTCAGTCAACTTATCGAGATAAGCTATAGCTGCAAATACAAAAAACTTTTATAAATTTAATTGATCTAGACATTTCCTTACAAACGTCATATTACTTGTAGAAAAACTTTCAGCTGCTTACTTCCACACTTACTTGTGATGTACTACCCGCCCACCTGTTGTTATTGCAGATATAATGACACCACACGTGCACCAAATACGCATTGAAAAGCATCATAGATAAGTGTGAAAGAAGCTAAATATTTTGCTAAAATTAAAGATATTATTGTTAGTCACTAGAAAGTCTGGTTGTGGCACGTAAGTACATGTATAAGAAAAAGAGTAAAAAACCGATGAACTGCATCATCAAATTTACATCAATTGTCAGAAAATAGCCCCAACTGAACTTTAAAGAGTATTACGGCAACGACATTGGCACTGTTGTTCACAATAGAGTAGGTTTAAAATTTGCTGCTTTGCCACAGAAGAAAATAATAGTACTAACCCGTACAGAAAGGACACTCACCCCCCCGCGCCAAAATGAGTTCCCCGCCCGATATAGCGCCCCACGCCCCGCACCCCGCAGGCGCCGCGGGACTCCGCCGGTGGTGTTCGGGGGTGTTTTACATAGCGCCTAGCGCCATTGACTTGTAGTTGATATTCAGTTGTTATTCAAAAAGAAGTAGCTTGTCAAAACGCGTTTTCTGTATGGAGTGACCGCCAAGTGGCTTTGCTTATATCATCACTCATGCAAAGCGGCCGAATATTACGATACAATTAAGGGCAGCTTTCACAACGTTGTAAGACTGATTTCAGAGTAACACGTTTGATCAGCGCCGGCCATGCGACAGAGGATAAATTACTTTCAAATAGAGTAGCGTTTTATAGTCACGTGAGACTAAAACTAAGGAGAGACGCGCTGAAACCATTACTTACAGTCCGGCAAAAAAGTCGTGAAACGGAACTAATCTTACTTCTCAGAAATATCCATAAGTTAGAGCGTGACAGCATGATATAAAATGGCAACACCGTAAAGGAAGTGGCGCCGCCCCTATAAATTTCACGACTTTTTGCTAGACTGTATGTTATGTTTTAGAATCTGTTCATCATCTTATCATCCCTTCAACATCCAGCTTTCAGTTGTCAAACACCCCGCAAAACCTGACTTGCGCATCAATATGTACGTATGTTTGTTTGAAGATCTTTGCGCTCATATTACGCGCTTTGTACACATATTACGCATTTTCATACGTATACTCACAACTACTTTCAAAAAGGATCGTACTAGCAAACTGCGCCAAAAACCAATCCATGTCTCCCTTGATTCTTAGCCGCTCGTCAGATTGCTGTTGCAGCGTTGGCAAACTCGTCACTGCATCTGGTTCTTTCTTGATGAATGCCTTTTTATCTACTGCGGCCTGCTGACCTGCCTGAAAAACCAACACATTACTGGCCTAAGCCAAAGACCCTTGATATTGACGTGCTATTAATTATGAGTCAATAAAAGTAACTGTCAATTGGTCAGCTGAAACGACACAAACATTTTATAAAAAACATGATTGTAGAAATGGTAGAAGGGAAAAGGAAGAGGGGACCAGAAGCTCAGTATTATATGGATCAAATTAAGGAAGGATAGATGTTGTGTAGTATTAGAAAGTGTAAACTATGACAGAAAACATAATGGAATAGTGTAGACTTCACTGGCAAAAGTGCGACTCTTAACTGCGATGAAGAAGATATTTTGTGTGCTCTATTTTTTCATCCTAAGGTTTTCTCTTGTCTGTTGTATTTGTATTGTTTTGTCATCAAGCTTTTCCGCTCTGCGGTTCGGTGTAAATTCCTAAAACGTCTATGATAGCAAAAATAATTACATTTGGTTTATTCTTCTTGAATAAACTTAGCAACGACTTTCTCTTTAGGGCTTTTTTTGGTGCTTTAGGTCCAGCGACTCTAGCAGTGGACGAGAACCTTGACAATTGCTCTTCAACTCTACTCTTCAGCTCTTTTATTCTGCTGCATAAACAGTAGTCACCTTCAGCAAAATCGCTCTCTTCGGTAGCTTTAACTGGGCTAGCACTGAAAATACTTTTGATATTATTTTTTACACCATAAATGAAAATTCTGTGTAGTTTTGTAGCGACCCAGCATCAATAAACTTTTAAAATGTCTTACGTACCAACTTATTTACATAAAGGATAAACTACTTTATATGTGACTCATCATCATCATCATCATTTCAGCCGAAAGACGTCCACTGCTGGACAAAGGCCTCCCCCAAAGATCTCCACGACGATCGGTCCCACTCGACGATCGGACTCAGCAGAGATGTAATGTAATACTATAGTGCCTACTCGTATTATCACGAATTACCGACTGAAGTTCATGAAAGTGATTGTTATAATTGTTACAATTATAAACTTTAGACAAAAACCTATAGCTACACTACTTGTTATTATCGTGACCAAGAATGGACTTAAAACCAACCGATTGCTGTGTCTGTACAAATTATTTTCAGTAATATTGGGCTCAATTCCGGCGTAGCCGCTAAAATCTCTAATTTTAAGTTGTTGGTCTTTTTCATTCTTATGGGATTCGAAAAGGATGCGAGATGAATGAATTTAAATTTTGAATGAATGATATTTAAAATAAGCAGCGCAGCTGTCAAATTCAGCTTAATTTAAGTGGGAGGTTTTCGCATGCCTGCTAAACTAGTGCGAACTACGCGTAAAATCGATGTTTGACGTCTCTAAATTGAAGTTGTCTCTTTCCGTTCTTAATACGTGAAAGGGACACATGGTTTTTAAATTTAAGTTAGAGCGTAATATGTAGAATCGGGCCTATTGTTGTTGCATTATCAAACCCTTAATAAACTATGGATATTTAAAATAATGTATCATCTATTCGGAGTTTGGTATAATGTTATTTGAATCAGTAATTTCTTATTTTTAAATTACTACCAAACTTTTATTTAATTAATCCCCAACACTTTTGTTAACGTACCTACTTACAACTTCATTACAAAATAAAAAAATGCTCTTACCTTGGTTTATTTTGTTTCGATACAAACATGTTATCACTACTAGCACTGTCTCTCTTCTTTAGTTTTGTTAGCTTACTGTCTATTGCGTCTTTTTCATAGTTGATTATGTTACGCAAAAGACTGTCTTTCTCATCAACATTTTTAGTTGCGTGTCTGGCAATATCTTCAATTATGAACAGTGTTGGGAATCTAGTCGTAGTTAAATCTGAATTCACATGTATATTTGCATTCATATCTACTGCCTGCAATTCTTTAATATTACTATGAGATTTTTTATTTCGACTATTATTTATGTTGACCACTTTGGTTGTCTTATTTTTGTCAAATACTGATGGAGGTGTAATCATAACCACTTTATGTTTAAGTTTTTGAAACCAATTTTCTTTAGGTTTAGTAGTTTTAGTCACAGGCAGTGTTTGTGTGGTTGTAAAATTATTAGTTTTCGTCGTAATTTTATCTTTAAATGAAAATAAACTTCGTGTTGTCGGCGAGAAAGGACTGACAGATGATGTTACACTTACACGAGGCATGAGCATCGTTGATGAACGGTAAAACATTATAGGACTAGTATCTTTGATGGTTTTAACAACCATAGTCACTTCAATATCCTTCTTGGCGGTGGTCTTTTCAGTAGCTCTTTCTCTATTTAAACATCCAGCTGTAAATTTGACTTCTTGGCCTCCCGGTAGACTTTCAAAAAGTTTTACTAATTCCTTCATATCTTTTCTAAGTGATTCTGACTTAGTTGTTAATTCATCAATATTAAATTTGTTGTAGTTCTTTTTTGCACGTCTTGATTTAGCTGTAAACATCTCGTTTCTATCATCAGTCTTATTAAGGTATATATCATCAATTTTTACTAAAGTTGCTTTTAGACTTGGCTTCAAATATATTTTGTTCGTGTCTAAAACATTCACGGATAGTAATGGCTCAATTGTCTCAGTGGTCATTTGTTTTGCATCGTTCAGATATTGCTTCCACAAATTGTTGGGGTCAGATAAAACGACTGGTGGTTCTATCTGTACTATAGCATCTCTTTTGGTTTGTTTAGCTTTAGTGGGCTTGAATATTTGTTTAAAGCTTTTTGATGTTTCCTTTTTTTTAACTTCGTCATCAGTATAGTCAAAGATAGACATATCAGATGTAGTAATATCGTTCAAACTCCAAGTAGATGAGTCAGGGCGCAATCCATTGTTATTGCAAATTATGTTAACATTTATGTTATCTAATGAATATACTCCATTAACAGGTACAGATCTTTTGTCCTTTTTTACTTTACTACAAGACCGACTTATATGTATAAAATGGTCTACAATCTTTTTGAACTTTTCATTGCAATCAAGTTTTAACCTTTGAATTTGCTGCAAACTCTTCGCTAAGTCTTCGATTTCAGGAAGGAGTGAGGTTTCGATTAATTTATTTCCATTTTCTACAATATCTTCTACAACAAATTCCCGTTTTTCGACACAACTGCATGTGCGTCCTTGACATTTGCCCTTTACTCTATTGAAATAATCATTGATACTCTTGTCAATTTTTTGAACGAGATCTCTTAGTTTCCTGCCTGCTGTTGGATTCATCCAAAAGAACGTTTGGATTTCTGTACAATGATCTTGCATGTATTTAGCAAGATTTTCAAATTCGAACATTAGTTCTGTCATAACGGCATCACTAGCAGCGCAAGCTTTACACATTGGCTGGTTCGGTCTGCATTTACAGTTGCAAACTCTATCGTCATGACCAATATATTGCAGAACTTTCTCCCAGTTTATCTTTCTTCTATGCCGAACCTCACTATTGTTTTCAAAACTTCTTTTTATAATGTGCTTAGAGCTGTTGTCTAAGGCACTAAGATTTTGGTATAGTTCAACAAGTTGTTTATTAATTGATTGTATATAGTCTTTAGATAAAGGTATTCTTGACAAGCCCTTGGAGTTAGTTTTGACGGTTGAAGTTATTATATCCTGCTTAGTTTGTCTGTTTACCACAGGTCTCAAAGCAAACCCTCGATGTTTTTCATTGTCCTCTACCAATAAATACATACCTGGCGATATGTAATTTTCCTTATTATAAGGGTTTTTTGTAAAAGTACTAATCAATTTCTCAGAATCGTCAACTGCACGCACTTGATATTCGATATCCACCGGAACAGACATTTTTGCTGAAAAAACTTTTCTAAGCTTTGAAGGTTCACAGGCTGCTCTCTTTTTATCCTGCATGAAATAAGGGACTCCAATGTGAACCTGTATGGCACTAGTGCTGGGATGGCTTTCACAAATATCATGAACTAACTTTCCAGTAGGCTCCTTAGCAGGTGCATTGTCACCTGGTTCCTTCATAAGATCAACAATAACTTCTAAAGCCGCTACATCTCTAGCTGTGTATACTGTATTATATGGCTCGCATGTTTGACGTTTGGATTTCTTTTGTTTTGGTTCTTTCAATTCAGATCTCATAGATTTTGTAACAGATTCTTTTACCATTGTTGTTGTCATTGTAGATGCTTGCTTTGCGTTTTTTGATGGAACTTTTAATGTAGTTATAGCTGATGTTGGCTGTTTAGTCGCTACTGTTACTGGTTTTTTAACAGTGGTTTTCATAGGAGCTTTAATATCGATCACACTATTTTTGTTAGTGGAAATTTCACCTTTAACTTTCTTAGAGTCGTTAAAAAATTTTAGTTTTGATTTCTTTTTAGTTTTTTTAGTAGAAGGGTATTGTTTTGTTTTAGCTATATCTTTTAATGTGGTTTCTTTCAGCGTTTGGACTTTAGTGGCAGATGTGGTTTTTGAATTAGTGGATTTAAATTTTGTAGGCTTTGTTTTTACCATAGTTGTCCGGTGTCCTTTAGTAGATATAGGTTTTGTAGATTTATACTTTGCATGTTCTGTCATATCAGTTTTTTTTGGAGCAAGCGATTTTTCTTCTGCTGCTTCAATCTTATCTAAAGCAGCTTCTATATCTTTTTGAACGTTGGGTTTAGTTTTTTCTACATGAGAGAATTCTTCTTTTCTATGAACCTTTTTTTCCAAGTCATCTAATTCTCGACTCATATCAGCCGAACTCATGATGGGCAATTTCAGAGAATATTTTGTAGATGGAAGTTTAAGTGACGAAATTGTACAACAAGGTGTACTGGTTTGGAGTTTTGTATGTTTAACAATATGTTGATTTGGTGACAAATGCTCATTAGGTTTTGGATTTATCACTTCTTTTAAATCCAGCATGTCTGTTAGATCTGTTAGATTGTAATCTTTTACTAAACTAGTTATGTTCAGAGGTTCAACATCTTTTGACTCAGAAGAAGGAAACAATTTTTTGAGATACTCTACATTAAACACATTTGGTGATCTATCTGTTGAGAATTCTTTTGGTATACTACTATTATCGAAATCGGGTGGATTTAAAATATTGGACACTAAAAAAGATATATCAGGGGTCGTCGGAAATACATTTTGTGTTCTTTGGGTACTAGGATACCTTATTATTGTTGATAAATGGTATTGGGGATTTATTTGTGCTGTCCACGGGAAATCATATTCTCTGCCAGTTTCTTGGAAAGCTGAGCGTTGGTTTGGTTTACGCCCATCAGTCCCTTTCAAAACATTCAAAGATTTTTCATTTTCATCCTTAATATATTGGGATGGTTCTCTATTGCTGTCCTTTCCAGCTACTTCCTGAATTGATTTGGTTTCCTGTTTGCATTTTGATAAAGTATTTTGAAATTGTTCGTCTGCAGATTGCTTTGATAGTGGTTGTTCTGCTTTTGATGGTACTTGACAAGTTTTATCATTTATAGCTTGTTTGTTTGTACATGAGGCAATTGAGGCATGAACTTGTGGTTCTGATTTTGTTTCTATTTTTTGTTCAACTGTCGGTCGTTGTATTTGTTCTGCCTGTGGTTGTGCTGTTACCTGTTCTACTGGCAATTTTTCTTTTTCTTGTGCTTGCGAGGTGTCATTATGTGCTTGCGAAACCTTTTGCCTCTGCGCTGGTTCTACTTTATTTAATTTTGAATGCACATTTGAGTGTTCATATTTTTGTGAATTAATTTGTCCCGTTCGTGAAGGAGCTACTTGCGGTTGTTCTTTTACTGGTGCGTGAACTTTTGCTGGTTGGTTTCTTTCTTTGATTGGTTGATCTTGCCTTGAATCGTGAACTTTTGCCTGCTGGTTTTTGGTATCTTGTGTTTGATCTTGTCTTGTATCGTGTGCTTTTGCTTGATTATCTTTAATATCTTGTGGTCGATCAGGCTTGAATCGTGGTAGATTGTCTTCCAAGGTCTATCGATCGAAGAAATCTTTATCATTTTTAATCGCCTAACTAAAGCATAGAAGATTATTACTTATTTAGGTTATATTCATGGTCCAGGTGTAAGATTAATGACCAACTCTTTGTAAGATCTCCGGTAACAAGTATGATACTTGAGGAAATTATTTTTTTCACACCATCATCGGTTAGAGATAATACGAGTATGAATATTTTTCGGATAAAACCAACGAATTTAGTTTGGGTCTTATTCAGGTATCAGAATATTTTATTATTCGAATTTGTAAATAACTTAATTTAGAGAATTAAAGTCTGACCCTTAGAGAATAAATATACATAGAGCACGCGCATCGCTCCGTTGCCTTTATGTCAAGCGTAATCAAATTTTGGCAGATTTTGTATGGGCCGTGAAATCAATAACATTTTTCTTTTTTGATTTGTTCCCCAAGTCATGTTTGCAACTTATCACTGCACATTTCAAAATGTTCTCCTATTAAATTTCTTATTTTCACCGGGAAAAATAATTAGCTCCGATAACCATTTGATACTAAACGAACGCGCTGAAAATATTCGGACTGTTCATACGGATATGAACAGTCCGAATAGTTGTTTACGGTTCATACTCGATTAGGCGTACTCTATCCCTCCCAGAAATTTTTCTATTTATACTCTAAGGTCTGACCAGAAAAATAAAAAACATGCTCAGGGGGCGCCACCTAAATATTTTTTTACGTTTCTCAATTACTTAGTTCAATTGAATCCGCAACACGGCAAGGTTTTTCAATTTACTGGTCGGGCTTTAAATACTCTTTTATATCACGAAATCAGAGTCCGATTTCCTTAAATGTAATGTGTGGCGAAAAAAAATGGTTTACTCGTAAATGGAAGATCTTACATAACAACTTTAATAAACTGGATTCCAGTTAAACCGTTGATTTATCTAATAATATAGTATTGTATAGTAACCAGGAAATTTATAGTGTTGCTTACCCTCGACCACGGGGTTTCGACGACGATCTCGTCATCCTTGTTGAGCAAAGCCCGACCTTTCTCCTTGTCTACCTTTGCCGGGAATATCAGGGTGACATTGTTAGGGTGCAACACTTGCCTCGCGTCATCGGATGACGATGTGACCGATGACACCTGCTGGTAGTTAAATCATATCACGGTAAATATCCCGTTTTGAATCTTAATAGTTAAATCATACTAACATTATAAAGAGGAAAGATTTGTACTTTTGTGTGTGTGTAATGAATAAACTCAAAAACTACTGAACGGTAAAGCTCTTTCACAATTAAAAAACTTCATTCACCTTGTAACGAGGTGCATGTTCCCTACCTCATTTCTCATCTCATTTACCATTTCTTTCTCTAAATTTTAATATTCAATTTTGGAATTCATTCGAAAATCATCCGTCAAATCATCCCTTTTTTTTTCACTTCATCTCCAGGCCTCTCGCATCACGGCCATTTTCGTTATTTAAACTTTTATATTTGCTTAAGACTTTAAACTGTTGTAGGTAACCGTAATGTGTGGTTTGTGTTTGTTACCAAAATAATTGTTTCGGCGTATAATATAAAAATTAATCTGTGACTTTTGCGTTTCTTTTAAACGATCAGTGCGTCCAGTTCTCATCATCTACATCTCCATCTTCGTGTCGAGTGTTCTTAGATAAGATCCAAGAAAATATCTACATCCATGAAGATTATCAGCTCTTTTCTAGTTGTTGAATGAATCAAGTAACGGTTTTGGTTTTGTGGCGGGGGTTTTATTTTTTTTAGATTTAATTTTATCTGAATTAGGTTTGTTTAATAGGTATGTGTGTTGATTTGTGTCTGGTCAACCAAAATCAAAATTGAAAATCAGAGACGGAACCCCTCAGGCGTAGTCTCCTTCACGATGTTTTTCAATATCAACGCGCTATGCCGTGGTCCAAGGCTCCCTCGAGCAGCCCCTAGATGCGTCGGTATATGACTTTTTTTGGAGTAGAGTCTTCCGCTCCCCCGCAAGTCCGGTGAAAATTGATTGATCGTACCTTTTTGACACAAGCATAGGTCAATTAAAAAAAAGTGTCTGGGCAAAAGAGAGAGATTGCGAAGGAAGGCTTACCTGTTTATAATGGTTTCCGTTGATAACATCAACAACATAGATGAGAGAGTCGCCGCCCCTCTGCTCTCTCTTTCTCGCCTCGTCCACGAGTAGAAGCCCCTCTGACGTCATTATGATGGGGCTGCTAGCTGAAAATAATGTTGGTGAGTGTTGCATTCAGAAAAACTTGCTCAGAGATAAATAATATATTTAATGTACACATTATTTTGTATATTTACGCTTCTTTACGCGATAATATGTTTTAGTTTTTTAGAAATTTATTTATTTATCTCTGGCCGTGTATTAAATACATATGTGGAACATCTCACAAACGGCTATCTGACCCCAAACTAGGCAGAGCCTGTGCTATGGGTGTCACACAGCTGATATACATACATACATACATGTACAGGGTGTAAATAAATTAACGCACAATATTTTGAGATGAACCTTTTTTTTATAATACAACTGAGATTTATGAATGCAGTGCCCGAAAAGGGGTCTGTGTACAAAAAAATATTTTATTATTCAGAAGAAAAATATTTTTTGAGTTACTCTTAACGAGCCCTTTCATTTGATACCCATATTGTAAAGTGCATTAAAAATAACTACTCCGCCATCTTGGATAACCCGCCATATTGGATTTAGAATGACGCCACATTATTTTTCGAGTTACTCTAACGAGTCCATTCATTTGATACCTATATTGTAAGTGCATTAAAAATAACTAATCCGCCATCTTGGATAGCCCGCCATATTGAATTTAGAATGACGTCACAAACCATATCATGCATTGTCATCCAAACTAAACGTGTACAAAATTTCAGCTCAATCGGTTGAAGATATCTACTTCAAAATTGAGTTTAAAGATTCCACCCGAACAATCTTACATACATACATACATTGCAAGTTAAATAAAAGCTTTTAAAATACTTGCGATAATAGAAAGCGTTGCGTTATAACATTTTCATCAAGGTTTTTTGCACACAAACCCTTTTGAGGTCGTCTAGGTAGGTAGGTATATACGAACAAACAAACCTACTCATTTGGTCTGTATTTATTATTAACACTGAAGTGCTGAACGCCGGCGCAATAGATGTAGTTGATGTGCTTTCTCCTTTTTGACATTTTCCTAAACAAGAAAAAAAAAAACAAAATGTTATAATATCAATTACATTGAAACTGAGCAACTTTTGTTCGATAAGTTTTCCGAAATACCTAGCAAATATTTTCTCATTTTCTTACACAATTTTCAAGTGAGCCGTTACGGGACGGCTGGTTGATGTAAAATATATAAAGTGAGTTTGCGATTGCTTCAAGTGGTTATACAGATATTTGCTAGATGGCGTAGTAAGTACAAGATGTATCATACAATAGGCTTGTGTCCTTAAAAAATGTAATTAGTCCGTCTTTTAGATTATTCAAAAATAAGGAACACGTATTTTTTTATTTGTAAATCGGACCAAAAATTACAAAGATATAGCCCATTAAAGTAACGTGTGACGTCACACCGTGCTACCGTGGAGTGACGTCACACGTAACTTTAATGGGCTATATCTTTGTTATTTTTTGTTTAATCGAAAAAGAAAAAATACGTGTCCAATATTTTTTTATAATCTAAAATACGGACTAAATAGAATATAATTATCTTGACCCTGGAGACAAGCCTATTATAAACTTTATTTGTGGTACTTAGAGAACATTTTTTTGTAAATATACACGGCTCGCTCGTCACGGTCGCCATGCCAATAATAAGTTCCTCGCCTATAGATGTTCACATCAAAAATAAAAAGGTTTGACGTACTTGGCAGGAATTTGAACCATTTGTTGGTACAAGTAGAGTAGGTTTTTGTAGATGCATCTTTCTTCGTGTCCCTGTTATCATCAGGCTTGTGATAAGGTGTAGTCCTCCATTTACGCCACATTGCTGAAATTTTATATTTGTTTAAATTTGTGAACCGTTTATATCTAAGGTTTAAGTTATTGTAAGCAACCAAGAGAGAGAGAGAGAGAGCGAAATACTATAAAAACTTTGTTGTGCAATACAACAGAAAATAAATATTAATTGAAATACTAAATGAGCGTGACCTCGGACGATGCTCGCTCTATACAAGAGACTATAAAACATTATAGTGAGCAACACGCAAGGCGTTAGTTCCTTTACAGGCCACGTTTAATTAAGTTATTGTTGAAGTGGGAAGAATCTCTACGGCGTAGTCCTTCCGTAGACCACTGCTACGCGCGTAGCAATTACGTAGCAAGAGCTACGAGATGTAGTGCCACTTGGTTATACAGTCCGTGGCGGATTTAATGAGCGTGTCCTCGGGCGCTGCTCGCTATACAAGAGACTGGCAAACATATAGTGAGCAACACGCAAGGCGTTAGTTCCTTTACAGGCCACGTTTAATTAAGTTATTGTTGAAGTGGGAAGAATCTCTACGGCGTAGTCCTTCCGTAGACCACTGCTACGCGCGTAGCAATTACGTAGCAAGAGCTACGAGATGTAGTGCCACTTGGTTATACAGTCCGTGGCGGATTTAATGAGCGTGTCCTCGGGCGCTGCTCGCTATACAAGAGACTGTCAAACATATAATTGATATAGTGAGCAACACGCAAGGCTTTACTTCCTTTACAGGCCCCGTTCATTTAGATCCTTGTCGGTCTGTAAAGTGAAGTGGGAACAATCTCTACGGTGTAGACCTTTCGTAGACCACTGCTACGGCGGCGTAGCAATTACGTAGCAGGAGCTACGAGATGTAGTATCACTTGGTTATACAGTCCGTGGCGGATCTAAATGAGCGTGTCCTCGGGCGCTACTCGCTATACAAGAGACATTTCTTAGAGATTAATGGTACGAGTATAATAATAATATGTTATAGAATGGAATGAAAAAATATTTCACCTTTCCTGCGATTTCTGCCTTTGCTTACATCGCCGAGTACTTCCCTCATAATTTTATCAACGTCTAAATCCTTGGAGGCTTCAGTTTTCGTGGTAGATATTGGTGTTGTAGTCAACTCTACAAAACACAATTTATATCAGTTTTTTCATTCTTCCAGCCCACAGTTCACAGTTGGACGAATATTGAGACCGACAATCTTTGAACTAAACTAGCTTACATAGACTGCATCAGCGAACCGCACACATAGTACATAATTATGAATAATAATATGTGGGTCATCTCAAACACGGCCATCTGACCCCAAACTAGGCAGAGCCTGTACTATGGGTGTCAGACAGCTGATATACATACATATATAAATATACAACATCCAGACACAAGGCAAACACAAATGCTCATCACACGAATGTTTGCCCTGGGCGGGATTTGAACCCGCAACCCTTTGCTCCGAAGGCAGTCGTCCAATGACGTCTTGTTCCATAGAACAAATGGGAACTACCGCCCTTCCGGCACTAAAGGTCTAATTACTGGAATGTCCAGTCGGGTCATTCCCTTAACGTCTATTCTTCGAATGTCTCTACTAACACATAACGGTGAAACGGATAACGGCGAAGAATTTTTATTAGGTACCTTTTAAATTTCGGACGTTTTGCTTCCGTGACCATTTCAATTATGATCGAAGACGGTAATTTAATAATAAGGACATGTTGCTCTAGACAAAGAGACCCTTTAAAATTGCGGACGTTTTGCTCCAATGACTTACTGCGTTACGGTCGTATTATCAACGTGGTCATTTTGCTCTGAAGACTACCCACTCCGAATTGGTCGTACTACCTTATAGGCAAGGGGGGCGGAGGGGACGAATTTTGTCTGTGAATCGAATTTCATGATACAAAAGCAAAATAACTTACTCACTGGACATGTGATCATATTTGTGCTGTCTAGTGGAAACAGAAGTATGAAATTTTGACAAATCATTATATTTGTTCTTCACCACGGTTGGCGTAGTCTTATGTAGTTTAGCTGTAACATAGAAAATAAATAGACTTGTTGCAAAGTCCACAGTAGACTTTCGCCGTACTTCGTATAAACCTAGTGGTTTCTGACGTGTGCGGCTTCTGGATTTAACTGAATGTTTTAAAGACTCGAATAAAAAAAACTAACCTTAAAAATCGCTTAAGTTGATGCCTAAAGTATTTAGGTGAGATTTAGTAGAAATTTTGTTTGCTAGTAACCTTCAGACTTTTTTTAAACTGCTTAGTTTCTGCCTACTTCTAGGAAAGGTACCAATTCTTTTTTTAAGCTTTTTTTAGCTTAGGTCTTAACTACGAAAAGCCCAAGACAAGTTTAGTGCAAACGGGTGTTAGGGTGGTTTTCCACCAGAGATATACACAGTAGACTAAGAGTGAGTGCGAGATATGCTACCAAGCTATTCTGTGAAGATATGATAGCTAAGCTGTGAAACTACGTGACCGTTTCCACTGATGGTATGCTATGTAGCGGTGCGAGTGATATGTGCTATGAAGATGCGTCGCAGCAAAGTAGCTACGCGAGGAAAATGTGCAGCTCGAGCTAAGCGATGATGTATCGATAGAGGGAAGGAGTGGGCAAATATCCATAGCACGCATCGTTAACAGCTCACATACTTCCCCACCGAGGGGCTCGACCCTACCCTGATATTAAGGTGAATAGGCCTTAGTCGATCAAGCTGGCCCAGTGCGGGTTGGTCAACTTCACACACAACCTTTGAATTTCTTCGCAAGTGTATGCAGGTTTCCTCACGATGTTTTCCTTCACCGTAAGAGCGTCATATAAACATACATTTGAATTCGAAAATCGAAAACACATTGGTACGTGTCGAGGTTTGAACCCGCGAACTTCTGAATGAAAGTCAACGGGCTTAGCCACTTGGCCATCGACGCTCTCCATAGCACGCATCCTTCCATATAACCTTCCTTACAGGCGTCCACCTGTAATTGGCCTAATGTAATTTACGGTTTTTATGTTTATTTTTATGTATAATAGGCTGTAAGTTTCCCACGAAAATAAATAAATAAAAAACATAGCTTGGCTGAAACCATTTCCACCAGTGATATGCTATGTCCAGTGTTAATATGATTGGTGGATATCAAACGCATCCATAGCAACGTAGCTTAGCGCATCTCTGGTGGAAAAGCACCCTGAGAACAGTAAGTAACATGGTAAGAAAACAAGGTCTAACACTCCGTCCACGTGACTGACACAAGCCTACGTCATTTCTACGTCATTTTGCCTATTGATCCTTGTCTAATGCGTGTAATAGACAAGGATGAACAGCGCAAAATGACGTAGGCTTGTGTCAGTCACGTGGTCGGGTAATCTTCATACCAAAGTGCCGCATCGGTTTGAATGTGTGCGCGCCGTGTATGCACGCGCTGTCACGCATATGTCGTCGGCAAATTGTAGAGAATGCATCGGCATTTTACAAATGTTTGCTGGTTCGCAATGTGCCGAAGGCAACTTGTTTCAAGATATCCACAAATTGTTTTCGAGATCACAATCGTCTCGCGCGTAGGTTCGACGACTTCCAGCCTCCCGAACAAGCCGGTTTCCGAAAGGGCTTTAGTGCCATACACCACAATCACACGCTGCGGCAGGTTATACAGAAGACCGAAGAGTATAAACCAGCCACTATGCTTAGCATTCGTGGACTATGAGAAAGCCTTCGATTCGATTGAGAGTGCAGAGCAGTGCTGCAGTCTCTTCAGAGGTGCCAAACTGACTACTTCGAAGTGCTGAAGTGTTTGTACGATAATGCCACTATGTCAGTCCGACTCCAGGATCAGAACTCCAGACCAATTCAGCTGCAGCGAGGTGAAAGACAGGGAGACGTTATTTCTCTGAAACTATTCACCGCTGCACTGGAGGATGTCTTTAAGCTTGTGGACTAGAAAGGACATGGCATCAATATCAATGGCGAGTACATCTCTCACCTTCGGTTTGCCGACGATATCGAAGTCATGACTGAGACCTTGGAGGACCTCGGCACAATGCTCGATGAGCTCAATAGAATTTCCCAACAAGTGGGTCTGAGGATGAACATAGAGAAGACAAAAGTCATGTAGTACCCACTCCAATAAATGTTGGATACTGCTCTCAAAGTTGTAGACCATTATGTCTACCTGGGACAAACAGTCCAGTTAAGCTAGGTAGATCTAACTTCGAGAAGGAGGTCAATCGTCGAATCCAACTTGGATGGGCAGCGTTCGGGGCGCAATATCTTTTTGTCCCAAATACCGCAGTGTCTTAAGTCTAAACCAATGTGTGTTGCCAGTGATGACTTACGGATCTGAGACGTGGTCAAAGTCAACCAAAGAGCGATAGAGAGGGCTATGCTTGGAGTTTCCTTGCGTGATCGAATCAGGAATGATGAGATCCGCAGGCGAACCAGGGTCACTGACATAGCCCGAAGAATCGCTAAACTTAAGTGGCAATGGGCTGGTCACATTGCGCGTAGAACCGACATATTATAGAATGCCAAATCTATGTAAAATGCCGAAGCATTTTGTAAAATGATGAGTTCTACGATTTGCCGACGACACGTACACTAGAATCATAGCGTACCTACTGCCGCCACCTCATTTTATTAAGTAAGTAAATCGTAAAACAGCCAAATTGAAAAGTAACTGACCTTTACGGTGATTGCTCTCAGTTTCTTTTTCAAAATCATCAAAATACACGGCGTACTTCAACGTGTTGCTACTAAACATCACTCCTTTCGGACATTTCTCAACCATTTTATTATTCTTTGGTTTCAATTTTGACAATCTTCTAGTGCTCGTAGATACGTCGTCAAAGATTTTTCTGGAATGCGATGTGCTTTCAAACATGTAACCTGTAGGTTTTACGTTCAGCTTCATTGTGTTTTTAGGATTTTTCAAATACTCAGTATCCTTGAAAATGGTACTTTCCGATGTAGGATTTTTAAAGAGCTTATAACCAGTTTGATGGTAGTTTTTAAATTTTGGATTTGGATTTAGCGTCATATTGAGTAGAGTGGGATATGAGACGTCGTGGTGAGCTTTTTTGTTGGGTACATTTGTTTTAGTTTTGAGTTTATTCTTTCTTCCTTTGTGCAATTTTGATTTATTTGGTTTTACTACATTCTCTGGATTGTTGAATAGATCTGTCTGATCACTTAGTTTTATATCAGTACGCTTATTTGTGGTCAGTGTTTTGTTTAAATTTGGTGTTTTGGCATTTGAATGCACATTGAAGAGGTTATCTTCAAATTTGTAAGACTCTCCGTGATTAATGTTAATTTCCTCAGTATCTTTGTTTTTAGGGTCATTAACATGTTCAATTTTGTTTATATTTCCAGGCACTTTGTTGTCTGGATAATGTTCAGTAACAGGACTAAAGTCTAATTTATCTTCATCTGATTCTTTGTGACTTTCTTCCGGTTGTTTAGTAACCGGCCTAGTATGTAGAGTTAACGTAGATGCTTTACTATTCAAATCTTTCAAGTTAATTCCATTGGACAATTTCATAATATCATCGATATCGATTATAGTAATGTCAAAATGAAGACTATCGGGTATAGTAAACGGTGTTTTAGTAGCTTTTATTTTATCCTTTCTTTTCGTCTTAGAACCTTCAGGATTTTCAAAAATTTTAAGAGGTTTGGAAAAACTGTTACCTTCTTCATACTCTGTATTATCTAAATCATCCAAATAAGCATATTGGTTGTGACCACTACTTATTATGTTTCCAGCTTTTGATACCATTTTAAACTTTTCTGGATCTTTAATTACTCTGTTGATAGCATTACTATTAAATAGCATACCGCTTTTTTTTGGACCGAGTTCAATTCCTACCATTTCATTAAATTTTTTAGGATAGGTAATTTTTTCTTTCGCTGCCATGAGCTTAGATTCGACACGACTGCCATCCCTCTTCCATTGATCTTCAAAATCCGACAAATCTGTAGATGGTGATGTGATTTTTTGTACATCTAAACCATTTTCTTTCAAGAAATGATCGAATTCAGTCGGCTTCATGGCTATCGGTGTCATGAAATATTGTTTGGGTAACGGATTCACTTTTGTCTTCATTGTAGAAATTGACTGAAAGGAAGCAGGGTAATACTAAGTCAGATGTTTTTCGTTGTTTTTGTTGGTTGTTTTGCATTTGAATAATTTAATTATCATCATGATCATTATTATCATGATAGTAATTATCTATATGATTATTTATACCTATTTATTATTTACTAGCGACCCGCCCCGCCTTCGCACAGGAAAATGGTGATTGTGGGTTATGCCTAAGAGATAGACATAATACCATTGCGGACTTTTATTATAGCCATTGCAGCCCTTTTGAAGGTGTACAATACTGTAGTATATTATTTTGATCTATCTCGTATCTTGTAGGGTTCAGCCCGCGTTCTAAAATTATCAGTGGTGACCGTGGTTACTTTGTCTTATACTATGTAGTGATGTGAGATTATTTACATGTCGAAACAACTACTTGTCTGAAATAAACAGATTTTTAGCACTTTCGCTCAGAAAATGCTATTTCACTCTGGCTATAAAACAAGCTGGGTTTTAAACAACCGAGAATACAGAAATACTCTGGTTTTTCCACAACTTGGCTATGCGCAAAATACAAGATGATCCAAAGTTACCTATGATTTTCTATCTATCTTCTATCTTTCTACTTCTATAGGTACTATAATAAAACTGAAGAATCGACTTGTCTGTACATTGATTTATTTAAACAAAAACTGATCGCAGGCACAGAATACCAAATAGTCGCAGGTGATAAAGGGAGTGTAGCCGAACACAAAAATACAAATTTTGAAAAACGATGTTCGTCTGTCTGTCTACCTGTTTGTACACGCTAATCTCTGAAACCGTTGGACCGATTTAAATGAAATTTTGCATGGTGGGTGGTACTTTATATCCCCGGTCAGCATTGTAGATACTTTTTACCACGGGAAATAATAATAAAAAAAAACGCTGGCGTAGCCGTGACCGGACAGCTAGTCTACAATAAACTATTTGAATTTGCATTTTGAATTTGAGTGCTTGGTAAGAGCACGCGGAAGGTTAACCAACCAAGTGTGGATGTGATTTTGTGTGCGTCTGGACTCTAGATTGTAAAAGGGTGATAGCAGGATAAGCTTATGCAACTCCCACGCATACTCACAGTGGTTAAACCTGTAGACGAATAAGAGGCAATTCTCCAGCAATGAGTGCTAAGAAACTTGGTATTATATTAAATTGTTAGTGATGTTGTGTAACCTTGAGTTGGACTAGTTGCAGGATGCCGGCATAAGATCGGATGTTATGGAGAATTGGAGTCCATTGTCTAGCACTCGCTGAATTAAAAACTGTTAATAATAAGAATAATAATAATAATAATAATAATAATTTTACCTTAGCCGCTGATTCTTCTCGAACTTTTTTTGGTTTCGCTGAAATCAAAAAGTTAATCTATAAATGAACAAACTATAAAATCTTTAACAGTGCAACTAAGTTGTTGATTCAGGACTTTGAAAACCAGTAGTTGGGCAAATGCGAGGTTCGCACACTAAAAACAGTAGCATAGGCAGACCCTATTAGGCAGACCAATGGCACAGAATAATAGTACTAACCCAAGAAAGGACACTCACCCCCCCGCGCTAAAATGAGTTCCCCGCCCGATATAGCCCCCCCACGCACCGCACCCCGCAGGCGCCGCGGGACTCCGCCGGAGGTGTTAGTTGTTATTCAAAAAGAAGTAGATTGTCAAAACGCGTTTGCTGTATGGAGTAACTGACCAGTGCCAACGATCTAGTTAGAATGCGAACCAAGCAGGACTAAGAGCATCTCTAACATTATAGAGACGTAATACATGAAATCTTAAAGAAATAAATTCTGTCAACTAGCTGTGGTGCGGGGGGTTATCTCGGGGTTGTTATTGCTCCGAAGGGCATGCAGCTTTCTATTGGTGACTTTCTATTATAGTATGGCCACTACCGCTGTGCACCTCACTGAGGTATGCGCGGCGAGGTGGGAGCCGGGGAAAAAAGAGAATGAGTTCACATGAGATAGAGACACAATACACGACACGACGACGACGACGACTAGTTTACATTTCTAAGGCAAGACTTGTGGCGGAACGGTGCTCTCCCACCTCGCCGCGCATACCTCAGAGAGGTGCACAGCGGTAGTGGCCTTACTATAGTCGAAACTGATGGAAAACAAAAATATATCAGTATTCAATCACATATGTGTTGACAGGATCGAGTCGCCTTATATTACGTCTATATATATAATGTCTTATATAATGGCCAAAAAGAAATCCTTTCTTACTCTATGAGGCAGAATCAAGAGCTGAGGATATTTTTGAGAGCTCTTATTCCAGAAGTGGACAAAGGCTAAACTCCCTCAAAGATCTCTGCAACTATCGGTCCTGCATTGCCCGCATCCAGCGGTGCACTACGACCCTCACCAGACAAGTCCGGTGAAGCTTGATCCGTCGTACTTTTTCGACTCAAGCATATGTCAATTAAAAAAAAGGCCCTCATCAGAACTTGGACGGGATACACTGAAGTAATGGCCGCTGGGGCAACAAGGTTCTAGATTGAAAGGTGGACTGACGATCTGGTATTTACTTACGACTGAATAAATACAGCATATTGTCAACATTGTCATCGTATGCCATTAGAGTCACGTCCATCGGTGAACTCGTCGTAGCATCGTTCTTCAGGATGGGAGTGAACAGCAAATCTGAAAGACATGGTCTTCATCATTTCCGCGTATTCCAAGATCGTCAAAAACATCATGATCAACAACAAAAAATATTAACCACTAAAATTCATTTCTTTTGCAACAGGTCTCTTGAACGATTCACTGTAAAGTTTGTTGATGTTATTAACCACCTCATTTAGGTCATCTAAAGACTGGAATTTCGCTTTTTTTGGACTACCTCTTCTAATTTTGTCCGAGTTATTACTTTTCTTCAGAATGAATGCTAGACTCTGTTTTTTTGTTGGTGTTAAAGAGCGTGTAAAAGTTGTCAGCGGTGTAGTATGTTTTAAAACCTTGCGCGTTGTTAAATATTTCAAATAGTTCTTCATATGCTGGATATCCTCTCTCAACTTGATGATATCAAGAGGTCTAGTTGCATTATTAAGAGTGCTCATCACCGCGTCTATTGAGGGGGTTGTAATATGTTCCATTGACAGAATGTCACGATTCCAATTAAAGAAGTCGTTAAAATAGTTAGGATGCGTCTTGTAAGGTCTTGAACTGCTACGCAGTGATTCAGTGGGTTTTGTATCTAAATTATATTTATTAGTCTCTGTAATGAGATTGTTATTTTCTAATTCAAACTGTGGGCTTTGCTGTTGAGTATCAAAACCTCTAAAAATATCGTTGTCAAAATGTTTATTAAACTGTTTGTTAATTTTCACAGGTTCTTTAAATTTAAAATTTCTAATTTGATTAAGGTCTGCATAAATTTTCTTGCGTAACAAGTTTTGGAAACTTTTTATTTCTTCCTCCTTTTCTTGTGTAAGCATTGGTACATTTAGTACATTTTCTTTGAATTGTTTATTGTACATGTCCTCAAGCAAATTGTTTGCTGCGAGTGTGACCTCTTTTTTGAGAAAAGTCGTCGAGGACGGCTCAGATTCATCTTTGTCTTCGTCATGCAGGTAATTATTGATCCTCAACTTACTACCATCCTTGAAAGGGGGTAAATTATTAAGTCCGTGGAATGATATCCCGTACTTTCGGAAATCACTATCGTACGACCTCGTACTATATTCGTTCATCCGAGCAGTTTGAAAATTTACATTAACTTCATCTGAAAATTGCTTTGGCGCAGTAAATAGCGTTGGGTTGTCTGTTATTAATACGGGATTATCTGTAATCAAGCTTTGACTGGTAGTTCTTGGTGTCAGTGTAAGACTTTCAGTCTTGTATTTAATATAATTTTTCAGGAGGTCGTCCATGAATATAGGAGTGAGAGTCATGTGAAATCTGGTTGGTGTAATTTTGGCTCTTTGTGTGGTACGTTCTATCACTGGACTATCTTTTAGAGTGGTGTATGTATATTTATTCGCATAGTTGTATAAATTACTATTTTCCTTTGCCAGCAACTTCACGCCTGGAAATTAAAAACCAGGTTAGTATTATTGCAGAAGATATTATTTTATCATACTTTCTCTCTTCTGTGGGTCTGCTGGAAGATTGTCTCCGGAAATAAGCAGGCCTGTTGTGTCGTCTTGTATACCTACCTACTGTGTTTTTATTGTGTACAGTAAATTTATAAATAAATAAATAAGATAATTTAATTTTGCTTTGGTTAGAGACAATTTGTACTTGTGCAATTGTATTAAATTTTTTCAGTACATATTAGATATCCAGAAATGGGATTCCCGTTGTCCGTTTTTTGTATATATTTACTCAGACCTTTTTGGTCTCGCCCCTTCGATTTTACTGAATTACTTTCTACAATCGATGATGTTGTAAAAAAAATTTAACTACACTTACCAAATTTAGGCGTAGTCCTAAAGTAAGTTGGTTCTGGCGTTACAGACATTATTGGATGCAATATCACATCTACTGGAATGGCATTATAACTTGGTGTACTTTCTGTTGGCACTTTATAAAAACTGCTAGGTTTTGAAACCATTTCTGATTTGGAAACATTAAGGATTTGCTTCATAAATTCATTAAGACTTGGATCGATTTCAATATTTCTTAGATTTAAAAAGCTCATATTATCTGGTTCCGTCTTAGCGTCAAGACTATTATCAGGATAGGGTTGCGAAATTTTAAAAAAGTTCTTGAATATTTTAAATGGACTGTGCCTCTCCTTGCGTGGTTTTCCACCAAGTTTCTTATCCTTAATAACTTTCTTCTTTTTCTTTGGTTTCAGTTTACTAAGCACCTTTTTATAACAGATTTTCTTTGCTTTTGGAGCAGATGTTGTTGGTGGTTTTGCAACAAGATTCAAATCAACATAGCCTAATTTGTCGAATTTATCGTCTGTCGGCGGATATAGAGCTGCTTGATCGAATAAGATACTAAACGGGGTTGTAAATTTTTCGTACTCGTTCAAATCTTTTTTCTCTCTCTTGATCCTAGATAGTTTTTGTAACTTTTCTGTATCTATTGCTTCATTAAGGTCAATGTCACTTTCGTTTATGGTACTTTTATCGTTTCTGTGACTCGATTTACTAAATAATTTCATAACATTAAAAGGATTTTCAAGCATTGAATTACTATGCTTCTTTTTTATTCTATTCGCGCCAGTATGATTCTTTAAAACCAATGCAGATACAAATTCTATAAAAAACAATAAAAGTGTTAAATTATATTTTAGATTTAGACAAATGTCAACGAATATGGTAGGTACACATCACTACATACCATTCAAATAAGGGTCAAGTCCGTGATCCGGTTCCGTCGTGGTCAAGATTCTACTAAGTTCAACGCCGGTGAAATATGTATCGGGTTTGATTGTTGCAGGTGGTAATGAGGAAGCTTCATTTCTCACCGAAAGTGTTGAAGAAGTTGCTTTGCTGATTTTATTCATTAATTCATTCAAGTTTTTATCAAGTTTCTTAAGTTTCTCCCTCATCGAATCTGCATTTTCTTTTGAAATATCCTCTTCAGTTGAACTTTGCGTTGAATTATTCTCATTTACTTCTCTCCATGACACGGATGCAGGTTGTATCGGTTTGAAATCTATATCCCAACGTGTAGCTTGAGTTCTCTTTGTTGCTGCAGCGGTAGTAGTACTTGGCTTAGTTCCCCATATCATTGATAGACCTTCAGTTTCACTAAGAATACTCTCCGTTTTTTCTGTTTGTTCGTTCGCTATCTTTTTTTGGACTGCGTCTTTTGTTTTCAATGCGACCTTTTGTTCAGTATGATATTTTTTCGGTTTGTCTCGAAATATGTTGAAATGCCTCCTAAACCATGATTCTTCGCTCTTTGTTGTGACATCGTTACTTTCAAGATCTGAATTGTCAAAAAAGTGTCGCTTATCTCGGGTTTGTAATTCGGAATAAAGAGACGAATTCCATTCTGGAATAGGCGGCAGTCTAGTCAAAATGAACTTTCCAATGTCATCTACACTGTGGTGTCTGTGTGCTTGATAGCAAATGCGATCAGAAAACTTGCGATCAAATTTTGACAAATCCTTAGCAAAATTTAAGTAGTGCTTGTAACCATTTATAAATTCTCTATAGTGAATTTTGTTACTAAGACCTGCGTAACTATTGTCTGGGGTAGCAAGTTCACGTATAGTTGTTTCAGTTACATCTGTAGGGCTTCCTTCACTGTAAACTTCTACACTAGGTCGACTTGGTTTATTTTTTTC
Organism: Teleiodes luculella; assembly: GCA_948473455.1. Taxonomy (NCBI): domain Eukaryota; kingdom Metazoa; phylum Arthropoda; class Insecta; order Lepidoptera; family Gelechiidae; genus Teleiodes; species Teleiodes luculella. Next base: position 892,410 of record OX419608.1, read on the forward strand.
ACGATCTTTATCACTTTTGGCTTCTTCACGTTCATCACTACTTTCATCTTCATCTGGTATGCCCTCCCCATCACTTAGTTTTCTAATATACTCTTTTAAGTTAAGATTTTCTAATGTCTCTGTATCTCTTTTGGATAATTTTGACACGCTTCTAAGAGATAAAAGTCTATTTGCAGGAGTTGGAATGGTTAATATTTTCATGACATTATCTTCATGATCCTTCGCTAACGTATCTTCAAATACACTAAGCATAGAAAATTCATCTTCTGTAGTAAATACTACATTTTCCATAGAATTTCCTATTGATGTTGCTCTATTTAGACGTGTGGTGCCCTTAGACATTTTAGTTGTTTTAGCACTTAGCGTTGTTAATGTAGTTGGCTCCGTCGTAGTGGTTTTTGTTGATGCTTGAGTGGTTGGTGAACTTGTTGTTGTTGTGTGGGTGATTTCTGGTGTAATAGTCGTTGTTAGTTGCGTCACATCTTTAGTAGTATCAATACCAGTAGTCATTTTATTGTTTAGTTCACTTTCAGAGCCATGCATGATTTTCCAAGTGACGCTTTTCACTTGGTCACAAGCTTTGGAAATACCATCTTGCAAAGTATTTTTTGCTTTCTTTAAAGCATATTTAATTTCTCTTTGCAGTTTATGTTCCAAATTAGTAGCCATTGTGGTTACTGTTGTTCTTACATCTTGCACTCCGTGTGCTGCTTGGGTTGACTTGATATTATCATCGGAATCTACAAGATCACTTTCTTCATTTCCAAGTTCAAAAATTATCGGTTCATCGACAAATCTTGTAATACTGTGTAGCAATGGGTCAGCGTCAAAAGTTGTCTCAGTTACAGTGTTTGATATAATTTCATTGACCGTAGGAGTTTGTTCGGTAATTATATTCATCGCGTGTAATTTTATTTTATTGAGCAACGTTTCAAGCCCTGCTGTGCCTTGGAATGCATCTAACTCATCTACATCTTGAGATTTATCTATAGGGGAAGTATAGGGAGGCGCATAAGTAACTGTATCCATTGCATGTGTTACCGGAATAATTCCATCATTTATACGATCAATATTAAAACTATTTGCTCTAGTGGACATGTCATCAAAAAGCTGTTTAATTTTAGGAGCATTCCTTTCGCAATGCCTTAAAGATGTTCTTTGGTGATTCATGTAGTTTGACGTTGGTTTAATGTTAACGTATCTTCTGTCTCTACCAACAAAATTAAATTTGTCATCTTTCATATGTTTTTTGTGCCTCTTTTTGGTCGTGTTTTTTCCTGCTTTTGCCTTGTTTTTTCGTGAAAATTTGTTTTGGATTCGCCTGAACAGATTCATCGAGGGCTTTATAGAGGCGTTTGCAAACTTGGGCTCTAAGTGAGATGTGTCAGCGGCAACGGTCGCGGCTGTGACTGTGTCTGTCTCACTCTTCCCATGTTTGGATGTTAGAGATGGAGTTGTTTTTTCTTTACTCTTGGTCGAAGGCTCGGTCGTAACGAGCGGTTGTGTTTTACCGGTTTCTGCACGTCGATATACGGAATGAATCCTTGAAGAGAGAAAGTTGCCAATTAATACAATTTTACGATATGTGAAATTGGGAATCTAGATAGTACAATTTAAATTAAAGACCCTTTTTGAATACACAACAAGTAAAAAAAAAAGCCGCAAATAATTTGGCGCCTAAAATCCGCAATTTCGATGTTTTGCAAAGTTGTTTTTGCTGCCGCTCTACGACCAAGAAAGTGCAAATAAATTCGTACCTAATACAAAACAATAGTACCTTGAGACGCGGGTTACTTAATACGTACCTCTCATGTCGTGGTTTGTAGACTCGATCTAACTGGTAGTCGTTCAGAATATCTACTTTCTCATCTATATCCTTGTAGCTTGCTATACTTTTAGATATAGTATGGCATCTAGTCAGCACCATCAGATAAAATAAACTATAAAAAAAAAACATTATCATTTCATTTAGGAGAGACTACCTCCGTGGACGAGTGGTCAAAAGCTCACCTGACGTTACGGAGGTTCCGGTTTCGAATCCCGGTGGGGACTCGTCGAACAAATATCACTTTGTGAGACTTTCCTCAGTTTGGTTAGGATATTGCAGACTGAATCACCTAATTGTCCGAAAAAAAAGATGATTTCGTGCTTTGAAAGGCACGTAAAACCGTTGGTTCCGGCTACTATCTACAGATGTAGTCGTTATAGGAGCCATGTCGGAAGCCTTAAGGCAGTTCTATAATTTCGACACCAGGGTTTATGAGGTAGGTTAACCTCGAAATCATGCAAGCAAGCAAGCAGGAGAGGCTATCGTTTATACCGCAGTTGGATACAATTTTCATTCATCATCATCATCATCTCAGCCTGTAGACGTCCACTGCTGGACAAGGGCCTCCCCCAAGGATCTCCACAATGATCGGTACCGCGCTGCCCGCATCCAGCGGCAAACCAAGATCTTCACCAAATCGTCGGTCCACCTTGTGGGGGCCTGCCCACACCACGTCTTTGATCATTACGGTGTTCGCAGCCCATATACGTCCAGCAGGAAAAGCGGTAGACACCTAGTAATAAATATGTAAAGACATCTCACACACGACCATCGGACCACAAAGTATGCAGCGCCTGTACAATGGGTGTTAGACAGCTGATATAAATAATGACATAGGTATTAAATATATAACATCCAGACATAAGGCAAACACGAAGGTGCTTATCATACGAACGTTGGCCCTGGGCGGGATTCGAACCCTCGACCCTGTGCTTCGAAAGCAGACGTTCTGCCAACTAGGCTACGGGGCCGTCAAACTAAGGCCTGGTCACCCTTATTCAAGACCAGCGTGAACCCCTGGACATAAGCATACGCTAAGACTGAATTCTAAAGCGAAAACTTGATTCTCCTAATTTGCTTGATCAGAGATTTTTTCGAGATGGCAAGAAAACTGTGCTTAGGTACTTACCATAAAAAATTGATAAATAACATTTGTTATGTGTTAACAAATGCAAACCTCGCATGATACCATAAAATTGCTTTGTACATTCAAAAAAACAAACACTTTTCACAATATTCTAGCACACAAAACACTGCTATTGATTGGCAACTGTTTTTCTTATGACAAACGTCAGAATGGCAGCGAAGAAAAAAATAACGGCTGATCGAAAAGGTTCTATTGGGTAATGGGACCTAGGTTCTGAGATCAAACATCTGTAGGTACATAGAAAAAATGCTAAAAACTGAGTCAGGGGGATGTAAAAAGCGATGTAGAACAAATTATCCAGATTATTAACAGATTTTTTGTTTCTCTGTCTAAATCTGTTTGTACGGGCTAGTCTTCGAAACTGTTGGCCAGAATTGAATGAAATTTTGCATGGTGGTACCTTATATCCCCAGTCAATATCTTAGATAGTTTTTCCCGCGGGAAAATATCGTATTCCTGAGGCAAACTGCAAGGAAAAGTAAAAAAACAAAGCGGGCGTAGCAGCGGGCGGACTTATACCCAAGGGTGCCTAAGGGTAATCTGTAACCGTTACCAAGGCTTTTAATTGGAGTATTTTAAGTGAACACTCGTCCATAATTTGCATGACCAGAGTGCCGAGTGCGAGTTTTGCAACCAAAGTAAACGCGCTCGAAATCGAGAGCGTAAACGCGATTTTGTATGGAATTAAAACTACGCCATCTGTGGACAGTTACCTGAACTAAAATTTCTCCATACTAAATGCTCGTTTACGTCGTCGCGTCGTTATCGAGCGCGTTTCGTGAGTAAAAAACTCGCACTTGGCACTCTGTTTATGATTCTACCAATGCTGCTAAAGAAATTAATGCGCTTTTTTTAAGCAAATGACAAGAAATTCTGTTACCTTGTTAACAAACCACTGGACTGATTCAGTTGATATCATCATCATCATCATCATCATTTCAGCCAGTAGACGTCCACTGCTGGACAAATTGATGTCATTACTAAAAAATAATAATTCTAACTTTATCTTGCTTATCGTGAGGTTTTCGAGGTTAACCTACCTTACAAACCCTGGTGTCGGAATTATAGAACCGCCTTAGGCTTCCGACATGGCTCCTATAACGACTACATCCGTAGCACGGAATCATCTTTCTTTTCGGACTATCAGGTAATTCAGCTGGCAATGTCCTAACCAGACTGGGAAAAGTCTCAAAGCGATAATTGTTCGACGAGTCCTCACCGGGATTCGAACCCGGAACTTCTGTAGCGTCAGGCAAGGTTTTGACCACTCGACCACGGAGGCTGTCTGTTATTACTAACCTTATGATTTTGACCAGGAAACCTATAGGTAATAATACGCTTAAATTGTGTTATAGCTATCGTCGGTATCTCAATATTTGTGGTTTAAATTTTGTATAGGTATTAAATTTCTACTCAATCGGTCTAGTTGTTTCGATTTATGATGATGAAGTTTGTAGTCGTACAGTCTCCTGCAAAGAAAACGGACCCCCTTGTCGTAAGCGGCGCGGCGGCGCGGCGAGTAGTCGCGCTTGCGACTAGGGGGTCCGTTTTCTTTGCAGGAGACCGTACCTATACACGGTACCTACCCTTTTTACACGACAGTTGTCTAGTTTTGTTTATTTAAGCAGAGTATTATACTTAGATACTCTTCAAAAAATTGTTTCGAATACTGATATGTTTTTCTCCTTAGTTTATCACTGGTATCATTCACTGGAATGTGTTCCAATGTAAATTAATAAGCCGTAGCTAGCCGAAGTATTTATTTCAAATAAATGTCGTTTCGTTATCACATTTCAAAAACTAACAGCGCCATCTGTCGCTGAGAAGTTTGAACTATTTGCTATAGAGAATAGTGTGTAGATCTTTATGTAGGTAGGTACATGTAAAGTCTGACCAGAAAAATAAAAAACCTTGCCATATTGTGGAATTTCAATGGAACTAATTATTATCGGAAATTGTTGCCAGAAACATAAAAATCGATGATAAAAATATACACGTGGCGCCACCAGAGCATCATAGGTACTATATTATTATAAAGAGGAAAGATTTGTATTTTTGTGTGTGTGTATGTATGTTTGTAATGAATAAACTAGAAAATCACTGAACCGATTTCAAAAATTATTTCACCATTAGAATGCTACATTCACCCTGAGTAACATAGGCTACCTCATGGTCCAAGAAAACAAGGTCTTGCAAATAGACCACGTGACTGACACAAGCTACGTCATTTCTACGTCATTTTGCCTATTCATCCTTGTCGAATGCGTGTAATAGACAAGGATGAAATCGCAAAATGACGTAGGCTTGTGTCAGTCACGTGGTCTATTTGCAAGACCTTGTTTTCTTGGACCAAGGGCTACCTTTTACTGCGGGAAAATGCCTCAAATGGCGGAAAGCTAGTTTTTTATAATTTAATTCAATTTCTTCTTGTATGGCGCTTCCTTATTAGTGATTTCACCAATGTCCAGTGTTTACAATGTTTTTTATATTTCTAGCCAGTCGTTTAATAAATCAACCACTTTTTTGATAGATTCAATCACATAGCATAAATTTACACGAAATAATAATGTTATTTATTATTTGTTTAATTGTATAACATTGGACTTACTTTTAATCGTGGAAGTTTGTTTCGCATTCATAGATAGATGGTTGATAGTGAACAAATAAGGAAATTTAATAATACCTACATATCTGCGTAATGGCTGTGGTAATGGGTAAATCCCTTTCGACTGGTAGGTACTAGATACGCAATGCTAGATTGTTTGTTTTAATATAGTAAATTACATAGAATAGTTATGTAGGTTTTTTATGAAATATCAAATAATATAATATTTTATACGGAAGATTTCATTCTATTCAAATTTTCTCTAGCTAGGGAGTAGAAAAAAGTAACGTCATGTCTGTACCTATTGTTTTTATATTTTATTTTTACTTTGTTTTGCCATCATAAATCTGAAATCAGGAAAAATTGCTCCTGACTAGGGTTTTCGAATGATTTCAAACTTTTTATTTCCTACATAGTCTATCTGGGTTCACTACATGTTATCGAAAGTTGCTGCATCGACTGTCTAAGCGTCGAAAACTCTGTATCGAAGGATGCTATATCGACAGGACTTTCCATCGAATAGGTCGCAACATCGAAAATCGCAATATCGATGCTCATAGCATCGAATGGGTACAGTACGTATGGTTTTGTATTCCCAACGCATTATATTTGATCATGTGGTTATTGCTCTAAAATAATACACAATATAGGTAAATAGTAATAAGGCAAATGACGGCCTTTTTTTTCGTCCGGGAGGCCTTAGGAATTGCTAAACACTTTTTTGTGATTATTTCTGTATTTTTTTAATTTACTGTCGAAAACAATAAATAATTTAATAATGAATAATTATTATTATTATTATTATTATAATAATATTTTTTTTAATTATTTATTTATTTTTTATATTTGTTTGTTGTTGTTTTATTCAAATGTATATTTTTTTTAACAGACCATGTATAGTCCGATGGGAACAAAGTTTTTTCCCGCGGTAAAAGGTAGCCTTTATCCATGCCCAAAATCTTTTATATCTCTGTACTACCTAGTACTATTATTTATTCTGTACCCCTACCAAGTTTTATCAAAAAATTCCACCCGCGCTACATATTTTCCCGTGGGAATAAGGTATTTTCCCACAGTATAAGGTAGCCTTTATCCCTCCCTAAAATCTATTATATCTCTGTACCAAGTTTCACCATAACTTCCCGTGTGACCTACCTTTTTCCTGTGGGAATAAGGTACTTTCCAACAGTAAAAGGTAGTCTATATTCTACTCTGTGGTCAAATCTATCGTTGTACCAATCTTCATCAAAACTTTTTACCTATACTACTATTTTTCCCATGGGAAAAAGGGCTTTCCCGCGGTAAAAGGTGACCTTTATACATCCCCAGGGTTTATTCTATCTCTGTACCAGCAAACCATTTTTCCCGTGGGAATGAGGAGTTTTCCTGCGGTAAAAGGTAGCTTAATCCATCTCCAAGGTAATTTTCATACCCCAAGGTCAGATAGGTGACACCAAGTTTCATCAAGTTTCCGCCCCACGGCTCCACCCGCGCTTACAGTCATTCCCGTGGGAATGAGGTATTTTCCCGAGGTAAGAAGTAGCCTATCTCCATACCAAGTTTCATCAAAATCGGTTCAGTGGTTTAGGCGTGAAAGCGTAACAGACAGACAGACAGAGTTACTTTCGCATTTAATAATATTATTATATATAGTAGGGAAGTATGGATTATTATTAGTATAGATTTTCATTTTAATTTAGCAACTGGCATATCATCGCTGTGATATATAAACATAAGTATTCGATGCATCGACAATCGATACTGGAACTTTCGATATTACATACCATTCGATACCATGATTATTCGATACTGCAGCTTTCGATATAGCGTACCATCGATAAAAAAACATTCGATACACAGTTTTCGATGCTTAGACAGTCGATGCAGCAACTTTCGATAACATGTAGTGAACCCAGTCTATCTATATTAATATTATAAGAGGAAAGGTTTGATTGTTTGTTTGCATCGAACAGGCTCCGAAACTACTGAACCGATTTCAAAAATTCTTTCACCATTAGAAAGCTACATTCACCCTGAGCAACATAGGCTACCTTTTACCGCGGAAAAAGGCCTCATTCCCACGGGAAAACTGTTAACGCGGGTGGAGCCGCGGCAGAAAGCTAGTGTAAAATAATTAATTTCATTCACAGTCAAGTACCTAACGTAAAATGGGATATAGATTTCACATCTTGTTTACAACTTTTGACGCATCCAAGTAAGTACATTGAAAATCCTAGTGACTCATTGTAATACTCAGACAAGGATCTAAATACACTTAGCCGAGGGCGCTGCTTTCTATACAAAATATCATCAACATTGATGTTTTGTGCGAAGTCTCTTTAGTTCCTTTTTTGGCCACATACGTTCAAATGTCGGTAACATTAACTAGAATCTTAAGATAAACCGGGTGACCTTTTATCACATTTGTCGCATTGCCTCATCGGCCTTCGTACAGTTTAAACGCGACAATATCTCGTCATACCACGAAATGGTTAAAACTGTGATTCTTTTAACTTTGTGCGTGTTGGTTTGTGCGCATGCACATAATTTTGTCGTAGGAAATGTAGCCAATCGGGTGCAGTTGGCGCATCATGAGAAAGTTGTTTACAACGCCATCCCGTGGATGAAAAGGGTGAAGCAATTCTTTTATTCAGGACCTGATTATAAGAAAATCCAGGTAAGTAGTCGAAAGCTATCCCCTATATTGTAATAGATGTATAAATAAACTAGGCCCGGCTTCGCACAGGAAAATGGTTATTGTGGGTTATCCTTAAGTATATTATGCATGTATTATACATAATATATATAAACCTTCCTCTTGAATCACTCTATCTATTAAAAGAAACCGCATCAAAATCCGTTGCGTAGTTTTAAAGATGACATAGGGATATAGGGACAGAGAAAGCGACTTTGTTTTATACTATGTAGTGATAGTGATATTTCTATCCCCTAATTTGCATCCCAAGATAAGCGACTGGAGTCAAATTAATTTAAATTTAACGAGAGTTTGAGTTTAAGAGATAAATTCGTTTCATTTTTAAAGAAAAAGGAAGAAAGAAACGAGTGATTATTTCCCGAGTTATTATTTTCTTAAAGATGCCTGAGTGGTGTAGATTGCACCAGAAGCGTAGCGTGCCTTGGGGCCGCGTATAAATATTTGTTTAAGAAGGGTAAAGATTAGTCACAAAAGAAAAAAAATGCATTATTTTTTATTTATTTTTTAAATGTGTGACATTCACACATGGCCATCTGACCCCAAACTAGGCAGAGCCTGTACTATGAGTGTCAGATAGCTGATATACATACACATATAAATATACAACATCCAGACACAAGGCAAACACAAGTGCTCATCACACGAATGTTTGCATTGGGCGGGATTCGAACCCGCGACCTTGTGCTTCGTAGGCAGACGTACTAATCACTAGGCTACGAGGCCGACAATTTTATTATTAAAAGAAATATTTATTCTTCATAATTATCTATCTATCTAAAGAAATTGCTTTTTTTATTAACTTTTGTCATTTGTAAAAAAAAAATTTTTTTTGCTTACGCACTTACGCACGTTGGGGTCCCCGTATAATTGATACCTAAGGCAAATACGGCGTACACGCTAGCTAGACTATAGAATAAATACAACACATTTCACAAGTTAAATATTTGATATAACGAAAATTACTACAAATAACTAAAAGCCAAGTGGAGACTTTCTGTTCACCAATGTGTCAAAAGTCCCCATGATCTTTAGGTGAGTGGTTGACCAAAATAGGACCTTAACGGATTGAAAGTGTGGCCTTTCAGTTTTTTTAGGTCCTTTTAACATTTTATTATTGTTTTTTTTTTGTGAGCCGATGCAGGCGAAACCAAGGCGCAATCAATTAGGTACTTTTTTTTTCTTGAGGTCTCTCTTTGCCCAACCATTCATTTGCCTGACCAAAGAAATAAGAAGCCTGCTCTGGGGGCGCCACGTGTATATTTTTACGACTATGGCAACAATTTCCCTTATAAAATTAGTTCCATTGAAATTCCGAAATATGGCTAGGTGTCTCATTGTCTCTGTAGGCCTACTATGTAAGTAGCGACAGGCTGGAGAAGCTGTCAAACGCGACATAGTGACATTAGAGCCATAGCTTCTGTCAATATGTCGCGTTTGACAGCTTCTCGAGCCTGCCGCTACTTAAGTAGTAGGCATACTGGTCGAGCTTTATTTACTGTTTAAACTAAAAAAAATGTTCTAATAAAAGATTTTGAATTTACTTTTTTTTTCAGGGTATCCAAGCACTGGATGAGTTACACAGTACGGCCAGCATAAACATCACATCGGGGGGAGTCGGACATTCCTTCGTCAATTTACGGATGAAAAGCGAGAGGGGCAGTGGCCTCTCATACGATATTGGCATTTATGTTAACCCGGACTTCCAATGATTGTTAAATAGTAAACCATAAATTATAATAAATTGGGGTAATTCCGTATTTTTGGGTGATTGTGAGACGCGATAAATACGCGCTGATATTTTTGTGACATGACCAAAAAATTGAAATAGCTCTAAGTTTATAGCACGCTTACTATCGCTTTGTTTGAATATTATGCGTCTAGATTTACATTCTAAGGTACAAAGAAAAATGAAATACCTATTCTTTGAACAATTTACACTGTATTATACCTATATTTATTAATATGATTATTATAAATCGCGATCAGCCTAGGAATATTATGACAAATCGCCTTTGAAACAGATTTCATTCATGACGAAGTACGCTTTAATTATAATAGTTTCCATTCACCCCAAATACGGAATCACCCCACTATCTTTACAACTAAGAACAAAAGTACTTATTTTGTATGACTTAATAAGAAATAAAACCATTTTTAAGAGAATTAAGACTTATATTTAAAAATCCTTAGTCAAAAATGCGCTGTAATCTTTTTCTAACACTTTCAAAGCTCCTTCCGCCATCAAAACGGTGCGTTGTTCTCGAAGGTTCTGGATCAATTTTTCTTGTCTCTGGATGCGGGTAGCCATAGATTTGATGCGGGATTCCAATTGGGCGATCGTGGACTGGTGGGAAGCGGAGAGGGAACGGGTGGAATCCCGGAATTCCTGGAAAAGCATCATTAATCAATTGGGACCTTGATTGTAGCAGGCCCGGCGCACTCCGCGCCAGAGCTCCAGAATGTACAATCACGATTGTCCTAAGGAATGAGAACAACCAAGTATCTTCGAGAGCTATTTATTTCTTTTTTAAAATAGCAAATTGGTCATTTCTCGACCCGTACGATAATCACTAATAGCTTCAGCAGTGATATACATTGATATGGGGCCGGGCGGCCCCATATCAATATACAGACACACCGATAGATAACAGATTTTCGAGTGTCGGTGGTTAAGTGGCTAGGGCTGCACACATCCATTCGGAAGTACGCGGGTTCATGCGGTGTCTTCAGCAGAAGTAAGAGCGTCAAATAAACGTACATACGAATTCTAAAATCGAAAACACATTAGTACGTGCCGTGGTTCGAACCTGCGAACTTCCTAATGGAAGTCAACGGGCCTAGCCACTTGGCCGCCGACGCTCCGAAGCAGTTATATAATACTTAATATCAAACACCTGAAATAAACTTAAGAAGAAGCTATTGGGCTCATTTTCGGCGTGGCCGCTAAAATATCTAATTTTAAGTTGACAATCACCTGTCCCTTTTTAACCCCCGACGAAAAAGAGGGGTGTTATAAGTTTGACGTGTGTGTCTGTCTGTCTGTGGCATCACAGCTCCTAAACGGATGCGCCGATTTTGATCTAGTTTTTTTGTTTGCAAGGTGTCACAATCGAGAGTGTTCTTAGCTATGATCCAAGAAAGCATCTTTAGCCATTTGAAGATTATCAGCTCTTTTCTAGTTGTTGAAAGGATCAAGTAACGGTTTTGTGTCGGGGGTTTTTATTTTTTTAAATTTAGTGTTATCGTTCTTAAGAACGTGAAAGGGACATATAAAAAAAAATGTGTTTCAATCACAAACAAATTGAAAACATTTAACACATAAAGAATTTCATATGGTTTTTAAATTATTTCAAACCTTTTCGGCTCTTCTAGCAGTCTCCAGCTGTATCTTCAAGTTGTCCACAGTTTCCTCCAGCGAAGCACACCGCGCTTCTAGGGTGACGTTCTTGCTTCTTAGCCGCTTCGCTTCGGACGATAGCTTATCTGCCTCGCTTCTCTGCTCTTTGAAAAGCCTGTCTTTTTCCTGTCAAAGAGATGGATGTATATTATAAATTTTCAATTTATTTAATACGTACATACATACATACAGACACATCAATTTTGTATACTTAACCCTCTTTTTTCATCTAGACTTATTTAGCGATTCCTAGGGAAAAAATTATAGCAAAAATTCGATTATCTAAAGCCCGACCAAAGAAATACGAAACCTCGCCATATTGCGGAATTTCAATGGAACTAATTTTATAAGGGAAATTGTTGCCATAGTCGCAAAAATATACACGTGGCGCCCCCAGAGCAGGTTTCTTATCTCTTTGGTCAGGCTCTTCTCTTTCTTCGCCTCTTTCCCGGGGGGTAGGCAGAGACCACTTCCTTCCACTTGCTACGATCCAGACACACTTCTTTCGCTTCATTTATTACCGCCACACTTATTAATCTCCATTTATCGATCGTCTCGATTTAATAGTAGCATCCAATATCCATGAAATTTTCCTTCGTCACTTCTTCTTGTCGTGTGGATTTCGAGGTTAACCTACCTCACAAACCCTGGTGTCGGAATTGTTGAGCCGCCTTAGGCTTCCGACATGGCTCATGTAACGACTACATCCGTAGATAGTAGCCGGGACCAACGGCTTTACGTGCCTTCCGTAGCATAGAATCATCTTACATAACATAGGCTACTTTTTACCGCGGGAAAATGCTTAATTCCCACGGGGAAAACTGTCAACGCGGGCGGAGCCGCGGCGGCAGAAAGTTAGTTAGCTAGCTAGCTATGACAATATGACTTAATTCTAAACATAATAAAAATATTAATAAATAATAATAATAAAAAAGTTTATTTTCAGAAACACAAAGAAATACAAATACAAAATCTTATTGTTTACTTACATCAAGTCTCTTGGTGGCTGCGTTATATTTTACTTTGAAATCGGCGGCATTTGCCTGCAGATTGTTGCATTTGTTCAATAGTGACATACGCTCACTTTCTAGCTCGGCTTGGTGGCTTAAGTGAACTTCGCATTGCCTTGCCTGTAATAAAAAAAAATTAACTAAAAATCACGCTTTTAACACGCACTAAAAATTACAAAAGTCACGTGACTATTTTTTTCGTATTCCTGACGGCAAACCCTTTTATTTGATACCCATAAATAAAATAATAAATAAATAAAATAGTTTATTTCTCATTTTAACGGTTACAATTAACACGTAGCTGAAGTCTCCTTTTAAGCAATTTGAAGCCTGTGTTAGGAGACTCCGCTCCTCCAATTTATAAAAATTTACATACAAACTAACAAAATAAAAAAGAATAAGATTAGTGGGTACTTATGCTAATTAACATAATAATATAATGTTCGTATTTGTGTGTGTGTTTAGGCATGTGTCTGTTATATTTGTGTTTGTGGTCATGTGTACCGTATAGTAGCTGTGTATGTATGTATGTGTAGATAAATAAATGCATTACATTGTATTTGTGTGAGCGTGTGTGTACCTGTGTGTTTTCGTATGGCAGTACTAGGTTCGTTCTAATAACAACTCCGTGTCATCATAGGTTTTAGGTTGTAGCCATTTTATTGTGCTTTTTTTGCAATCATATAATGATTTATTTATCATATATAAGTATATATTTATTAATTTTATTATATATATACCCATAGCATGGGGGTGCATTTCAAATAGCCTGTCCGCCATCTTGGACGTCCGCCGTATTGGATTTAAATCACGTGACTATTTTTTTCGTATTCCTAACAGCAAACCCTTTCATTTGATATCCATCATATCATGGGGGTGGATTTCAAACAGCCAGTCCGCCATCTTGGGGAGGCCGTATATTGGATTTGTAATGACGTTTCTTAGCTAGCTGCTGCTGTCTATACTCAAGATCATAGTACCTAACAAAATAAAAAATAAGTATAAACATGATTACTCCAGTCTATTTGGATACTGTAGGGTTATGGACATATTCAACAAACTAAAAATGCAAATAATTTGTGAAGAGTATAATTACATAAGCGAATTGCAAAAATGTACCAGGCCGAACAACCTGCGGAGTTTGCCAAATTTACCTATGTATACGTTACCTAAGTATAAAATGTATACGGACAACGAACTACAGAATACATCCTACCCCTAATGATAAATAAATTACCTAAAAATATTACTGATAAAATATTAATATGTACAAATGAAAACCAATGCAAACACATTCTTAAAAAATACTTCACTGTAGACAAACAACATGTTACATAGACCCGTGCGCTTGACGCGACTGTATGTCCCCTACAGATAAACCCGTAAGGGATTAACGTAGGTTAAGGATAGATTAAGATTTATTGTAATTTGTTATAAAGTGGAAAATAAATTTAAAAAAAAAAAGGTAGTCATGTATTGTCATCAGAACTCAGAGCGTGTGCAAAATTTCATCCTAATCGAAGACCGGGAAGTGGGTCAAATTAAGATTCCAAGATTATCTTACATACATAGTTACAAGTGAAGCTAATAAAAGCGTGTTAATTAAAATAAGCTTCGCTGGCCAAGTGGCTAGGGCCGTTGACTTCCATTCGGAAGTTCGCGGGTTCAAACCTCGGCACGTACCAATGTGTTTTCGACTTTCAAATTCATTATGTACAGAAGCCAATGCGGTTGGATATTCACTCTAGGAAATTCAACCCGATCGCTACGGAATATGAGCGCTCTATGTCCATGTGCTGGCTAATGTACGTTTATTTGGCACCTTAGAGACCCATAGGCAGCAAGGCGAGTGAAATAAAAGACGTACGCGGATGATTGTATGCGCGACGCACATAGACGACGCGCATACAATCATAGGCAGCAAGGCGAGTGAAACAAAGGACGGACGCGGATGATTGTATGAGCGACGCACATAGACGACGCGCATACAATCATAGGCAGCAAGGCGAGTGAAACAAAAGACGTACGCGGATGATTGTATGCGCGACGCATATAGACGACGCGCATACAATCACAGGCAGCAAGGCGAGTGAAACAAAAGACGGACGCGGATGATTGTATGCGCGACGCACATAGACGACGCGCATACAATCATAGGCAGCAAGGCGAGTGAAACAAAAGACGGACGCGGATGATTGTATGCGCGACGCACATAGACGACGCGCATACAATCATAGGCAGCAAGGCGAGTGAAACAAAAGACGGACGCGGATGATTGTATGCGCGACGCACATAGACGGCGCCCGAAAGACGCTAGTGTGGGGGCTGTCTTACGGTGAAGGAAAATATCGTGAGGAAACCTGCACACACCTGCGAAGTAATTCAAAGGTTGTGTGAAATTGACCGACCCAAACTGAGCCAGCTCGGTCGACTAAGGACTACTCACCCTGATTTTAGGGTAGGTTTAAACCCCTCGGTGGGGAAAAATGGGCCGTTAATAAACGAACGAACGTTAACAAAAAAATATATAAAACGTGACCCGCGCTGGTATTAGTGTCCTAAATAAAATACATAATGATTATAAATTGTTTTAAGATAGCTGTTCTTGTTAACTTTTAACAGTGATAACAGCAGATAAGAAGGTTTAAGGGCAATTAGATTTATCAATCACTATAACGTAGTACAAACATATTATAGAACATTGAACATAGAGTCAATTATTATGTTAATTACTACTTTCCTAGTAGTAATAATAATTTGAATTAAAAAAAAACATTCTGACATTTGTCCATCTAGCCCTAAAAGTGTGTCCACACGTAGCGTATTCTAAAATAACCCCCGACACAAAACCGTTACCAAATCTTTAATGCGCTATTGTACGACGCGCTAAGTCTAGCACCGGGTCTATATTAAAATCCATAATTTAAAATTAGGGATTTTAATAATTATGCGAAATAATTGTATGTATTTTTAAATTATGGATTCTCATTGTTATACGAATTAAAGTTATGGCAAGTTTGTTATGGGTTTTAATAATAGGGTTATTTATGTTATGCAATAATAGGGTTATTTATGTTATGCAATTTAGACCCTCTAGACTAGAACCTGTTATAAATGTGTAAGCTACTAGCTCGTAGAGTAAACTCCGCAATATGGCGAACTTTTTCATATTTCTCGTCGGGCTGTATAAACAAACTAACCTTTTTATTAATAGTTGCCTGTAGTTTGTCTATTTGTTCTTGCATTAGCTTCACCTTTGACGATAAAAACTTGCATACGCCCTCTACCGTCGCCCGGTCTGCAATTAAATATAGATACATCCATATTATTATAAAAAAAAAATAGAGTACAATAAAAATAAAAATCGACGCCACTTTAAATTTTAATTTTACCTGTCCTTTTCGTAATTTTCAAACCAAACCAAAAATAAATTTATTAAAACCTTTAAATGAGATTAAAATAATCGCTGTAAAACGAATGGTTCCCCGTTAAAACGAATTGCACCCATTACAGAAAAAGAAAGCCAAAAACAAAAAATATACCTATTCATATTTCTTACTTGAAACCTAAAACAATTATTTTAAATTGTAATTACATTTTACGTATATTACGTAGTTTTTCTATTCTACAACAGATGGCGCCAACCCGCTTTTGTACGAATCGCGAAAATTAAACCCAAACTAGAATTAAAAAATGCGCCGTTGCTTCGGAAATTCAACATTTTTATAGAGATAAATAAATGTGGTGCAAAGGGCAAGTTTTAATTTTTCTGGCATTGTTCTGTAATGGTGAAAATATATATTTAATTTCAATACATTTACCCTGTGTGGTGGCGAGATATAATATAAGTTATAGCTGGGGCATATTAATATGAATATAGCTGCGTGTGTATTGGACTTTAAAATCCACAGTCTATTATATTTCAGGCTCAGTAGGTATAACGCACAAGAGATAAATGTAGTTTATCCTCTGTGGTATGATGTCGGCTACCTGTATAGTAAATACATATCAACGGTTAAGTACCAAATACTGCAAAATGTCAATTTTACAGGAGAGCAAAAAAACATTTCTATCATTTTAGTTTCACATAATTTAAATTGATTTAGAGCAGTTGTTGGTATACCTATATCTTTGAATATAGCAATCAATCGAATGTAGTATTTCTATCAAAGGTGAAGCAACAACTGTGAAGTAGATCTAGATTAAAATCTAAAAATCACAAAAATGTAGATAGCAGCAGTATTTGGTACTTAACCGTCAATATGTAGAACAACCACAAATACCATGCATTTCTAATTTATTTACTCAATTTTCTTTTTCAATCTAATGTTTATGGATTTTTTTGCAAATCTTCTATATTCCATATCTATACTCTTCCATAGGAACTAATATTTTAAGAGGAAATATTCGATTGCTTATTAGTTTGTTTGCATTGATTAGGCTCTGACACTAGTGAACCAATTAAAAAATATATTTCACTGTTAGAAAGCTATACTTTACCCAAGTCAGATAGGCCATAATATAAATTTTAAAAATTGAAATCCTTACTAAAACAAAACTCCAATAAGGGTAAAAAAATTACCTAAAGTATTCTAATCGAATAGGCACCAAAACTGAATTAATTTTAAAGCAAATTGGTAAAAAGATAGAATCGATTTTGGGAAAGGACATAGGCTACCTTTTACTAGGAAATAGGAAACTGTTAACGCGGACGGAACCGTGGAGAAGAAAGCTAGTTAAAAAATTAATTAAGTTTTACCTTTCAAAAAGGATGGCGGCAGGACATTTTCTTGAACACTAACCGACACAAAGGCATATAAAAACTCCAAATCCTGAGTTATTCTTTCTTTTCTCACTTCGGAGGCACAGCAATCACAAGATTGTTTTTCACGACTTCCAGAACAATATGTGCAAGAGTCTGTGGAAGCAGGATTGCGCGTTCCATTTTCAAAATTTAAACTCTCTGATTGGCTGATAGTTTCTGACGTTGTTTGTTTTTTCTTTTGCCTGTTGGTGACTTTCTTTGGTGGTGTTTTTGTTGGTGTGCTGGATTCTGATGATTTTGGAGTATTGCAGCAGTGGGTTTTTTTATGGTTCGTGTGGTAAGGGCTTAATGTAAGGCTGTGAGAGAACTCGGAAAATATGTCTTGTTTATTCTGAAAAGACACAAAAAAAGGGTTAGTATTTTTTACATTATTTTAGGCATAGACATTGTGTAGGTAGGTGGTTAGTAACTTAGTGATCAGAACTATAAAATCATTACATATGTAGATTTAGTTAGAATGACTAAGTATCTAGCCTTTTCTGTTTTATGGAGTTATCATCACTAGATACTGACACAGGCCTATTCAGCTATCTTTGCACAAAACCTTTTAATTGCTTTGCAATAGGATGACTGTGAATCCCAATGTTGACTCTCTGACCCAAAGTTGCAAGAACTTACCATGGATTGCTCGATTTGCTTAATCAAACTTTCAGTCTTCTTTTCCAGTTGTTTATTAAGCTTTTTGAATTCATCCTCACGAGCTAAAAGATCTAGTGAGTCCATATTTTTCACTTGAATTCGCTTATCTTGTCTGACGATAAATAACCACAAACGTACACACAGATTTTTTGACATCGGTATATAACGAAAAAAAATTCGGAAGATCTGAATTTGAAACACAATTACTTCACAAGATTGACTTTGTAACATAATAGGATTATAACCATAAGAAACAGACGCGTTGCCATGGTTACGGATACTACAAAAGTCATAACACTTACAAAAGCTTACATTTTGCTGGTCAACCGAATAACTTTTTATTATTTTTAGATAAACATAGAATAATTTCAAAAAGAAAATTATTTCATAAGCCATTAAAAAACTTAAATTGAATTGGTTGATATATTAAACTAATCTGTGTATGGTAGTTCAGTTGTTGTTTAAGTGCTACTAGTACCATCTAGAGTGGAAACTTTGAACTTTTACAGCCATGTCTGTATTTACGTCTGGCAGTACTTTGCATAAAAAGTACTGCCAGACGTAAATACAAAAAATACTACAAATATATTTTTAAACACTGAAAAGTTCATTTTCATCTTTTTAAAAAATATATACATATACCTAATAAATGTTTAAGATCTTAATATTTTATCAAGCTGTACAGTAACATTAAGATCAAAGTAATAGTAAAACGTATTGAGGATCGCTTAGTTCGTGAACGGTACCTACCTCTAAATAAATACCTATTGTACCTACCTGGCCAAACGCAAAGCAAACCCATAGCAAATAAAAAAAAAAACTAACTAATTTTTTATTATTGTTTTAAGCTGTTTCTCAATATTTTTGTAACTCGACTTTGATATAGGTATTTATCAAAAGAGTTTGCACATGATTGAAAACGCTCTTTTCGAGCCTTAGAGCAACGCCGGCCTTCCGTACCGGAACGGAAGGCCGGCGTTGCTCTAAGTTTCGAGCACATGCATTGTAATAGCTATTTATGCTACTAGTGCGGAAAGTATGTGATTTCCGACTTGTGTCGGCTTTTATACACTCGCTCGCATTGCCATCAGTGGTTCCTTTACATTTACCGTGCAGATTAAACCATGCCTCTAGGGGCGCGTTCAGTGGCTTCGTACGAGTGCACTCGAGCGCGCTCTGGTGCGCGCTCTAACCGTTCCGTGGCTCGGTGAAATTTTACCCTGACAGCTGTCAGAGCGTAGTTTCACCCGTTCCGTGGCTCAGAGCGAAACAACCAAACAACCGTCTAATGAGATGGTTAATTTTTACTCTGACAGCTATTTGACGTTTAAAGCTTGCAATTTATGTCAAAGTCAAAAGACTCAAAAAGCCCGCCATTTTGTTTCGTAGTTACTATAGAATAATTTTATTAAATTTGTATATCACAGGCGTCTAATACGTCTGTAATGTATATAAAAGTGGAAAAAAATTGAGACAGGAGAAGAATTTTCTCTCGTTAAATATTTGAGGTTATAAAAACAACTCGATCGTTCAGTGGCTCGGTTGCAACTCAAACGGGTTTAAATTTAACCGAACAACTACGCTCGAAGCGACTGAACGCACTCTAGGCTCTACTGAGATTTTAAGTTTTTCGAGGTGCCCCGCCTAACTGTAATGTTCATATTTTATTTTCAAAGAAAGTGAGCAAAGATGGTATGTATGAATCGTAAATATAGAAAAATACTTGTGACATTCCTTTCATTACAGGCTAGATTCCAGCCGCTAAAATAAAATTTAAAATGGGCATCACAGTATAGTCGTATTGTGCATGATTCTACAAAAAGTTTCAGTCTGGCAAGACACGAGAATGTCAAAAACAGCTGTGCTTTGACCAATCACAAGGCAGAATTGCTATGCCAATAATCTATGTTTTCTTTGTTGTGTACACGCGTTGAGTATTTTTTGACAGATTGCTTTGTCTACCATATGATCTGATTTGGCTAAATCCTTGCACTTTTCTATATAAAACCACTTGTAATGAAAGGTTCAGTTAATAAAATGGCTCTATCAAGCACTATATCCTGAAAATCATGAAGGAAATGGCTGAAATCTGCATCAAGGTCGTCGCGTAGTTGCAAGTGCGAGTGAAATGGCAATACGAAAAGACAGAGATGACATGAAAGTTTATTGTCTATTTTCAAATCGATTTACCAATGAGAACGCACTGCCCAGCTGACAATTTTTCAGTAGGTGAAGAAAGCGTGTGGAAGCAAGTCGCTCGCTTTGTTTTGGAATTGAAAATTGTGTGGAATAAAAGCCTTTTGGACTGCGTTCAGCGCGTCCCGACTTGGTGATACTGTGTAATAATGTATGTGAAGAGAAAAAGACACGATTTCGGAAGTGTTATATTATAGCGTATGTGTACATTGGAGGAAGGCGATTTCGTTTGCCAGTAAAAAGGTATGTCGTCTTTTTTTCTTTGTGTTAACGCATACTTGTGTCTTACCATATGTTTAGGTTTTTCTACGTTCAACGTTGGCTTATCCCGTTTTGTGTACGTTATTTCCGTACGTGAAGTTAGTATTGCGAAGTAGGCACTACAGTGTAAAAAACCTTTGCATTTTAGAAAGTTAATGACAGGTTTATAATCCGATAAATTATGGTGCGTTCATCACTATACGGAAAGACATAGCGTGTTATGTGCAATGCAATTTAGTAGCATAATCGCTACTTGATTGATTGGCAGTTTATTGAATTACATTGCGTTGGCATTAAAAAAAAACAAAATATTAAATCAGCTGATTGGCTGTATGGTGGTGAACAACCTGAGTCTTAACAAAGGCCGTTGGCCCTGCAGCAAAGCCCTAGCGAATTCTTTCTTTTTTCAAAAACGGGTCAAACCAGGTACCCACAGAGGCCCTTCGGTCTAGTGATGTGCGTTGAGTCAATCAATACCGGTTTTGAAAGTCTAGAAAGAGTACCGATAACGGTAAAGTTTGGCAATAGCACTTCCTTTTATACAGCCAAATCGTTTTACCCAAGGCAACTATTGCGGGTATGTTTAGCTAGATTTTTATCGCTATTGTACCTACTAATAGCACAATCATTCTACTAATGATGACTACTCATTAAAGTCCTGTTCTTTTAAATATTTGTTCAATGATAATTAACTAATAATAAAATGAACTGTTTTTCGTATATTATTTAAATAAGATGTCGTTAGTTTTATCGGAAGTTATCATCTAAATTGTAATAAGTACCTAAATAATAATAACTTTGTAAAACCATAAATTAATAAGCAATAGGTTTAAAAGTAGGTCAATGAAGCAGGCCAATTGAAATAGCTAAAACCTACTAGTACCACTGATAAAAAAGCTAGTCAAAGTTCACCTTTTGCCTTTATTTACCCAAATTCCACCTTTTACCCTTATTTACTTACTTTGGGACGAAAATATTACAAGGTAAGCACCAAAAAGCCCTTCGATCTGCGCTATGGCTGCACGAAATCCAAGGTTATGGGTAAGAAAAGGATAGAAGTATGTACGTACCACTCTTTCTTTTTACTGCGCGAAAGCTTAAAAGACCTTCAATTTGTCAAATATGAAATTGCGCAATCTATTGACAGATAGATGTATTTGAATTAAAGTTCAATTTAAACTGTTTTGCAATGTTCCGTAAATTATATATCTTTTAATATTATATGTTATTAAAATTTCTAGCTTTATACCTATAGATAGAAAACATAAGAACACGTATAAAAGATAAAACATGTACACGTATTGTTGTGAGGCATACATGTACTCACGATGACTAAATTCGATAAATGTAGCTAAGGTATAAACCACTTGACTCTCTGACCCTTTCTTTTTCAATTCTTAATACGAAAATTAGACGTTTTTTCGTTTTTGAATGGTAGATAATTTGGTTCCGCTTTCATGCCAGTTGGCAGGTACTTTTGGCAACACTTTATACTTTTACAAATATCTTGTCTTTTGGTTTAAGTATAAAAAGTCAAAGCTAGCGTAACCGTAGCGTAATGTGAAATATAGTTATTGCGTGACGTCATTTTCCCCATGAGTTTTTGTTGAAAAGTACTGAGTCAGCTTCCGGGTATTAGCGCCAGCCACACATTTTTAACGGTTAAGTTTAAATATTTTTTTATAATAATAAAAATAATATTTATTTGTGCAATAAATAGGATACAATGCAGTCTTATGGTACAATTAGACTTAGCAAGTATATACGACCCTGCTCTTTAAACTAGGATCATCTCCTGTATTTTAAAGAACAATGTCCATTAGAAACCACGCTGCGTAAATCTATTCATACAATAACACATGAAATAAACGTATACGTATTAAGTACTGCCTGATAGATGAGTAATGCTAATGGATGAATGGTACGACCCATTGGGTGTGTCTACACTGCGTCTTCCGGTTTATCACGGCTGACACGCGAGAACGTTTCTTTTCTGCAACATTTATATCATCTCTTATCTCATTCTGTATCACTACAACACTCCACTTGTTGATTAAAATAAAGCCCTTACCTTGGTGCCATTGTCACTACGTTTGGCAGTCGAATTAGAGATTATAACTGCCGGTTACATAGGTGAATTTGTCCTAACCGTCCATCCGCTGGGCCTGGGTAATGTTACTAAACCAAAATGAGTTGGGTTATTTTAATTCTAAATCTATACCTTCGTACTTTGAAACAATTCTTAAGACATACATTAGAATAATTATTTAAAAAGATAAATACAAAAACAATAAAAACACAAAGAAACATGATACACAATTATAATAAAAGAATATATAGAATGGAATTAATAGACTAAATACACAATGTTATAGAATACTAACGCTTCAGTCGTTTAAAGATGACACAATGCAATTATAAATCTAGCAGCAAGTCGCGTGGTTTCTAATGTAAATACATTTATTAAGGCGAATGAATAATCCTTCCACCGTACTTTAGACCGCAGGAAATGACTAACAGACAGCCAGTCGTGAAAGTGTTTCAAACACCTGCGTGCGAGTTGCGGGTTTGTATGGAAAAATTGCACAGTCTCTTTGGTTATAGACAGACGGACTGCATTAAAACTGCAACCTAACTTCTGACTGCCCGATTTGAATATAGTTGGCACGATTGCATTCAAACTACATTTCAATATTTTCAATTTCACGACAGCAGCGTGCAGTTCGGACGAGCATCTTGTGTTTGGAAAAAGCGAGCGTCTCGATGACGACAGCGGCGTGTAAGTTGAAATGCAGCTAAATTGCAGTCACGCCAACTGCATTTGAACTGCATTTGAAATGCCATCGGGCAATTTGAATGCAGTTGAAATGCAGCTCGTCTGTCTTGACTAGACCCATAGGTAGTGGTTTCATTCATCGTCTTTGAACTATAGAAAAGAATATTTATACATACTTACTTTATTGCACACTAGAAACAGCAAAAAAATACAGTCCACAACAGTAAAAGTGTACAAATGGGCGACCTTATTGCCATGGTAGCAATTACTATCAATGTTAACCGAAAATATCTGACAAGGACAATACAACATAATGTTTCCAACGTGAATAGTCTAACGTTTCTATTGTTGTATACTTTTTTCTACATTGAAAAAAAAAACCTTTTTATATGTATAGTAAGCCTTCCATGTTCTGTTCTTTGGTATAACGGTGGCGCTCTCATTTATACAACAGATAACAACATGATTCGGGTGTGTGAGTAAGCCTACTGCTCATCAAGTATAGTAAAGCTTGATTTGACTTTGCTACACAAGCATAGGTTACAAAAAAAATCGTGGTAACTAAAGAAGTAATGGCCACACAGTTTAAAATCATAACCGGTTTAGATAACCGAATTTACTATTCTTTAATTTGGGTTGATACAATCGTTCGATTCGAACTCATAGGATTGTCATCGTCAAAGATCTATGGTCATAGATTTTTGACATTTGTTGTTAAATTGGATCCAATACGGTCATTTTTTTTTTTTTTTTTTTTTAATTTTTTCTCGAAACAGGTGTTGCCAGTTATTTTTTATTTTTTCCACTCGGAATTTAAAAGCAAATATAAAAACAAAGAGTTTTTAATTTCTTGTTCGTTAATATGTTTCAAATATTGTAATGTAATTCTTTTTCTAATTATATACTTGCATAATCTTGCTGTCCAAATTTTAAATAACAAAAAACAAGCCATACTAAAAATTACGATGTCTTCGAATTCGCTGAGATCTGGTAACCCTAACGTCAATACCTGTCATCAATCTGTCAAAATAACGGACGCTGCCAAAGCAATAGTAAGTGAACTACGATCAAAGAACTTTTATAGTGTAATACACAGATATGAGTCAAATAGTCAAATAAATAGGATCAAATATATTATCATATATATGATCCTAGATCTTTGATAATGTAATATGTGCCCTAAATCTCTAGGTTTACAATATGTAATCGCATATTCTTTTCAATAAAATGTTGAGAAAATAAATATCTACCTATCTCATTGGAAAGCGTAAGTCTTCTATTTAAAATATTTCGTGGAACTAAGAACACAGACTTCTCGGGGCTAAAAATCGATTTTAAATGGTCTATTTCTGCGAAAATTTGTTTGGTTCATGACTACGGAATATATAATAAACTCCTTCACTGTGTCATGAGCTCAATAACTGAGTCATAAAACGTGTTGTTCAATGACAAAGAAGGTCGAGGGTTCTATTACTGCTAAATTTTGGTTTTCTCTTATTAACCCCCGACGAAAAAGAGGGGTGTTATAAGTTTGACGTGTCTGTCTGTCTGTCTGTCTATCTGTCTGTCTGTGGCATCGTAGCTCCTAAAACGGATGCGCCGATTTTGATCTAGTTTTTTTTGTTTGCAAGGTGTCACAATCGAGTGTTCTTAGCTATGATATAAGAAAATATCTTCAGGCATTTGAAGATTATCAGCTCTTTTCTAGTTGTTGAAAGGATCAAACAACGGTTTTGTGTCGGAGGTTATAATTTTTTTTAATTTAGTGTTATTTTCACATTCTTTGTTCGTTTAGTCCCTAATGCGAATTTCCTAACCATACTAAACTTTGTCTCAAGTTAGAAAAAGGCAGCGACCAAACTGACAGCATAAAATTTTGTAAGACAATATAGTCACTGATTTCGTCACATTTTAAATTTATATTTTTTATACATGATTTATCGATAAAATCAGGGGTGCTAACGTCATCTTGAATGAAACTACAGAAAAAAATAGATTGAAGAATGAGTTTTCAAGTCCGGTGAAGCTTGATTGGTCGTATCGTACCTTTTCGACATGAGCATAGGTCAATGCAATAAAAAAAAAAAAGAGTTAGATCAAATCAAAGAGTTTTGAAGAGCCGCTTCGCTTCAAATATTATAGTTGAGAAACTATTTAATCAACCTACTCCATCCCAACCTTTTTTTTATAGTCTCTGTTAAACCATTTTTTAAAGTTGTTTTGTTGGTGTCTCCATCTTGTATACCTATTTAACATTAATTTTGTTTGACCATAAAAAGATTTCATCTATAAGTATCAATAACAGTTTGAAGTTATCATTAAATTTGATAGTGAATTAATCCGATGGATAAATATTAGACAAATTATGATGACGTAAAAATTTTTTAACTTTTATATCATAATAACACAACCTACTTACACAGGCTACTTTTTCCCGCAGGAAAAATATTTAAATCGCGTTAGCGGCCACACTACAAAAATCTCCCACAAAACATAATTATCTCATCATTATTGAAAAATACATGTGAATACTTAATCCTACCCATTATAGTCCTTTCTGCTGGAGATACTAAGTTAAGCTAAGCATGGATATTACAAGTACAAGTCTATTTATCTAAATATGTATGTAACTTTATGTACATTTTGATGCTTCAATGTCATTTACCAAATTACATAGAAACACGATTTTTTTACACCATATGACGTAATACCATGTTAATAAATGTACCAATTTTGTGAAGAATACCAAATAACTATATTTACAAATAACTATATCAGAATTTTCAAATAACTGTATCAGAATTTTCAAATGCACACTTTTTAATGTACTTGTTTTGAGCGCTTACCTGTCATGTATAATTAGTTTTGTAGTTGAGTAATATGTACAGGAAAATCATACCGAAATTAATTTCTAAATGACCCATTTACAAAACTGTAGGTAGATAGATATCATTTGATATTTCGTTTCAGGCGATACTAAAATTCGATCATCATCGTATTGTATGGCGGTTACTACGTAGGATCCTGCCTATATCAAAATGCGTACTTGTAAGTTTTTTTAGCTAATTTTCGGCTGCTGGCGTAAGATGATGCAGTTTGGAGATGCCACCGGGGAAGAGTGCAGTGGACCACCCCTACTTGGGTATACGAGCGCTCTCAACGTCAAAAAGTCCAGCTGCATGAGCTGCCTACTGTACGTCTGACGTACACTTTGTAATCTTCTTCTTATCGAGTGGGTTTCTAGGTTAACCTGCCTCACAAACTGCACACCTTAGGCTTCCGACATGACTCCTAACAACTAGAACCGTAGATAAGAGCCGGGACCAACGGCTTTACGTGCCTTCCAAACCACGGAATCATCTTTATTTACGGACAATCAGGTGATTCAGCCTGCAATGTCCTAACATAACGGAAAAATCTCACAAAGTTATATTCGTTCGACGGATCCCCACCGGGATTCGAACCCGGAACCTCTATAACGTCAGACTAGCTTTTGACCACTCGACCACGGAGGCTGTCATTAATTAATTCTTCGCAAAGCAGAAGATTAATTCATTGCGAATTTAGGTGGTGACGCAGTTGCAAACTATTACATAGATTTTTACCGGGGTAGATACTATAACACGGGTGTTCCCGTGCTATGTAATAATCAACACAAGATACGATTGAAACTCTATTTATTAATGATTTAAGCACAAAAACACTGCGAAACTAGCAAAACACTACGAATAAACTTATCCCACGGGAAATTGGGTTCCTGGAGCGTTTTTATATCCACTCCAAGGAACAATCGCGTTAGCACTGACTTGAACTATCAAAATTCGTTTATTCGAAAACCATTTAAATTTAGAACAACGCGGCCAGTACCAAAGGTAAAAGAGATGGCATGACCAATGCCACAATACCTAACTCTGAATCAGGCTATACCTTAATCTTCCAGAAAAGCCCTGGCCAAAAGCCAAGATAAACTTTGACCCGAGGTTTGTAAAGTTGGTCATTGAACTTATACCCTACTTGATAAGATATTTACTTATTTTTAAATAGTTGAGTCAGAATCGGAGCAAAAGATAAAACTGGTAAATATGCTAATGTCAAACAAGTATTTGTGTATGAGTGACTAGCTCGGTGTTTTAGAGATATTCGTATTTGTATTTCGGTAGTTAGTTGGTTTCTAACTAAATACATAATTAGACTATCGAATGTAAACTAGTTTGTGTAAATCAGAGTTCATTTACATTGATTTCGTTGTGCGAATTTCCAATCGTATGTGCTGGCTTCGTATATCGAGAAATCATGTACCTACCTAAAGAAATTAGGAAAATTCGCAATAATCATAAATTTAGACAACTTGTGAAAAATATTTTAATACAAACATGTTTTTATTCTATCGAAGAATTTATCTCTGCCATTAACTAACCTTGAACACAATCACAATATAAAAAAATATGTAATTACACCACCTTCTCTAAATTATATTATAATCAGTTAGTTTGCGTTTGAATTCGATAGACGATTCAGTTTTTTTTAATAGATGAAGGTAGCTGGTTATAAAATTGTGCGCCCGTGTATGTAAGCATTTGTTTGGATTCAAAACCGAATTCCGACAAGACTCTGCTCCGACAAGACACTACTCCGACAAGTTCGGTAGGTTAGGTTAGGTTTTATGTTTTGTCGGAGCAGTGTCTTGTCGAAGCAGTGTCTTGTCGAAGCAGAGTCTTGTCGGAATTCGGTTTTTGATTCCATTTGTTTGCCTTATTTCGTACGGGTCTTTGGCAGAACAATATAACTGGCTGGCAATATCTGTACGGTTTTAGTTTCGCTGATATTAATTCTTGGTTTTCTAGCAATCGGTAACATCACCATTACATTACCGTATCACCCTACATTACGTCGTATGCGCAGACAAGTGAACGTACTCTGTTAAGATAAGAGTTACTTCTAGCCCTTTCCATTGTTATTATAAGTAAAATTAGCATAGCACAAATAAACTTTATTTAGGCGAGCACACTTCGTTATTATCTCGACAATACGTTTGTAGAATTAGTCATGGTATCCTATGTTTTCATACAGTTCATACCAAGAATACACACAACACACTTAATTCCGATCAATAAATACAAGTACCGTGAAATTTAATTGGTTGTTGAAAATGAAAATGGGAATATGTTTTATTCGAAGTAAGATTTTACAAATCACTTTTCGACGTCGAGGCGGGTTCACAATTTGGCTGTCTTCTGTGTTCATCCGAAACATAGTAAGCAGAGCTGTTGTGTCGTCTCTCTACATGTGATTGTCCTTTGTATGTTTATGTGTACAATAAACTGTTAAATAAATAAATAAATAGTACTAATGAGACTGAACAACTTTCCCTAAGGAATGTAAGTTGTGATCTCAAAAATGATATTAAAATTTTCATACAAACTTCAGTCACTTGACCGGCCACTTTGTATGACCAGTTGAATTTTAATTTTGAGATTTCAACCTATGTATAACCAGTAAAATTTTACCGTGTTAAGTTAGTCTTGGACTAATATTTAACGTATTGCAATGCTATTAACAATGGTGAAATAAGCTTTGATAATTAATGCGTAAATATTGCTTTATGCTTGTTAATATTGTCACGAACATGCCATAAAGTTCGAGAGATCGCTACTCAAATTCGATATAAGTACATCTATACATCTATAAAGTATGGGAAATTCCAATTGCATCAACAGAGGGATCACGGTGCAAACGAAGATGGACTTTCTGTCAACGCCGCAAGGCACAAAATCACCTAAGCAAGCCACTTGTTTACTCGAATTCGGAGACCTCACGCGCCCATTGTTCTGTGACAAGTATTGTCTGAGAACAAAGGAAACGTTCTAGTAATTTCCCGATTACGTGATTACAATGGGATTACTCCAGAAATCAAGCATCGCGTAAACAACCCATTGTTTCCTGGGGGTATATAAACGCCCGAGACGACGGCCAACGCCAGTTCATTTCTGAGCTATCAAAGCGATCTCAATAAGCGATCTACAAGCGATCAGTGGAAGAAACCTGCGACTAAAGCGATACCTACGGACTACGAGTGACCCTGTGATTTGGCTACAACGTGATTGGAGTGATTAGTTGAAGACATCTGCGAACTCAGCGTGACCAACGGACTACGAGCGACTCTGCGATTTGGCTACAGTTGTGATTGGACCTGCGACCTGTTTATCGTCGAATAAATTCTCAAATCAAGTTATTCGGCTTTTCTTACAAATCCCGAACCCCACGTCCGTAACATTTGGTGTCAGAAGTGGGATTTGGAAATGCCAGTGACTCCGAGGGAGAATACTGACGGCGTCAGAACAAGGGCGCAGCTAGCTGCGGAAACCACGACTACAGCCCGTGAAGACATGCCCACCGGAACAGGAACCCCGCCTGCTGGACCAGAAGCCTTGCCCACCGAACCAGAAGCCCAACCAACAGGACAACTAGCCCCGCCTACTGTTACCGCCCATCGAGCGACACCTCCGGTTACCAGCCGCGTCCAGGAATCCCGAGCATCAACGTTTGACCTCAGCCGTCTTATGAAAATGATGGAGGAAATGAGCCTGAAACAAGACATCATGCAACAGGAGCAAAAGGAAATGCGCAAGGACCTGAGCCGGAAACAAGAAGAAATGCGCGAGGACCTGAGCCACAAACAGGAGGAAATGCTGCTTGTCATTTCGTCAGTTTCGGGCAATGTGAAAAAATTACAAGAGAGCGTCGACCAAGTAGAAGAAAGAGTTGGGAATTTGGAAACCGACGTAGATGGCGTAAAAACTGACTTAGCCGGGCTTAAGAAGAAGGTGCTGAAACTGGAAATAGCAGGATCCGCCGCGTCGAGTGAACACACCTGCACCAGCCACGCGCCAAGGATAAAAGTACCGTCGTACGACGGCACCACATCCTGGACCGCCTATCGGCAGCAATTCCAGACCGTTGCTGCTGCAAATGGGTGGACAGAGGAGCAGAGCCTGACAGCTCTCACCGTTGCTCTTCGAGGATCAGCCCTTTCTGTTCTGGA
Source organism: Teleiodes luculella (assembly GCA_948473455.1). Classification (NCBI taxonomy): domain Eukaryota; kingdom Metazoa; phylum Arthropoda; class Insecta; order Lepidoptera; family Gelechiidae; genus Teleiodes; species Teleiodes luculella. The sequence continues at coordinate 922,852 of OX419608.1, forward strand.
GGCGCTACCAGGCTCGGGTAGCACATTTAAAGGACTTATGGAGGCACTCGAAGCTCGCTATGGAGAGCGTCATTTGGAACACGTATTCCGCGCCCAACTGCGTGACCGGATTCAACGCCCAGGAGAAGGACTTCAGCAGTGGGCTTTGGAAATAGAAAAGCTCGTGCGCAAGGCCTACCCGTCTGCTGATGCGAAGATGGTGGACTCCAACACCCTTCAGGCATTCGTCGATGGAATTCGTGACATGGAGATTAGGGCTGCAGTGGGACTTCGCCATCATGTCTCCCTGAAAGAAGCCCTAGCGCACGCGTTGGAAATTGAAGCCCTGCGCCGTGAAGTACGCCCAACTCACAAAGTGCGAGAAGTAATAGAGGAAGTACAGGAGATAAAGACGTCGTTCCCGCCCAAGAAGAAAACATCCGGGCCCATGTGTTATAAGTGTGGAGAAAGGGGCCATCTGCAGTTCACCTGTCCGAAGAAGGAGACTCAAACAGCGAAACTAGCAGAGGAAATAAGCAAGCTGAGAGAACGCCTGGACAAAGTGACCAAGAAGCAGGAGACCCCATCTTCTGCTGGGAGTCAGGGAAACGAGTAACAGCCAGGACTAAGGGGCGGGTACTGGCTGGAGCGGAAGGAGCCCCAACAACGATCGTCTCCCAGGTGTGCAACGGAAACAGTTTAATGATACATGGCTCAGTGAACGGAACAAACTGCAAGATGACATTGGATACAGGAGCTTCCAGGACAATAATCAAGCCAAAATTAGTAGAATCCGCAATCAGGCGCAGAAACAACATCTACTGCCGACTTCTTTCCGCTTCCGGCCAGCAGATACCCGTCCTAGGAGAAATTTCGGTCACAATTCAAGTAGGTGAAACATCCTACTCTCACAACGCTATCGTGGCCGATATCATGGATGACTGCATACTAGGGCTAGACTTCATGAAAAGATACGACTGCAGAATCGACGTCACCAACGGAATTTTGAAATGTGGCAATGAAGAGATTTTTATCCTGGGAGGACCCGTGGGAAAAGTGACATGCTTGAAGAAGATCTGCATACCAGGACGCACGCAAGCAGAAGTACCAGTGAAGCTACCACGTGCTAAGAAGAATAGATGCGTGCTGATAGAGGATACCCGAGAAAAAACGACTCAGAAGATTTTGGCGGCCAGGACACTTGTCAAAGGGAACACCACTGCGGTAGTAAGAGTTGTCAATTTAGAAGATCACGAGATACAATTAAAGGAGGGTGACGTCGTTGGTAAATGCGAAGAAGCTGTCTGGGTGAGGAAGTGCCAATCATCTCTGAGTACGACGAAAACTAAGGATAGTTCTATCATCGCAGAACTCCTTGAAGGAAGCAAACAAAACCTGATCTATTCTCAAAGCATGAAAGCCAAACACCTGCTTCAGCGGTTTGCAGACGTGTTTTCGTCTCAAGAAGGAGATTTGGGGAGAACATCTTTAGTGCAACACAAGATAGACACCGGAAACGAAGGACCTATTCGACAGCGAGCAAGGCGAATACCGATAGCAAAAGAGCAAGAAGTTCAAGACATGTTGGAAGACATGAAGAAAAATAAGATTATCGAACCATCTGCGAGTCCATGGTGCTCTCCGGTCGTCCTGGTTAAGAAGAAAGATGGCAGTACAAGGTTCTGCGTGGACTATCGGCGACTCAACGATGTGACTAAGAAGGACAGTTATCCACTACCGCGCATTGACGACACCCTGGATACCCTGAGTGGCAAGACATGGTTCTCGACCTTAGATTTGAAGTCTGGGTACTGGCAAGTGGAGATACATCCGAAGGACAAAGAGAAGACGGCATTCTCTACAGGGAAAGGTTTATGGCAGTTTAACGTGATGCCATTTGGATTGTGCAACGCGCCAGCCACTTTCGAGCGACTCATGGAGTGTGTACTGGCAGGATTAGTGGGAGAAGCCTGCCTCGTATATTTGGACGACGTCATCATTATGGGTCGAGACTTCGAGGATCATCTGCTTAACCTGGAGAAAGTCCTGAGGAAGATTCGAGGAGCCAACCTGAAGCTAAATCCGAAGAAATGCACTTTATTTAGAAAGAAAGTGAACTACCTCGGCCACGTGATCACCAGTGAAGGGATACAGACTGATCCAGCTAAAATAGAAGCCGTGCAGAATTGGCCAACTCCTAAAGATAAAACAGAAGTACGTGCATTCTTGGGTCTATGCTCATACTACAGGCGCTTCGTTAAAGGATTCTCCGAGATAGCCAAGCCGTTACACCGCCTGACTGAAGATAAGCGAGCATTCTGCTGGGACGAGGCCTGCGAGGATTCCTTCCAAAGATTGAGAAAATGCCTATGTGAGACACCAATCTTGGGATACCCACAAGCGAATGGGCAGTTTATCGTCGATACGGATGCAAGCAACACAGCGATTGGTGGAGTACTGTCTCAAAAGCAAGGGGACAAGGAAGTTGTGATTGCCTACTTCAGCAAGTCGCTATCGAAGCCTGAAAGGAACTACTGTGTGACGAGAAGAGAGCTCTTGGCTGTGGTTAAGACTCTTCATCACTTCAGCAAATACATCATCGGCAGGAAGTTCACGCTTCGTACCGACCACGCCGCTTTAAAATGGCTGCTTCAGTTTAAAAATCCCGAAGGTCAAGTTGCAAGATGGATCGAACAGCTTCAAGAATATGACTTCATCACTGAACATCGCAGCGGGAAGACTCATGGAAATGCTGATGCCCTCTCAAGGAGACCATGTCCAGAGGAATGCAAGCACTGCGTCAAGCAAGAGTCTAAGGAAGAAATTGTGCAACTTACTAGGACTAGCCCTCCGAGATCCTGGGAAGACGAGTCAATGAGAGAAGCCCAAGAAGACGACGAAGATATACGACTTATAGTCGCATGGAAGCAACGTGGCGAGGAAAAGCCAAAATGGTATGAAGTTGCGCCTACGAGTACCATCACCAAAGCATATTGGGCACAGTGGGACAGTTTTGTCCTGCAGAACGGGATACTTTACCGAAAATGGGAAAAACCCAACGGTAGAGAGTTTCATCTGCAGCTGGTCGTGCCAAAAGAACGGATAAAGGATGTTCTTCGTGAAGTACACGATGGCATATCAGGTGGTCACCTGGGTGTCAAAAGAACTTTGACGAAGTTACGGGAAAGATTTTACTGGCTAAACTGTCGAGCGGATGTGCAGGATTGGTGCCGAAAATGTACCACTTGTGCTGCAGTAAAAGGTCCATCAACCAGGAGCCGAGGACACCTTCAACTTTACAACGTTGGTGCACCATGGGAGCGAATAGCAGTAGACGTTGCCGGACCATTCCCCGTGACGGAGTCGGGAAACAAATACTTTATGGTGGTTATGGATTACTTTACCAAATGGCCAGAAGTATTTGCTATACCCAACCAAGAAGCTACGACCGTGGCCTCCAAATTAGTGGAAGAAGTCATATGCCGATATGGTGTACCACTAGAAATCCATTCGGACCAGGGCCGGAACTTCGAGTCGAACGTGTTCCAAGAAGTATGCAAAATACTGGGCATGCACAAGACGAGGACTACCCCGTATCACCCACAGTCCGACGGCATGGTGGAGAGGTTTAACCAAACACTGGAGAGACATTTGGCGAAATTAGTAGACAACCACCAGAGAGACTGGGACAAATACATCCCACTTTTCCTTCTCGCCTATAGAACCTCGGAACATGAGAGCACGAAGGCCACCCCGGCATATGTGAACTTCGGACGTGAGCTAAGATTACCGGTTGATCTTCTAACAGGAGGAACACCAGAGGACCCCATCACCTTACAGGATTATGTGTCTGAATTGCGAGACAAAATGAGGGAGATTTATGCGATGGTACGAGAAAACGGTCTACAATCGAGCGAAAACATGAAGACTAGATATGACCGACGAGCAAATACCAGTGGATTTGAGGAAGGAACACTAGTCTGGCTCCATAACCCAACACGCCGAAAAGGAAAGTCACCCAAACTACAGACGAGATGGGAAGGACCATTCAAGGTAGTTACGCGAATCAATGACGTAACATATCGGATACAACGGCATCCGAGAGGAGCACTAAAAGTAGTCCACGTCGACCGCTTGGCGCGTTACCATGGCAGTAATGAAGAAGCTCGGGACGAGCATCTCTAAGAGGAGGGCAGTGTCACGAACATGCCATAAAGTTCGAGAGATCGCTACTCAAATTCGATATAAGTACATCTATACATCTATAAAGTATGGGAAATTCCAATTGCATCAACAGAGGGATCACGGTGCAAACGAAGATGGACTTTCTGTCAACGCCGCAAGGCACAAAATCACCTAAGCAAGCCACTTGTTTACTCGAATTCGGAGACCTCACGCGCCCATTGTTCTGTGACAAGTATTGTCTGAGAACAAAGGAAACGTTCTAGTAATTTCCCGATTACGTGATTACAATGGGATTACTCCAGAAATCAAGCATCGCGTAAACAACCCATTGTTTCCTGGGGGTATATAAACGCCCGAGACGACGGCCAACGCCAGTTCATTTCTGAGCTATCAAAGCGATCTCAATAAGCGATCTACAAGCGATCAGTGGAAGAAACCTGCGACTAAAGCGATACCTACGGACTACGAGTGACCCTGTGATTTGGCTACAACGTGATTGGAGTGATTAGTTGAAGACATCTGCGAACTCAGCGTGACCAACGGACTACGAGCGACTCTGCGATTTGGCTACAGTTGTGATTGGACCTGCGACCTGTTTATCGTCGAATAAATTCTCAAATCAAGTTATTCGGCTTTTCTTACAAATCCCGAACCCCACGTCCGTAACAATATGAAGGAAACGATTTCTTCAGAAATTACTGGTTTTGTTTTGGCTAAACTTGTAATTGCTCATTAATTTACATGCAAATACGTGACACGTTATTCATACGTCTACTTTACTTATCTTTATAATAATACAGCAATGCACTTGAGCATTTCTTTGTTTTTTGCGCAAAATATTTTAAACTAGCTGTCTGCCCGCGGCTACGCCCGCGTTGTTTTCCGACTTTCCCGTAGTAATTTTTATCTAACCCACGGGAACTCTTTAATTTTCCGCGATTAAAAGTATCCAAGATGTTGATCAGGAACGTAAAGAACGATTCCAACGTATCCAAGATTTCGTTCAAATCGGTCCAGTAGTTTCGGAGATTAGCCCGTACAAACAGACAGAAAAAAAAAAAAAAGTTGTGTGGATATATAATACTATTTCACTTCTTACATCCTCCTGACTAGGATTTCATCTTTTTTTTTTCAATGTACAGACATTTGACCTCTACAGTTTTATTATATAGATAAAACACTACGGTCATCACAAAAGGTCACGTGTTGCTAATGATATTATACCTACCTATTGATGTCCATGAACAAAGACAATTATAATAGAAGCCATTTTCGTATACCGTACGTACCATTTGAAGATCAAATTAACCGCAAAAACCGGTTACCTATCGGAATAACTCGTTCACGATACAACACTTGTTTTGTAATCTGAAAGTAATGTCAGTTTTTTTACCTTAATTAAAGGGATAGAAAATGGACTTCTAATGATAAAATATAGATTTTGAACCATCCATTTACAAACGTTTTTGGCCGCATTATATGTACCTACTATAAAAAAGACTTCAGACTAAATTTGGTCCTAAATTGATAACTTCATCTTTATCTTTCGGATATCATTCGTTTTAAACCTAAAGATCCGTTCATAATTTTTACCTCTTCGAAAGCATAAGCATTTCCGTGAAAAATTGGCATGGAAACAGCCAGTGTGGTAAACTCGTGTTGTGTACCACGAATCGATAATATAATTTACTCGTGTCACTTCGTGTGGCCATCGATCGCGGACGAGTTCGCAACTAAAGCAATTTCATTACTTTGTCACTTTTAGTTTAACTTTCCGTTGTCTTTCGGTGAAAATAGGTTTTTTGGAACATTTTACTAGGATTTATAGTTCGGCTTCGCCTGCGTTTACAGTTTTTCCCGTGGGAATGAGGTATTTTCCCGTGTGAAAAGGTAGCTTATGTTTTTCCCAAGGTCTTTGTACCAAGTTTCATTAAAATCAGTTAAGTAATTTCAGAGCCTATTCAATCATTAAGAATATTTCATGTGTATTTTTTTACACCTTGCATTACATTATTGTAGTTTTAGCACGTTTTAGTAAGGATCCCTAATTTTTTTGAAAATGATATATAGATAGCCCATGTTACTTGGCGATAGAGTAGCTTCCCAACAGTGAAAGAATTTTTGAAATCAAACAATCAAATCTTTTCTTTTAATATTAGTATAAGTTAGATTAGTATAAATATACGTTTTCTGAACTATCAAAACAATATCATTCTTCCCCTCGATTTAATTAAAGTTTTTTTTTTCGGATGAATGAGTTTCCGTATTATAAAGAGGAAAGAGGTAATATTAAGTGGCCATGTGAGAAGTGCAAAATATATACTCCCCCATGATTCTATTATCAATCTGATTTTTCGCAATTCCTTCGGCTATTTAAGCGAGTAAGCAGATTATGCCGAAATATTGACAAACAGAGTTGCTTTCGCGTTAGCATGAATTGATTTGCAAACGAAACAAACAGACAGTGAAATTATTAACGCGTAAACATGTGTATCATTTATAAGTATGACGGTATGGTATGCCATATTTATTTATAGTTGTGAAGTATGGTTCAATATAGTTGTTTGCCTGCGGTTACGCCTGTAGTTGTGATTGTAAACTTGTCGAAACAAATTTTAATGATACGTAAATATGGACTTCGATCGGTTAAATCGTTAAGATATTGCACATTTATTTACAGAATCATTAACGGTTATTTTATTATGATAAGAAAGTAGTAGATTGTACAACTTGTTCGTTTCTGATCAATTGTGAAATGGGTTGAAATAATAAAATGTGTATCTGACTTAACTAACTTAACTACTATGCGTGCCAAATAAGAATAGGACTGGCGCCATCTTGAATTGACAGTCCATCCTTTTCTTTCTATTTGGCAAATAAGAAAAGGACGGACTGTCAATTCAAGATGGCGCCAGTCCTATTCTTATTTGGCACGCATTGTACTGCACACATTGCGCGAACTTGCCCAGTTCTGTTCAAACTGATATCGCATATCATCTTTAAACTTTAAGAGTTTATTCTTCACTAGCGACCCGCCCCGGCTCCGCACGGGAAAATGGTTATTGTGGGTTATCCTTCAGTATATTAAGCATGTATTATACATATAAACCTTCCTCTTGAATCACTCTATCTATTAAAAAAAAACCGCATCAAAATCCGTTGCGTAGTTTTAAAGATTTAAGCGTACAAAGGGAGGGACATAGGGACATAGGGACATAGGGACGGAGAAAGCGACTTTGTTTTATACTATGTAGTGATTAGTGTGAGACGAGAGCCAGCCTTGGTTTCAGCAACACTTAGTAACTTCATTAAAATTTGATGTCGGTGATTTGTGAAGGTAATCTTATTTCGAATAAAAACATTTTGATTTCATTTCATTTGTGATGTCTTTTGTTGTGGTTTATGGTTAATTAATGAAGTCATTGCTTTAATATATAAATTCTATTAAACTTTTATGTTGAATTAATATTTATATGAAAAGAAAAACTACTTACATGATCAAATCAAATCTTAATTTTTAAAAATAGTACCTATATCAAATAAAAATAGTAAAGGTGCTATACGGTAATAATATAAATTAACCGGTATTAACGGTTGCAAATCGGTTAAAGCGGTCCCAGCACTTTCAAAACTTGAGCACTAAGGTCCATGACCTGACTTTTTCCAACTCTTTACGAAGCCCTGAATCTAGAACATTGAGCGGTACTTTACTTTCACCTTTGACGAAAAACATGCGTTCAGCACGTGACTAAATATCTACTGATATTTTTCAGTAATTTTAGACGAGCGTATAACGTGGTTTCTGTGTGATGTGAATGATACAAATGTAAACGTGGTCGTTTTTGTGGTAAGAGCATGGTCTAAGAAAACAAGGTCTAACAGGAAGACCACGTGACTGACACAAGCTACGTCATTTTGCGCTGTTCATCCTTGTCTATTACACGCATTCGACAAGGATGAATATAGGCAAAATGACGTAGAAATTACGTAGGCTTGTGTCAGTCACGTGGTCTTCTTGTTAGACCTTGTTTTTTTGCCACTTAAGTTTGGCGATTCTTCGGGCTACGTCGGTGACTCTGGTTCGCCTGCGGATCTCATCATTCCTGATTCGATCACGCAAGGAAACTCCAAGCATAGCCCTCTCCATCGCTCTTTGGGTGACTCTGAGCTTTCTTATGAGGCCCATCGTTAGCGACCACGTCTCAGATCCGTAAGTCATCACTGGCAACACACTTTGGAGACTAGATTATTTTCTCCTTATTCAGTCATAGGTATTTCCTGACTTAACAATCACAACTCCGTTAGTTTACAATAGCATTCATGATATTGTTTACTATATAAATGTTTATCAACACTATCGCAGGTTGAACAATAATAAACTGATTATTTGACTGTCCATAGAGATTGTGTAATTTTATTGTTTTTTTTTGTCGTCATGCAAATTTTTTGGCTATATTTATCACTAAGTGCTGAGTTTGTTCACCAACAAACATAACTTTTGGACATAGTTTTCATACCTAAATTTGATTTTATAATAGTGTAAGTATGTTACTAAGTCCAGCCCCTCTAACATGCCCGTCCACGCGTGACAGACATAATTTTGTCGTGCGTATTCTCTTATCCTATTGGAGAATATTTCAATATGTCGGGTTTTTCGCAACTTTTTGACAGTTAAATGTGCGACAAACTTTTGTCATAGCACTTCATGTTACGGGGGCTGGAAACCCACACGATAAGCAAGCTATTTGACAGTTTTTAGGGTTCCGTAGCCAAATGGCAAAAAACGGAACCCTTATAGATTCGTCATGTCTGTCTGTTTGTCTGTCTGTCCGTCCGTCCGTCCGTCCGTATGTCACAGCCACTTTATTCCGAAACTATAATACCTATACTGTTGAAACTTGGTAAGTAGATGTATTCTGTGAACCGCATTAAGATTTTTTTACAAAAATAGAAAAAAAACAATAAATTTAGGGGGTCCCCATACATAGAACTGAAACTAAAAAAAATTTTTTTCATCAAACCCATACGTGTGGGGTATCTATGGATAGGTCTTTAAAAATGATATTTAGGTTCGTAATAACATTTTTTTCTAAACTGAATAGTTTGCGCGAGAGACGCTTCCAAAGTGGAAAAATGTGTGTCCCCCCCCCTCTAACTTCTAAAATAAGAGAATGATAAAACTGAAAAAAATATATGATGTGCATTACTATGAAAACTACCAACGAAAATTGGTTTGAACGAGATCTAGTAAGTAGTTTTTTTTTAATACGTCATAAATCGTAAACCGCAATTTACCTTACACTATTATTAAAACATCGATCAAAGTCACAACGAACTACAAAAACTATTATATTATGTTACTGGCTGCTACGGAACCCTTCATGGGCGATTCCGACTCGCACTTGGCCGCTTTTTTTTTTTTTAATATGCATGTATCGTTATCTTTTCTATTCTAATCACTACATAGTATAAAACAAAGTCGCTTTCTCTGTCCCTATGTCCCTATGTCCCTCCCTTTGTACGCTTAAATCTTTAAAACTACGCGACGGATTTTGATGCGGTTTTTTTTAATAGATAGAGGGATTCAAGAGGAAGGTTTATATCTATAATACGTGCATAATATACTCAAGAATAACCCACAATAACCATTTTCCCGTGCGGAGCCGGGGCGGGTCGCTAGTTCTAAAATAAATGATTTTTCTTTCTTTCTTTCTATCTCATCTTTAAACTGCCCCAAAAACAATTTCTCCCCTACTCTAGGACTTAATAAACTAATATTAATTACGCTTATTACTACATGCAATAAGAACATTCTACCAGGATCTCATAGTTGTCAGGATGTATATGATTCACGAATAGGGTCAATGACACACGGGCCCCCCTCCCGAGGTCGTTGACACCGCAAGGATCGAGTACCTACGAATTTGGTTTGGTTCTTTTTTTAAGTACTTTTAAAAATAGAATGATTGTTTTTTTAATGGTTATTGATTGACTTGATTACTTTGTGTCAATAGAATTATTTCGACTAATTCTGCTCGCGGTTTCGCTTTGCACGTGTTAAATTAGAAGACGTTTTCCGGGTAACTATTTTCTACACACTGGTTGACTAAGGTCTGATCACCCTTAATTCAGGAGAGGCTCAAAGGCTCAAACCCTTCGGTGAAGACTTATTATTACTACCGCAGGGCTCGAGCCTACCATCATGGTATCAGGGTGAATAGGCCTTAGTTGACCCAGCGCTGGTTGGTCACGAACACACAACCTTTGAATTACTTCGCAGGTGTGTGCATATTTTTCTCACGATGTTTTCTTTCACCGTAAGAGCGTCGAGTTAAGTATTAAGTACTGCCTTACGAATAAATATCCCTACTAATATTATAAATGCGAAAGTAACTATGTCTAACTGTTTGTCTTGTTACGCTTTTGACGCGCCAAAACCACTGAACCGATTTTGTTGAAACTTGGTATAGACTACAGATATAGAATAGAGCTTGGGGAAGGACATAGGCTACCTTTTACCGCGGGAAAACACTTAGTTCCCACGGGAAAAACTAAGCGCGTAAATAATAATATTTAGCCGTGTATAGTTGCCAACTGACAATTGGATCGCTTAATAGCAACATTTTTGTACTAAAGCATTTACCTGTGCTATATTTAAATCACGTGTATGTAGTTGGCAAGCCAGAGTCAGAGTTGGCAATGTCAAAGACGAGTCGTCAAGTAAAGCAACACTTGAAGGACGGACAATAAAAACTGTTCGTTTGCGTCATTATAATTAAAATGTTGGGTTCCGTATAGGGACGTATTTAAAGGCACTTTTAATATAATCAAACGTATTTTAAAATTAATTGAACGCCCATAAATGGCTTAGGAATAGAGTAATGTTTTAATTAACCAAACCAGCCAACCCTTGTTTTTGTTTTAAAATTAACCATTGCACTTTATGAAGAACTGGCTTTTTTAACACTTTTTCCCGTAGGAAGGAGGTTTTTTTCCCGCGGTAGAAGTTAGCCTATGTATTATTCTGATGTATAAGCTATATTGTTGTAAAGCATATTTTAGAATTAGTTTTAATGTATGTTTTGGGGTTATACCTATGTAAATGTATTCTGACCTTTGATTAAAATAAATAAATTATTATTATATATTATTATTATTAAAGTTTCATTAAAATCCATTCAGTAGCTTTTGTGTGAAAGAGTAACAAACATCCATCTTCACAAACTTTGTCATACTACTTTGTCATACTAATATTATAAAGAGGAAAGATTTGTATTTGTGTGTGTGTGTGTGTGTGTATGTTTGTAACGAATAAACTTAAAAACTACTGAACCGATTTCAAATATTCTTTCACCATTAGAAAGCTACATTCACCCTGAGTAACATAGGCTACATTTTACTGCGGGTAAATGCCTCATTCCTACGGGAAAACCTGTTAACGCGGGCGGAGCCGCGGCGGAAAGCTAGTCGTTTATAATAATAATAATAATAATAATAAATCTAGCGTCTCTTGACAACGAAGGGTCTTCTATTCCCGTAAGGAACCCTAATTGGTAACAATTGTCGCCAGCCCGTCTGCCGTGCAATGATGTCATGTACTAACTATTGTAATTACTATTGTGTTGGCGTGGAAACGAACAATAGATTTTAATATCGTATGTCGTAAAGCGTCGGTGGCCAAGTGGCAGGGCCGTTGGTTTCCATTTGGAAGTTCGCGGGTTCAAACCTCGACACGTACCTAAGGGACCCCCCTTTTACATTATAAAAGATATATGATCAAAGATCTTTGACGCAAAGATTAGAAAGGGACGCAGTTATGCGCAAGAGTGAGCGCGGTGTATTTGTATCTCATTCTAACGCATAACTGCGTCTCTTTCTAATCTTTGCGTCAAAGATCTTTGATCAAAGATCTTTTACAATTAGTCATACATATTACGAAAAAAATACTGCACTTTTGGAAGAAAGCAAGCCGCTTTGCACAGTGATAGTAGAGACCAATATATGCGATTTGACTCGAGGAAATCCTCGATTCATCCCTTTGGAACAGAGATGGCGCCACTTGTTCAAAAAATTGTTTAAAAAATTCTAAAACCTGAACGGATCGTTCGATTTTGATAATTAAGGTGTCAATCGAAAGGTAATGAATTATACTATTATAAAAAAAAATAACGAAGCAGCTAAATATGATAATAAATACCAATAACATCTTCATTTTTGAAAAAGTATGACTGTATTTTCTCGTTTTTGTGTAATTTTATAAAAAAAATATATGAAAGTGGTACATTTTTATTTATTTATTATATTACGCAATTCATTGACCGGTTATTACAAAAAATTTCATATCAATATCTTTTATAGTTAGAGAGTTATTTAATATTAAATATGCGCTGCTGTGTCGGGGTCATTGGCCTCGCGGGCAAACGCGAACCCTGTATCGTTAGATTTTGATGATTAAGGTGTCAATCGAAAGGAAATACCTACATTATTTTAATATAAAAAAACAATTATTTGCAAAAAATTATGATGAATTCAAAAAAAGCCATCAATAATAAAAAATAATTGAATTGTATTTACTCATGTAATCTTATGAAAAAAATGTATGAGCGTGGTATATTTTTATTCGTTTATTATTTTACACTATTAATTGTAAGTTTAATTAAAAAAAAACAATATTAATATATTTTAAATTTCCAAAGTTATTGGTCGGTGCAGTGCTGCTGCCACACGTGCAATTCTCATTATTTTATAGGTAGCAATTTCTACCAGGCAACCTTTAGGTGAGGAAAAAGTGTAGATAGAAGTGATGCGGGTTGGTGGTCTAAACAGAGTAGGTAAACTAACAATATTCAAAAATAAAGCATTTAACTATGAAAGAAAGAAAGTAAATAAAACATTATACAAACCAACTGATGTAAATATAAAATAAAATACTTAAACTATAATACATATATTACACAAATAGCTATGAATATATAATTAAAATAAACTAATACATACTACCATTATGATTTAATAGGAAATTCAATTAAACGGATCAGGAGACAAGACCGAGGTAGTGCGCTTTGATGCGCATTTTAAAAGACTCGGGAGAAGGGGCACGTCGGACTGACTCAGGAAGATCATTCCATAAACGTATGGCTTGTACAGCAAAGGAGTTGGTGTAAAATTTTGAAGAATGAGAGGGCATTTCAAGTGACAGATTGTTACATGAACGAAGATTGCGGTCCAGGGTGTCAGAACGGAATACAAAAATATCTTTAAGATAAGAATCATAGAAATGATCTCTGAAAAGTAATGGCTGATTTGGAACAGTTTTTACCCATTATTAGTTGTATGATACCAAATATTTATAATACATGTGTCCGAGAGTATCGTAATGTGTACGAGATACTTGTCCTCATAATGGTAAACCTTACTTTCAGATTCACTTGCAAGCTGTACGATGCTCAAAAAGACCATATTTCTGTGAATGAGGTTCGGTTATATTTGTTTTCGACAAAAAACAGGCCGGTGACAAGCCTTCTGCCTACTTCAGCTGCTCTTTAACAACATGCTCTTTGTGCAGCGTTTCAAGCGGGACATAAATGGGGAAATGTATAAATCCATTAATCCTAAGCCCATCTCTTTGGGGATGGACGGACGTTGATGGCAAATGGACTCCACAGTGGCCCAAAGTTACTTCAATTTGGCCACAATTTAAGCTTCCTTACCATTATGGATGCAAGTCAGGCTGTGACACAATGCGTTGTGGCTGCCGACGCGTTGGCCTACCTTGCACGTTACAGTGCAAAATCTGCAAAGGCCAATGCGAATATAAGACGAAAGTAAAATGCAGATTCATAAATGCTAATAATCATAATTTCAAAGCGATTTTACTTTCAGCAAAACCTGCGATGGGGCGGAAGTATAAATAAAATAATGAGAATTGCACGTGTGGCAGCAGCACTGCACCGACCAATAACTTTGGAAATTTAAAATATATTAATATTGTTTTTTTTTTAATTAAACTTACAATTAATAGTGTAAAATAATAAACGAATAAAAATATACCACGCTCATACATTTTTTTCATAAGATTACATGAGTAAATACAATTCAATTATTTTTTATTATTGATGGCTTTTTTTGAATTCATCATAATTTTTTGCAAATAATTGTTTTTTTATATTAAAATAATGTAGGTATTTCCTTTCGATTGACACCTTAATCATCAAAATCTAACGATACAGGGTTCGCGTTTGCCCGCGAGGCCAATGACCCCGACACAGCAGCGCATATTTAATATTAAATAACTCTCTAACTATAAAAGATATTGATATGAAATTTTTTGTAATAACCGGTCAATGAATTGCGTAATATAATAAATAAATAAAAATGTACCACTTTCATATATTTTTTTTATAAAGTTACACAAAAACGAGAAAATACAGTCATATTTTTTCAAAAATGAAGATGTTATTGGTATTTATTATCATATTTAGCTGCTTCGTTATTTTTTTTATAATAGTATAATTAATTACCTTTCGATTGACACCTTAATTATCAAAATCGAACGATCCGTTCAGGTTTTAGAATATTTTAAACCATTTTTTGAACAAGTGGCGCCATCTCTGTTCCAAAGGGATGAATCGAGGATTTCCTCGAGTCAAATCGCATATTTTGGTCTCTACTATCACTGTGCAAAGCGGCTTGCTTTCTTCCAAAAGTGCAGTATTTTCACCAAAAGTGACCGTAACAACTATGACTAAATGTAATATGCCCCTAGTGTTTTCATATGTATGTTTATTGGACGCTCTTACGAAGGAAAACATCGTGAGGAAATCTGCATACACCTGCGAAGTTATTCAAAGTTTGTGTGTTCGTGACCAACCCGCAATTAAGGCCTACTCACCCTAATACAGTGCAAGCTCGAGCTCCAAGGGGTAAGGACTACTTGGGATATTATAAGCTGGTACTTAAGTTATTCTTTGTTTTATTCTTTAACCAACCCTTCAGTTAACAATTATTATCCTTCAAGTAACAATGCCCGTACCCGCCGGCGGGGGCGCATGTGCTGGCTAATGGCTTCTGTACCTCACACGTGAAAAACAAAAATATTTGAACAAAGTAAAAATACGTCGTTAAAATAAAAACAGAAATAATTTCCTCAATAGCGAGTGCAAGAAACTCGGAACAAAAACAATTTGGACGAAATGGAAACAAAATGGCCGAATATTAGGCCAATGCACCGCGAGACAACGCACTTTGAAGGCGGCGTCACAAAGAACAACACAGACGCAAAATATATAAATCGCACTTTATGAAAATCATTATACCTTAGAGTATAAATAGAAAAAAATCTGGGAGGGATAGAGTACGCCTAATCGAGTATGAACCGTAAGCACGGATATGAACAGTCCGAATATCTTCAGCGCGTTCGTTTAGTATCAAATGGTTATCGGAGCTGATTATTTTTCCTGTTGAAAATAAGTAATTTAATAGGAGAACATTTTGAAATATGCAGTGATAAGTTGCAAACATGACTCGAGGAACAAATCAAAAAAGAAAAATGTTATTGATTTCACCGCCCATACAAAATTTGCTAAAATCTGCTTACGCTTGACATAAAGACAGCGGAGCGATGCACGTGCTCTATGTCTATTTATTCTCTAAGCATTATACCTACTTGTAGAAATAAATTACGAGAGTCATTGATTCAAAAAATCTGGAGGAAGAGGCTAGAAATCTGGATGCTAGATTTAAATTCGCACGTTTGATATCAGAAAGTGCGCCTTCTGTACGTAGGTACGTACTATTATTTATTCTAAAATCTAGTAAGATAGTCATTGAAGAGACTTAAGAACTATATAGGTAGGTATTAACATGGTCCAAGAAAACAGGGTCTAACATTCCGACGACCACGTGACTGACTCAAGCCTACGTCATTTTGCGCTGTTCATCCTTGTCTATTACACGCATTCGACAAGGATGAATAGGCAAAATGACGTAGAAATGACGTAGGCTTGTGTCAGTCACGTGGTCTAATTGTTAGACCTTGTTTTCTTGGACCATGGGTATTAACAGCTTACAACTATGAATCGGCATATAATTGTTAACCTAGACAAATAGTGGCTATAGCTGGGACTCGAATCCAGGACTTTGCGATTGAGTCAGTGGAATATTCGACCGCGAACGATGCCCTCTGGACTGTACTCGTGTGTATAATACCGGTTCAGTATAGAGATGTCGTACTATGTCTTAACAAAGCACTCTAACTATCTTACTCAATGATTAATGATTGCTACTCAGCAATAAGGCCGCCTACATGTACAGTAAGCTGACGAATGAGGTGACCCCCCCGCCGACACGCCACGCTACTTTTGCCACGCTGTAACTTAGAGAGACCGTTGAAATAAGGCAACACATTCTTAACTACACTGATGAATTTTTATTAGCTATTAGTTCGTTATTTTCTGCCCCTTGTAGCGATAGATGGCGCTTGACGGCGCCTCGGGGGGGTCACCTCAGTGGTCAGCTTACTGTACACTTTCGTTCTTTTTTTGTGAATTTACTAATCCTATTGTTTCTAGTGTGCATTGTGCAATAAAGTATATTCTATTCTATTTAATGAAAATGTACGTAGGTATTTACTAAACGTACAAAACTACTTTTTCAATCATAAATATATTGTTACGGACGTGGTGGGTTTGGGATTTAGATTAAAAGCAGAATGACTTGATTTAAGCATTTATTCGACGATGAACTTATTGGGTCTGCTGTAAGATATTTCTTCAGAAATAAGCAAACCTGTTGTGTCGTGTCTCTGTATGGATTTGGCCTTTGTATATTTATGTGTACTGTACAATAAATGGTTAAATAAATAAAATGAACTGGTCGCACTGTCCAATAAAGCTGAAGCCAAATCGCAGGGTCTCTCGTGGTCCGTTTCAAGTTTCTGATTTCTTCTAATTATGTTTTTTTACAGTTTGAATAAGATTCTTAGATCTAATTGCATGAAAACTAATAAATCGTATCCTTTTCTTCGATCACCTTTATTTTGTTTGATTTCTCCAAAGTCTAAAATTTTAATGGCCTCGCTTCACTTACAGTGTAGGTAATATAATTTTTGGTTTTGATTTTGGCCGCGCCCCTGCCGGCGGGTACGGGCGTTGTTACCTAAAGGGCAAGTACTGCGCAGTACATATCTTTATTCCCTGCAAATGAACGACGCACAAGGTCGTTCTGTAGTCATTAATTCTTGGCTTCCGCCTTGACAGTACTTTGACAAATACAGTACTGAAGATGTCACACATATATGTATAAGCACAGAATAAATAATAGTACTAGGTAGTATAAGTAAGGAAAAATATATTTTTTGGTAGTATAGAAACGTAATATAAGGCGAGCCGATCCTGTCCACACCTCTGTTATTTGGAACTCAGTAGGCTTTACTACGTAAGAAGCGACAAGCTCGAGAAGCTGTTAAACGTGACATAGTGACATTAGTGCCATAGTAATTATGTCAATATGTCGCGTTTGACAGCTTCTCGAGCCTGTCGCTTACGTAGTAAGCCTACAGATATCTTTGTTTAACGTCAGTTTCCACTAATATAAAGCTGCATGCTCTTCGGAGCAATCATGGTTTAATAAAACAAGGTCTTGCATTCGGACCACGTGACTGACACAAGCCTACGTCATCATGCGCTATTCATCCTTGTCTATTAACACGCATTCGACAAGGATGAACAGCGCACGATGACGTAGGCTTGTGTCAGTCACGTGGTCCGAATGCAAGACCTTGTTTTATCACAACCCCGGGACAACCCCCCCACCTCAGATTTGCTTGTATTACCACAGAATACCAAATAGTAGTCCCTAGTATTACGTCTGTATAGAGATCAATATGCTTTGGTGTCACAGTTTGAAGAGCAGAGTGAGCTCTAACTTTCTCTCTTTCTTCATTATTAAGGGGCCTACAGGTGCTAAGTGGCGCCCCCACATTTAAAAAAATAATAACACGAAAAATAATCAAAATTTCAAAAAACTATAACGGCGAAGATCTAGACGGTGTTTTGTAGGATATATTAAAGCCATTAACTTTATTTATTATATCTCGCTAGTAGTTATTGATGGAACTATTGCTAAAAGTGGCCGTTTTCCGCCATACTTCCATCAATAACTACTAATATAATAAATAAAGTTAATGGCTTCAATATATGTCCTACAAAACACCGTCTAGATTTTCGCCGTCTTAGATTTTTGAAATTTTGATTATTTTTCGAGTTATTATTTTTTTAAATGTGGGGGCGCCACTTAGCTCCTGTAGTCGCCTTAACTTAGACTAGCTTTCCGCCCCGCGGCTCCGCCCGCATTCCGGAGCTGTGAAATACACTATTTTGTTCGTTTAACTATTTTTTAGCATTTTTTTTCTCTCTTGAAGAACCATCCTCGTACTGCAAGGTAAATTCTAAAAAAAATAATTAGCGAAATCGGTTCAGCTGTTCTCGAGATTTGCGCTTAGCAACACATTCAGCGATTCATTTTTATATATTATAGATAAATATAGTCAAAATAACAGACTTTTATTTTTATACTTACTAGCTTTCCACCTAGCGAGTTTTCCGTGGGAAATAATTATTTTTCCGCAGTAAAAGGTAGCCTATGTCCTTCCTCAAAGTCCATTCTATCTTATTTCTATATATTATTTAAATCGGTTCAGTGGCCTAACAAAAAGACAGACAGACAAAGTTACTTTCGCATTTATAATATTAGTAAGGATAAAACCTTCAACGCTTTTTGCGCTATCCCTTTTTTCTGACAGCCGCCTTTCCATATTTGAATCTACAATATAATTCTGACAGAGGTCGTAAGAGGGCGATGATCGGTCAAAATCAAGGTTGTAGTGACGTCATAGCTTTTTCTACCTACCCATTTTTTGGGTTGGTACTCGTAGTTGCAAAAAATAATGGTGGCTAGCCAAGTTTTGCTGCTAATCTAATCTGTAGACGACCAAATTATTATTATCTTAAAAGGTTGCCTTCCTCTAATTGCATATTTCGTTTGCACTCTTTGTTATAAATCAAATTATAATCATAATCATAACCATATAATTTATTGCTTCATGTGGTATTACAAAGGTCGTACAAGTAAAATATGGTCCACACAGTACCCTGCAAGGGCACTGCAAATATAACAGAATCAAATAAATTTAAGAATAAATACACTTAAAAACCTACTTTTACATATCATTTAAACTGTTATTATCATATTATAACAACTTAATTATAATAATTAAATATTATAATTATTATTATATAATATAATATAATTATAATTTTAATTATAATAATAATTTTGAAAAATATTTTGAAAAGATTGCAACGCCTGTGGAGTTTCTTCCGGCGAGTTCTTCTCCACAGAAGACAGCCAAATTGTGAACTCGCCTCGACGTCGAAAAGTGATTTGTAAAATTTTACTTCGAATAAAACATTTGAATTTTAAATTTTTTGAATTTTGGTATCCTCTGCTTTCCTGCATCTTCATTTTCACATATCGAGGTTCCTCCGGGTTCAAAAATTGGTAAGGCACCGTCCAAAAATAATCGTTAGACTTTCCCCAGTTTGGTTAGTTTAGTACATTATTGCAGACTGAATCATCTGATTGTCTAAAAAGTAAGATGGTTCTATGCTTGTTGTTTATGTGTGTTGTTGGTCCTATCTATATGTTGTTGGCAAATCTTAAAACTCGTCATTTTACAGAACGTTTCGGCATTTTACAAACATTCGGCAATCTGTAATATGCCGAAGGCAAATTGTAGAACGCATTCCTCTTCTCAATGAGTACCGTGGCATAATGGAACTGAATAATACAATACTGATCATCACAAATGGCTTGAAATACAAGATAAAATAATTAATTAAGGTTGATATAGATAGATAGATAAAAAAATATTTAGCAAAATTGACACACAACACACAATACATCGAGATAATAATTAAAAAAAGATAAAAAATAACAAAGTTAGACATATTACAGTCATAAAAAAGGTTGCCTGGTAGAAATTGCTACTCAGCAATAAGGCCGCCTACATGTACACTTTCATTCTTGTTCTTTGTGAATTTACTGATTGTATTATTTCTAGTTGGCAATAAAGTATATTCTATAAAAATAAATAACATAAAGTAAAAATGAACAGAAAGACAAGCTAACAAATTATAAAAAACGTAGGTATGTGTCAAACAGTGCTAAAAAGGCCAAAGCAGAATATCAGCGTTTTGCTAAACACTAGCAAAACATATGCTGAGCTGTTATGTGATATCTCTATATAATAAAACTGTAGAGGTCAAATGTCTGTACATAGAAAAATAAAGATGAAATCCGAGTCAGGAGGATGTAAGAAGTGAAATAGAACATATCCAGACAATTTTTTTTTTCTCTGTCTGTTTGTACGGGTTAATCTTTGAAACTATTGGACCGATTTGAATGAAATTTTGCATGGTGGTTCTTTAAATCCGTGGATGCTTTTAAAATCGCGAAAAATTAAAGAGTTCCTGTGGGATAGTCAAAATTTATTACGGAATTGTCGGAAAACAACGCGGGCGTAGCCGCGGGCAGACAGTTAGTATTAAATAAACTTATTAAAATTACTTAATTCACTCACTAACTCCGATTCCGCAGAATTGGAATGATTGAGAGTAAGTTGACAGAAAACTAAAAAAAAACCATGATTTTTTAAATATTTTTATGTTGTCACACTGACTTGGATGTCTAGATTGTATGACTTTGAATTTTTTTACGCGATCCAATATAAGAAAATTGCAGGTATTTATTAATTTTTAGTTTATACTAAAAGTTCAATTGATTTTAATAGTGACAAATTTTAAATTAAATTGAGTAGTCAAGTCATATTGAATCAGTTCAATGATTCACGTCGTCACCAAGATTCGAACCCGGAACGGTACGGTATAAAACCACTTAGAACAAGAAATCCATTAGTAACAGTAAAATTAAAGAAAAAAAGTCGCGTGCGTTTCCTCCATACAAAGAAATGCATGCTTGACAGCATTGTATGCAAAGCATGCACATGCAACTTGCATATGATTAAGACATGCGAGAGTGGTAAAAGTTTTAACTGTTGTGAATTTATAATTGCACTCTTAACTGTTTAGCTAGCTACTAGAGTAAGGAGGATTTTTTTGTGGTATTGTAAAAACGTAACAGGTATAAGGCTACCCGATCCTTTTAACACGTTGTGTGTTTTGATATTGATACATTTTTGTATAGTTTCGACTAATAGAAAGTGACCAATAGAAAGCTGCATGCCCTTCGGAGACCCTTCAGGTAACAATGCCCGTACCCGCCGGCGGGGGCGCGGCCATAATCAAAACTAATAATCAGAGACGGAGCCCCTCAGGCGTCGTCTCCTTCATGATGTTTTTCCGTATCAACGCGCTAGGCCGTGGTCCGAGGCTCCCTAGCTCGAGCCGCCCCTAGTCGCGTTGGTACATCACTACTTTGGGGTAGAGTCTTCCGCTCCCCCGCAAGTCCGGTGAAGCTTGATCCGTCGTACTTTTTGACTCAAGCATAGGTCAATTAAAAAAAAAGTCTTATTGAACCACCCAGAGCACAATATTTGTAACTATTTCACGCAAAAACTACTGAATACATTTTTTTCAAACTTTACGATATTAGCTTGTACTTCAGATAACACATAGGATACCTTTTACCAATTCACTATTAGAAAGCTACGGGTTCACTACGCCTTTCCAAAACACGTTTAACCTTGCTACTTTTCTACTATGACAAATAATCAACTATTTGATAAACCTTCAGTTTAATTCACATGATGTTTGATATGCCTATACTCATTTGTTCAGTGCTACGTTTTACCTAAACACTATACTACAAAATAAATTTAGTCGTTGTACTATTTACACTAACTGTCGCCTTACCAAATTCACTGGTTATCTATTACTATTATATATTTTAATTGCAATGAGCATTTTTTTAACTATCTATCTATACTAACTAGCTTCCTGCCGCGGCTCCGCGGAATATAATAAAGAGGAAAGATTTGTATTTTTGTGTGTGTGTGTGTGTGTGTGTGTAATGAATAAACTCAAAAACTACTGTGCCGATTTCAAAAATTCTTTCACCGTTAGAAAGCTACATTCACCCTGAGTGTTGTGCTACCTCGTTGCCACGTTTTCTACTTCATTTCTCATCTCATTTACCATTTTCATCTAAATTCAAATATATTTAATTTTGGAATTCATTCAAAATCACCCGTCAATCATTCATTTTTTATTATTCATTCCTAGTCTTGCTCTTGGCCACGAACTACGTGGCCACCCTTCAAAATGTATAATTAAATTAGTATGAACTCCTGAGAGTGTGTATAATTAAAGTGTGATGTTACAGTGGCTAATAATATAATTTACGTGACTCTAGTCCCCTCTTTTATTGTGCAACATCTTCATCCTAAACGTAGTTACCCCACAGGCTCGTTCAGGAGCTAGACGAGCCGCGGGTGTAACAGTGTTAACTCTAATAGGACATATTTTCTTTTCAAAAAAATTAGGGATCCTTACTAAAACTTCAATAATGTAACCCAAGGTGTAAAAAAATACCTAAAATATTACTAATATTTGAATGGGCTCCGAAACTACTGAACCGATTTTGATAAAACTTGGCACAAAGATAGAATAGATCTTGGTAAAGAACATAAGCTACGATTTACCGTGGTAAAATTTCTCATTCCCATGGGAAAAAATGTTAAAGCGGGCGGAGTTGGCACAATGATAGAATAGATTGCGGAAGAATATGGGCCAACTTTTTCCGCGGGACAATACCTCATTCCCACGGGAAAAACTATTAGCGAGGCGTAGCCGCGGCGGGAAACTAGTTACTTTAGAAACAAAAAAAATTAACACTGACAGTAACATAAAAAAAAAACTTCTGACATGTCTGTATGAGCTTAGTTCATTTTGCCACGAATTACATTAAACTAAATGGGGGTAGTATTCGAATAATTTATTTGAAAATAATATTTTAGTTTTTTATTGATGAATTATTTTCTGTTCTTAATGTTTTCAGTGTGGAAAAAATGCTAAATTAATAAATAAATAGATATGCTTTCTGCTATTATTGTTATTTTCCTAAAATAAGAACGAAACAATTCAAAAAAAGCTTTTATGTTCCTGTCACTTTCTGTCCTCACACGCGGCTACAGGTCTTTAGCAATCCATAGATACCCATTAACTCGCATGTCATACCTATTTAGTTAGTACTTACTAGCCTACCTATTTTACTGTTGGTAAGGTAATTATGTACTTTACTTTGTTTTCCTTAATAATTGAATAAATAAGTGAGACGAAATATTAAGACGGTTAAAATAATTTTGATTAATTGACGCCTAGGTGAAATTTCATTTGAACCAATGAAGTTTGGATGGAATTGTCCATTGTAAAATGACATTAGGTGAAAGGTAGCAAGGGTGTAATATAATTTGTTTTAGTGAAGTTCAGATTAATTTAGCGTACGATGATTAGTCATAGGTGAAATGCAACAAGGTTAAATGTATTTTGATAATGCGTAGTGAACCCGAAAGCTACATTCACCCTGTGTAACATAGACTACCTTTTACCGCAGGAAAATGCCTCATTCCCACGGGAAAAACTGTTAACGCGGACTGTAATAGCTAAAATATAAATTATAGCTACGTGTGTGGTGGGCTTTATTCGTCTAGGTAACACCCCAACCCCCCAGTCTAGACATCGGGTGGAGATGCGACAACCTGTGGGTATATGTAAAAATAAAAACAAAATCAGCTGATCGCTACGCTGCTCAGTCTGTTTTAGGACGCCGCAAGGTGCGGACGTGTTTATTTTGAAAAAATAAATTATTTTTTTGTTGAGATTCCTTTTTTAAAATGGCGACTGGATTTTCTATTTTTGAAATTTTTTGTTTTTCCGTTTTTACTTGAAAAATATGAGTCAGCATTTTTTGTTTTATATTTGGATCAGTTAAATACTTTTTTTCTTGAGTAAAGAATTATTTATAATTATTTTGTAAATGTGGTTTGTCTTTCAGATTTTTTTTAACTTAGTTATAACATGGAGTGATCTTTTGTGATAATATTTTTTAAATTTAATAATATAGTGTTGTGAATAAGTGTTAAGAAACATGTTTTGCTTATTTGGTGCTAGTAAGTAGACAACATATATTATTTAAATTACTTTTTAATTAAATTTTATTGTTTATGTAAAACACAAGCACAAGGTCACTTAATTTGACCAACGATCTGGTGAGGGTTGCGGGAAGCCGCTGGATGCGGGAAGCCGCTGGATGCGGGAAGCGCGGGACCGATCGTTGTGGAGATCTTTGAAGGAGGCCTTTGTCCAGCAGTGGACGTCTACAGGCTGAAATGATGATGATGATGATAATCAAGTATATCTTTACTTAATTGGAACTGTCCCATTGCAGAACATAGTAGTAATGTTCAATAGCTTAAAAAAATTACTAAATTGAAATCATTTACTTGTAAATGACCCATTTTATTACCCCTAAACGAGTGAATTGAATGAAATAAAAATATTTGCTCAACAATTAAGACATCACGGAGAAGGACATAGGCTACTTTTTACCATAGTAAGACACTTTGTTCCCACGGGAAAAAGTATTACGCAGGGCATCCGTTAATCTTTTAAAATTTTATTTTTTTCCCTTTTAAATATATTTCCCACCTATTACGCAGCAGGTGAATGCCCTAAGGCATCTAGATGCAGAACCTTTGTTGTCTCAACTTCTGAACGTTGACCTAGGTCGTCTAGACTTCAGCGAGACCTAGACTGGGGTGTGTTAGGTTTCAAATTTCCAATATGGCGCCCCATGTCGCTACCTGAAGAATATTCATTATTTGTTTAAGATTAGTTATTAAATTATTGATCTCATATAATAAATCTCTACAATAGTATATAACAAAGTCGCTTTCTTTGTCCCCCTGTCCCTATGTCCCGATGTGTGCTTAAATCTTTAAAACTACCTACGCAACGGATTTTGATGCGGTTTTTTTTATAGATAGAGTGATTCAAGAGGAAGGTTTATAATATACTTAAGGACTTAAGGATAACCCACAATAATCATTTTCCCGTGCGGAGCCGGGGCGGGTCGCTAGTTTAGTCATAAAATTAACACTTGTTAAAATAAAAATCTATAAGTAGGGAATTAAATAGCTTACGCCTTCAGAGTTATTCTTTTTTGGTATTAGGTTTGAGGTTTTTTCCCACGGTAAAAAGAAGCGTATATTCTTCCTTATTATGCACATTTTCACAGCAAATTTTTACCCCAATCCATCCAGTCGATTGGGCGTGTAAGCGTGACGGAAATACGTTAAAATTCATATGATAAGCAAGGATAGGATAGTTTGTGGGTTTAAAGTAATTTTGGTAAAAGTTTTTGTAAAAGTAAGCTGTACAAAATTTAACTTTTTATAAATAAAAACTTAGTAGCCAAGCATGTAGGCATGCCATCCGAAATACAGAAAACGCGTTCTTAATAATTCTCGTAGCTTATTAACTGTTTGTAAAGTAGGCACCGTAAAAAGTTGACTATGACGTCACAACACGTGCTAGTGTGGGCAGAGGCCTTGCTTATTGTATTCCAGTGTGGGAGGACCTTAATTATACAATCAAACTGACATTTTAGAATTAACTCGCTTCATGGTTGAGATGTTGCGTGTTCGAATCTCATTGTAAACGTTTTGGGTTCGAATTTTGGTGAAGAACTTCGATTTTGGAATAAAATATAAGTACTTTATTGCATACTAGCTTTGAGGAATGAGGAATTTTCCCGCGGTAAAATTGGCTATGTTAGTCCCAAGGTCTATTCTATCTTTATTTATATATGAAATTTCATAGAAATCAGTTCACTAGTTTCGGAGCCTATGCAATCCAAACAAATAGGACAATCAAATCTTTCTTCTTTATAATATTATAATATATATATAATTTATTGCACATAATATGAAAAACAACAGCAAAACAACAAAATTTACAGAAAGTTTATAGCAAAGGCGAGCTTATCTCTACACAGAGATCTCTTCCAGCTAACCTATATGCATTTGAGAGTAAATAGATTAATAATAATTCTGCTTATAATATTAGTATAGATAGTTAAGAAAAAAAAATTGTTTTTTTTTAATATAAGGTATTTATGTCGCAACAACGATGTTGTCGTTGATATTAAGACAATTTATGTGCATAATATCTGTTATATGTCACATCTATAAAAAAATATTTTGTTAGAGCTATATTCGGTTGCTCACCCCAAAAAGGGGGGTGATACCCCCCTTTATTAGAGACTAGAGAGAGGGGGATTAGATTAGATGTTTTTGTTGACCTAGGATAACGTTTATTAAACCTAGTTAGGTTAGGTTATCTTTAGAGGTCAATGGGACTCAATCTATGTATCTATGATTAAATACAATGTATGTTTGTCCCTCATGCATTCCTAAACCACTGATTATATTATTTTTTTTGCTATCGGATTGAAATTTAATTGTTCGTCCGTCTGTTTGTCTAGAGCCTTTCTGATTTTCTTTTTAATTTATTGAAACACAACGAAATACAATCATAAGACCAGTTTACATAATAATAACTATAGACTAGTTGCATTTCTTACGAGGTTCTACAGCATAATACAATGTTTGTTAGACAAGTAACAAGCGTCCTTAACATATTATCACTACATAGTATAAAACAAAGTCGCTTTCTCTGTCCCTATGTCCCTATGT
Source organism: Teleiodes luculella (assembly GCA_948473455.1). Classification (NCBI taxonomy): domain Eukaryota; kingdom Metazoa; phylum Arthropoda; class Insecta; order Lepidoptera; family Gelechiidae; genus Teleiodes; species Teleiodes luculella. The sequence continues at coordinate 949,787 of OX419608.1, forward strand.
CCCTCCCTTTGTACGCTTAAATCTTTAAAACTACGCGACGGATTTTGATGCGGTTTTTTTTAATAGATAGAGAGATTCAAGAGGAAGGTTTATATCTATCACAGAACATTTAAAAGAGGTTAGAAAGGCGATGTGGGCGGGGCCGGCGCGCCAAAACTATGAGCAAAATGCTCATACTTCACGCAAAGAAACGATTGCGCTGTCTAACTCACACATAGCTATAAAAATCTACATCAGTGTGCGTGCATGCGTATGATTCGTTTCCATTTGAAATCGCGTGATTGAGCGGCGCTATGATTGGCTAGATTTGAAATTGCAAATATGTGCGTAAACTTCATCTTTATTGAAGTACAGATGTAGTGGAGGTGAAAGGTGGGGTGGAATCGGCGACACCGGATTTCATACGGACGGCGCATTATCGCCATTCTAACCTCTTTTAAATGTTCTGTGATATCTATAATACATGCATAATATACTCAAGAATAACCCACAATAACCATTTTCCCGTGCGGAGCCGGGGCGGGGCGCTAGTAACTTATAAAATACGTTAATATCTAAGCACTACTAGACTGATTGGGACAACGCTATTAGACATAACAATAAAAAATATAAAAGGTAAACAATTCGCAAATAGACACTAAGAAATAGAATAATTGAGAATTATGGATTTAACCTTTTTTGAGAGAATTAAATAAATAAATATGTGGGACATCTCACGGCCGGCTGACCCCAAACTAGGCAGAGCCTGTACTATGGGTGTCAGACAGGTGATATACATACATATATAAATATACAACATCCAGACACAAGGCAAACACAAGTGCTCATCACACCAATGTTTGCCCTGGGCGGGATTCGACCCCGCGACCCTGTGCTTCGAAGGCAGACGTACTACCAACTAGGCTACGGTGCTGTGAAATTGATTTTGGCACGTAGAAATATAAACAAATAAAACCGTTACTCTAAGGATAGATTAAATATATGCAGTCGGTTTATTTGTTTTATAAATATAGCTTCCTCTTCGCCGGATGCGATTAGAATATTTGATAAATTTTGCTTATTTTGCAGGAAATAATTAAATTTACGAAAATAACTTTGTTTATTTTAGGATGTTGTTGCCCTTGCTTATCTTTAAGCATTAAAATAAATATTTACTTAGGTGTTTCCAAACAGCAGTCATGACATGCACTACATTCTGTTCCAAAATAAAATAGCATAAATAGTATTCTGTAAAAGGAAAATATTACATAAATCTATTTTATTTGCTGAAACAAAAATATTTACATAACTACCGCCACAAAACCGTTACGTAGATCCTTTCAACGACTAGAAAAGAGCTGATAATCTTCAAATGGCTGGATATTTTCTTGGATCATAGCTAAGAACACTCGATTGTGACACCTTGCAAACAAAAAACTAGATCAAAATTGGCGCATCATCCGTTTAGGAGCTACGATGCCACAGACAGACAGACACACACGTCAAACTTATACCCCTCTTTTTCGTCGGGGGTTAAAAACACTAGTTTTTTTACATTTTATTCACATGAAAACAAATTAAGTATAAATTCAACTTATACGGAACTATACACAATTATACACATTTTTATGAAACATGAGTCCGAAACCATATTTCGAAAAGCAATCAACCGAATGACTGTATACCGAACGAACGTTATACCGAATCAGCTTAATTTCGAATACCTTTAAATCGCATTTCCTTTTTTCGAACAAACTATATCTCGAATAGCAATTAGCTTAATTTCGATTACAATTTAATCGAGGTTTCGCCAAAACTTTCCGCCCAACCTACCATTTTCCCGTGGGAATAAGGTATTTTCCCGCAGTTACAGGTAGGCTATATATATCCCCAAGGTTTATTATGTTTCTGTACCAAGTTTTACCAAAAATTTTCGCCCACACTCCCATTTTTCCCGCCTGGAAGAAAGTAAGGTTGCCTGGAAGAAATTGCTACTTAGCAATAAGGCCGCCTACATGTACACTTTCTATACCTTTATTGTAAATGTTTATTTTCACTGTAATGTTCTGTGTGCAATAAAGTATATTGTATTGTAAAGTATATTGTATTTTCCCGTGGGAATAAAGTATTTTCCTGCGGGAAAAAGTAAGTAGCCTTTATCTATACCCAAAATCGTTTATATCCCTGTACCAAGTTTCATCAAAATTTTCCACCCGCGCTACCGTTTTTTCCGTGGGAATGAGGTATTTTCCCACGGTAAAAGGTTGTCTACATATATCTTACTCCAAGGTCTATTCTATCTCTGTAGCAAAGTTTTGATGAATAAAACTTTCCATAAACGGAAACGATTTTGGGTATAGATAAAAGCTACTTACTTTTTCCCGCAGGAAAATACTTTATTCCCACGGGAAAAATGGGAGTGTGGGCGAAAAGTTTTGGTAAAACTTGGTACAGAAACATAATAAACCTTAGGGATATATATAGCATACCTGTAACTGCGGGCAAATACCTTATTCCCACGGGAAATGGTAGGTTGGGCGGAAAGTTTTGGCGAAACCTCGATTAAATTGTAATCGAAATTAAGCTAATTGCTTTTCGAGATATAGTTTGTTCGAAAAAAGGAAATTCGATTTAAAGGTATTCGAAATTAAGCTGATTCGGTATAACGTTCGTTCGGTATACAGTCATTCGGTTGATTGCTTTTCGAAATATGGTTTCGGACTCATGAAACATTGCCGTCAACGTTGGAAGTCAAGGGGGAAACTGAAGAAAATGGACGAGGATGACGTAGGAATGACGAAGGAATTCCAAAATTGAATGTTTGAATTTAGACGAGAAAGAAATGGAAAATGAGGTGGAAATGAGGTTGCAAAGCAAAACATAATAGAAAGAGACGCAAGACAGTCCCGTTGTCATCAACTATGGCTGGTATATCTGTTGAAGTACCTATTGCATCATAGCGTGATAAACCGTTATTCAGTTGCAGTCTGGGATCTATACTTACAAAAACATGATTCTTCCTTAGCAGTCGGGAAAAAACTAAAATAGTTTTATTTTATCTCTCCTCAAACTACTCGTACTTACTATAAAAGTTAAGTCAAAAAGCGATCGAAAATTTGTATCTGAAAATCGGTCTAATGAAATACATAAAGATTTTTTTCCCTTTCTGTCCATCTATTATCTACATACTAGTTACATAAGCCGTGTAATCTAAGCATCCATATCGAGGCTGTGTCATAGAATCGTTAGTAGGTCAATACCAAGCTATGGTCATTAAAGTATTGCGTATAAGGCCCAAATTACATAAGCAACTTGACCGTCTCCATAGATGTATATAATCTTTACATAATAAAATGCGATTTCACTTGGCTTAATAGGTTTGTGAATGGTAGATAGAATAGCGTCGGTGGCCAAGTGGCTAGGGCTGTTGACTTCCATTCGGAAGTTCGCGGGTTCAAACCTCGGCACGTACCAATGTGTTTTCGATTTTCGAATTCATATGTACGTTTATTCGACGCTCTTACGGTGATGGAAAACAGCGTGAGGAAACCTGCACACACCTGCGAAGTAATTCAAATGTTGTGTGTGGTTGTGTGTGAATTTGACCAACCCGCACTAGGCAAGTGTGGTCGACTAGAATTGTGCGGCAGGTTTTTCTGTGGGAATGAGTTAATTTTCCGCGGTGAAAAATAGCCTATGTTTTAATCTAGGGTACGGATTTAGTTCAAATCTTTTCAGCAGTTCAAGCGTAAAAAGGGAACAGAACTGGACCTTAGCATTACGCTAGTAGGTACATTAGTAGTCCAGTGACTCTGTACTGTAGTCTGATATTTTTTCCAGATATTGTGTTTTTTGTTTTATCTTCTATCTATACGTAAATGTTGTACACGCAATGACGCAAATCTCCGAAACTGTTAGACCGAATTGAAAGAAAATTTGCATGGTGGTATCTTATATCCCCGGTCAACATCTTAGATAACGTTTAATCCCGGAAAATCAAAGAGTTTCCGTGGGATAGTTAAAAATTACTACGGAAAAGTCGAATAGGTACCGTCGTCGCGAGCGTAGAAGCGGGCAGACAGCTATATTAAATACTAGCTTTCAGCTGCGGCTCCGCCCGCGTTAACGTTTTTCCCGTGTGAATGAGGCATTTTCCCGCGGTAAAAGGTAGCCTGTGTTACTCAGGATAAATGTAGCTTTCTAATGATGAAAGAATTTTTGAAATCGATTCAGTAGTTTTTGAGTTTATTCATTACAAACATACACACACACAAAAATACAAATATTTCCTCTTTATAATATTAGTACGAGTATGAAGTATGATTTTACATTTTTTTATTTATTTTATGTTTCTTTGTTTACAGGTGAGTGTGCCAAATATTTTGATGGCGGTGGGGATGGCGATCTGGATGAGGTTTGGATACACTTTCTAGACTAATTTCTTATCGTGTGGGTTTCGAGGTTAACCTACCTCACAAACCCTGGTGTCGCAATTATAGATAGAACCGCCTTAGCACAGGAGATAGATACCCAATAATTGTACTATAGACAAGAGCGATGGAGAGGGCTATATGCTTGGAGTTTTCTTGCGTGATCGAATCAGGAATGATGGGATCCGCAGGCGAATCAGAGTCACGGACATAGCCCGAAGAATCGCTAAACTTAAGTGGCAATGGGCTGGGCACATTGCACGTAGAACCGACGGCCGTTGGGGCAAAAAGGTTCTTGAATGGCGACCGCGCGCCGGAAGGCGTAGTGTGGGAAGGCCCCCCACGAGGTGGACCGACGATCTGGTGAGGGTCGCGGGAAGCCGCTGGATGTGGGCAGCGCAGGACCGATCATTGTGGAGATCCTTGGGGGAGGCCTTTGTCCAGCAGTGGACGTCTTTCGGCTGAGATGATGATGATGATGAGACAAGAGCGCCCGAGTCGTCGCACGCACACATAAGAATCATTTACACGGCCGCTAACCCATCTTCGCGGTGCAAAACTATGAAAGATGGGTTAGCGTTAGCGGCCGTGTAAATGATTCTAATGTGTGTGTACGACGATTCGGGCGCACTTGTATAGAGAGTGCAATTACTGGGTATCTTTCTCCTGTGGCCTTAGGCTTCCGACATGGCTCCTATAACGACTACATCCGTAGATAGTAGCCGGGACCAACGTCTTTACATGCCTTCCGAAGTTCCGAAGCACGGAATCATCTTTCTTTTCGGACAATCAGGTGATTCAGCCTGCATTGTCCTGACCAAGCTGAGGAAAGTCTTACAAAGTGATATTTGTTCGACGAGCCCCCACCGGGATTCGAACCCGAAACCTCTGAAACGTCAGGCGAGGTTTTGACCACTCGACCACGGAGCCTGTTAAGACTAAATTGATTTTAGTATATTCAAAAAGTTGAGTGTTATTGAAATCTCGAAAGTATTACAGAAAAAGACATTCGTCTGATTAAAACATAGGATTGAATTGAACCTCCTTCTTTTTATGATGTCGGTTAAGAAATGCCCTCTTGCATCGCCACAAAAAAATAAGCCGCTAGCCTAGCTTTCACATCTGGATTCGCGGAAGAACTGTGCATTAAATGAAGTGTACAACGTCTGTGGTAAAGTTGTGATCTTGTTTGATATTGTAAAAATTGTAGTACTTACATACAAATAATCTGTAATTTTTTCTTTAGTTTACATTTAAATATTAAAAGTTCTTTTACGAGTTCGTCAATTAGGGAGCCATTGCTTAAAACCTAATCTCAAATCCTAGTATAATATTATAAATTCGAAAGATTGTGAGTATGGGTGTATGTTTGTTACTTTTTCACGCAAAAACTACTGAATAGATTTTAATGAAACTGTACAATAATATAGCTTATACACCAGAATAACACATAGGCTACTTTTTACCGCGGGAAAATACTTCTTTACCACGGGAAAAACTGTTAACGCGGGCGGAGGCGTGGGGTGGAAACTTAGTCTCATATATTACTTTTTTTTTCTTTCTTGCGCACTGATGCTGGGTATAGGCCTTTAGATTATATTACATTAAATAATAAATTACATTACAAGCGATTTAGTGAGCAAAGACCTTAATATTATAGCTGTTTCGAAGATTCAAGCTTCGTGGGATAGAAAGAGACAACTGTATCTTCTGTTTCACTCACTTTCACTTCACATCACAGCAGTAATGGCGGCCTACATTCAACACCGTTACTGTGAAACACTCAAATCACATAATTCCTAACGAAAGTAATACAAATGTTCGAATTACGAATCGACATTTCGACCACATGAAATTTGGCAGTACCAGACAACCCTCAAATTTCTTCCATAAAAAAAAAATTGTGTCAATTTAGAAAACTTTTTATCGTTTTCATTTCTTTTTTGTCTTCTGCTCAAATCCACTATATGATGATAGTAAGTACTAGAGTTACACAATTTTCAAAATTCCAGTCTATCCCGCAATAAACCCCCTTAGCTAGCATGACCATTGACCGTCCACGCGTGACAGAAAAAAATTGTCGTGCGTATCCTCTTATCTCACTGGAGGATTTTTCAATATGGCGAGTTTCTCAAAGCTTTTTCACAGATAAATGTGAGATAATCTCTTGCCATAGCACTTCATCGGTAGCCTGATGGCTAGGGCTGTTGACTTCCATTCTGAAGTTCGCGGGTTCAAACCTCGGCACGTACCAATGTGTTTTAGATTTTCGAATTCATATGTACGTTTATTCGACGCTCTTACGGTGGAGGAAAACATTGTGAGGAAACCTTCACACACCTGCGAAGAAATTCAAAGGTTGTGTGTTCGTGACCAACCCGCACTGGGCCAGCGTGGTCGACTAAGGCCTATACACCCTGATTTCAGGGTAGGCTCGAGCCCCTCAGTGGGGACATAATACGAGTATATACGTACATAATATAAATGTAATTCATGTTATACGTTCTAACGTGGTGACGTCGTCACGCGTATACCGCACGCCACGTAATTAACGGTTAATATTGTTGCATGGTCGAGTTGGCTGCGAAAAGCAAGTAAAAATGGTAAAATAGACTTGTACAGTCAAGAGCACGATAAACTGAACACTGTGGACTTTGCATTACTAATTAAAAAAAACCATAGAAATCACGCTAAATAATATTTCAAGAAGAGAATCGCGATTCTATTCCTTGTTCCACTGACATAAAAACGGTGTACAGTCCAATGTGTTTAGCTTGAGCTGCTCTTGACTGTACTAATTGTCGCAATTGAATCATCTTGCCCTACTTTTTAAATAGTACTTAACGAACTATGACACTTAATTTGTTTGTATCTAATCGAGTAAACTATGTATATCTTATTGTAAGTAGGTATCTATGCTCTTTAAACTGATAGATTTTTTTTATAACAAGAGACGATTGAAATAATAATAATGACGTCACATAACCAAAATGGCGCAGACGAAAACCAGGAAGAGATTTAGCCATTTGAATTTCAATTGTAACTCGTCGTGTTAAAATCTAAAGTCAAGGCTACTGGAAGGTCTGGTTTGTAAAATGCGTAGTTACGATTTTTAACGTCGATGGCATAGTGGCTAAAGTCGCTGTCTTCTATTCGTGATTGGCTTGCCCTGCATTTGGTCACATCAATACACTTTTAATTACGCATGTAAATTTTTGTCTATTGTTAGAAGTGTATGTTGCAAATAAATTATTTTCATTTCATTTTATTCGGGAGGTGCACAGAATCATTGCCTGAAAATCCTTTTTCAGTACTGGCTAAGTTTTCACTTATATCCTATGCGCTTTCACTAATATCCTACTAGCTTCCCGCCAAGCGGCTCCGCCCAAATTAACAGTTTTTCCCGTGGTAAAAGGTAGCCTATGTTACTAAGTCAGGCTTTCTAATGGTGAAAGAATTTTTGAAATCGGTTCAGTAGTTTTCTGAGTTTACACACACACACACGCACGCGCGCACACGCACACGCACACAGACACAAATATATATATTGTAAAGTTTCATTAAAATCCATTCAGTGGGTTTGGCATGAAAGAGTAACAAACATAAAACATCCATCCACACATTACAAACTTTTGAGTTTTTAATATTAGATTAGTAGGATAGAATAGAAGGAACACTAGACTCAAGTGCTTATGAGAACGATGTCTATTTAAACCAGGGATCGAAACCGGTTTTGAAATCCCTGTAATATTGTTCGAAAAACTGATAATATAATTCCGTTCCCCAATTAACCGGCAATAGATGAAACTTAACGAAACAAACCAAAATTATTCTGGTTACCCGGTTTTTGATAAAGAACGGAATGAAACCGGTTTCAATCGGTTTTGTAATTATTAAAGTTTTTGATTTTGCGGCAGGCGAAGGCCAGGGCTGCCGGTTGCTTTGCATATTATGTTCCCCCAGGACTAAACCTACCAATAGTGATCTTAGTTAGAGCTATAGTCGGATAGGGTTTGAACTAGTGTGATTTAACAAGTGTATGAAAAACCGGTTCCGATCCCTGATTTTAACTTGAAAATAAGTTATCATTATTATATATAACTTTAAAATGTAAATCTAAATAATTACAATACATATTAAATAACCATATACAAATGTAGGTTGAATTGAACTAAATAGGAAAACGATGATAAAATAGTGGTTAGATACCAAAAACCACAGTTACGATATGAAAGTAGTCTGCTCTCAACCACCAAAGGTTAGCTGGTAGAAAATGCTTTGTAGCATTAAGTTCGCCTTTGTACACTTTTTTGTGCAATAAAGTATTTTCATTCATTCATTCATTCAAAGTAGGTAATTGTAGATAAAATAATAGTAGCAGTGCGATCATTTTGAATTATAACTAAGCCTTCGGAGAATAATGTACAAAACGCAAAATGTACACAAGACGCAAAATATACAAATCGCAAAATGTACAAATCGCAAAATGAACAAATCGCAAAATGTACAAATCGCAAAAAGAACAAAACGCAAAATGATCATAAAACGCAATATGTACAAATAGCCAGGGCCACGTGCACAAGATTTACATTTTGCTCCGAAGGGCTATTTAATAGCGAACAGGGTTCTTAGTTGATCGTTTTCCTATGGTTGCTGCGTCCACAATATTAAAGTAAGCGTTTTGAAACGAAGAAGACAATAGTCCTATACAAAATACTAGTTATAGCTTATATAATAATCACTGTTTCATAAGAAATCAAATTATTTATTTTCGTTCCCGAGAAAAGTTGCTATAAATTATTGTGCATGTCCTTTTAGTATTGTATTGCATTTTGCTCTATTCCTAATAACACGAATGTTTGCCCTGGGCGGGATTCGAACCCGCGAACCCATGCTTCAAAGGCAGGCGTACTACCAACTAGGCCATGACGCCGCGTCGTCAGTTATATCGTCGGGAAGAAGCAAAAACTCCTATCTTCCATTTAGGTCTGTGTTAGATAGCAGTATTTGCTTCTTCCCCGTCATAGCACTTAGCAACAACCGCACTAAATGACTGCATCGAATCTACACGTGTTTAATACGTTTATCGTGGTTACAGCTGCGCGTGCGTCGTTTTATTGCGCAACCGATAGATCTATAGATCGTCATCGTGTCTGTAGCCTAGATGTTGTAGCTGGTTTTGAAAAGCAAGTTCGCCGGTTCAATACCCGTTTAGGACAAAGCCAAAGTCAAAATATTTTATTTATCACTAGCTTTTCGCCACGGCTCCGCCCGCGTTAATAGTTTTTCCCGTGGGAAGGAGACATTTTCCCGCGGTAAAAGGTAGCCTACGTTACTCATGGTAGCTTTATAATGGTGAAACTTTGACATCGGCACAGTAGTTTTTAAGTTTATTCATTACAAACATACACACAAAAACACAAATCTTTTCTCTTTATAATATTAGTATGATAATTAATTGTGGCCCCCAATTTTTGATTAATTTCCATTTTTAAGTAAATAAGAAATATCAAATGAGGGCGTGGACTGTAATATAAGCCTCTTAATGACGTCAGATCAGAAGTTAGGTAGTTAGTAAGCTTTGCTTAATCCAAGGCTACATTATATAAAATATACTAGCGACCCGCCCCGGCTCCGCACGGGAAAATGGTTATTGTGGGTTATCCTTCAGTATATTATGCATGTATTATACATATAAACCTTCCTCTTGAATCACTCTATCTATTAAAAAAAACCGCATCAAAATCCGTTGCGTAGTTTTAAAGATTTAAGCGTACAAAGGGAGGGACATAGGGACATAGGGACAGAGAAAGCGACTTTATTTTATACTATGTAGTGATATGAGGCATTTGTAGCATGCGGCATTTTATTTTACGCCGAGGCAACATCTTGGCTAGATAATTTTCGAAGCGTCTTACTTTAAAAGTTATTTATCAATTACTAGCGACCCGCCCCGGCTCCGCACGGGAAAATGGTTATTGTGGATTATCCTTCAGTATATTATGCATGTATTATACATATAAACCTTCCTCTTGAATCCCTCTATCTATTAAAAAAAACCGCATCAAAATCCGTTGCATAGTTTTAAAGATTTAAGCGTACAAAGGGAGGGACATAGGGACAGAGAAAGCGACTTTGTTTTATACTAGCGACCCGCCCCGGCTCCGCACGGGAAAATGGTTATTGTGGGTTATCCTTAAGTATATTATGCATGTATTATACATATAAACCTTCCTCTTGAATCACTCTATCTATTAAAAAAAACCGCATCAAAATCCGTTGCGTAGTTTTAAAGATTTAAGCGTACAAAGGGAGGGACATAGGGACATAGGGACAGAGAAAGCGACTTTGTTTTATACTATGTAGTGATATATGAGGCATTTGTAGCATGCGGCATTTTATTTTACGCCGAGGAAACATCTTGGCTAGATATTTTTCGAAGCGCCTTACTTTAAAAGTTATTTATCAATTATGTAGCTTGCAACACTGATGCATGTTGTTGCCTCGGCTTTGAAGCTTGACATACCTTTCGAAACGCGGAAAACGGTGTAAACAACCGATAACGGTACACCCTTGGGCTACTATTTTTATTGTTTCTCTTAATTGACGACAGGCGGCGACGACTGGTCTAGACTTCTTTCTATTTTAGTTTTAGGGGATGTCTATGAAACACGAAATTAGATGAAAATGATAATTATTTAAATGTAAAAATCTTTGGCGCCCTGGTGACTAAAATTCGCTTTGGAAATCTACACGAGCGTAGCCGCGGCCTGAGGACTAGGTTTATTTTTTATGAACTAACTAGCTGTCTGCTCGCGGCTACGTACGCCCACAACGATTGTGCCTGTATAATGTGTATTGTGTCTTTTGTGTAGGTATCGTATCACTATTTATCATTGTTTTTCTTTTACTTTTTTGTTGTGTTGTATTGTGTTTTGTCAAATAAATTATGTCTTTGTCTATGTCTACGTTGTTTTAAGGCTTTTCCCGTGGGAATGAGCTATTTACCCGCGGTAAATAGTAGCCTATTTCCCTCTTCGTTCCTCTATCTGTCTCTGTCCAAAAATCAGGTTCATCCGTTTTTTTAGAAACAAACACACTTCCGCATTTATAATATTAATATTATATAACACAATACGCGCTTTTAACAAAAGCGACTTATCTTGAAATGATTTATTTAAAGTGCTATAAGTCGACATAGCTGCTTTTCAACATTGTAAATTCGGCTATGTGAGATTTAAGTTTTTCTGCTTCGCGACAGTAACTTTCAGATTTCTAGTGTTAGTAAAAATATAGATTATTTAAGATAAAGGGTTTTATCACAAAAAAAAATGTTTTAACATTAATATAATGTTGTAGTACTAAAAATATAACCAAGATAATTTAAACTCGCGCTCATTGCTAGTTTAACTATTTTGTTGTAATTATGTATGTGTTCTCTTTTGGTGTCAATAAAGAATATTTGTATTGTATTGTATTGTAATATGAAAAGTTGAAATGAAAATGAAAATGTTTTATTCGAAGTAAGATTTTACAAATCATTTTTCGACGTCGAGGCGGGTTCACAATTTGGCTGTCTTCTGTGGAGAAGAACCTGCCGGAAGAAACTCCACAGGCGTTGCATCTTTTCAAACTATTTTACAAAAATTATTATTATTAAGTTTGTTGTAATTACTTATTTCTTGAATATAAAATAATTCAGTATCTAGTAATACGATTCGAGATTATAAAACCTTGACTTAGTTTTGGTGAACGGAACCTTCGCGAAGGAAAACGAGTGAGGTCGGGCCATTTAGCAATCTCTTGGATTATATTGTCACTAGCGACCCGCCCCGGCTCCGCACGGGAAAATGGTTATTGTGGGTTATACTTAAGTATATTATGCATGTATTATACATATAAACCTTCCTCTTGAATCACTCTATCTATTAAAAAAAACCGCATCAAAATCCTTTGCGTAGTTTTAAAGATTTAAGCACACATAGGGACATAGGGATATAGGGACATAGGGACAGAGAAAGCGACTTTGTTTTATACTATGTAGTGACAGTGATACGTTAGCGGTAACAACTCATAACATAAGGGCGCGTATAGATGTCCCTAACGAGGGGCTTGAGCCTACCCTGATATCAGGGTGAATAGGCCTTAGTCGACCACGCTCACAGTCTCGAACACACAACCTTTGAAATACTTCGCAGTTGTGTGCAGGTTTCCTCACGAATAAGTTTTCTTTCTATGTTTTCCTTCACCGTAAGAGCGTCGATAAACGTACATTACGAATTAGAAAATCGAAAACACATTGATACATGGCTTGAACCAAGCGAACTTCCGAATGGAAGTCAACGGCCAAAGCCACTTGGCCACCAATATTTTTTGTTTGTAGGAGTGAAGTGATCCTATAAGGGTGCCGTGTTTACTTTTTAGGGACGGAACCTTAAAAAAGCTTCTGGTGTAAATCTATTTGATGCCACATAATATTTTGACGGCCAATTGGCCTAGTTGGTAAATTTGGTAAGTTTGAATCCCGCCCAGAGCGAACATTCGTGTGATGAGCACTTGTCTGGATGTAGTATATTTATGTATGTGTGTATATCAGCTGTCTGACACCCAGACTTCCCAGACTCTGCCTAGTTACCCGTATAAAGTACAGGCTTTGCCAGATGGCCGTGTATGAGATCCCCACATATTTATTTTTTCTTTTTTGCTTATTTTGCTTTTTAAGGCATAGAACCCCAAAAAAGCCCCAACATCACTACATAGTATAAAACAAAGCAGCTTTCTCTGTCCCTATGTTTCTATATCCCTATGTATGCTTAAATCTTTAAAACTACGCAACGGATTTTGATGCGGTTTTTATAGATAGAGTGATTCAAGAGGAAGGTTTATATGTATAATACATGCATATACCTTTAACCCACAATAACCATTTTCCCGTGCGGAGCCGGGGCGGGTCGCTAGTAGTGAATAATTAAGTAAAAAAAGTATAGATAGAAGAAGGTAGTTAGCTAAATGTCCTCAAAGACTTTTTTACTCTGTTTGGCTTGGATCAAGCAAAGCAAATTTCCCGTAATATACGACAGTCCCCTCACCAAAGCCAGTATGCATTGTAAATCCTTGGCACGCTTTCCGTGGCTCGTGTTAGTAGGTACTATCTAGCTATCTATACTAAACAGATAGATAGATCTCAAACCGTCCATTTTACTATCAGTACACGTGGCTATGGCTACAGATTTTTTAATCTCTTTTTATTGAAGAAACGTGTAACTCTAGTGAGCAGAAGACAAAAAAAAAGAAATGGATACAAAGTTTTTCAAATACAATACATTACAATACAAATATTCTTTATTGACATCACAAATTAATAGTATCAAAATTGATATTTACAAACTTTAGTTTTGGAAGAAATTCAACGGGTGGTCGAAGGCCATTCGAAGCAGAAGTGCAAAACGCATAATGTCCGCAAAGCAAAATGTTCTTGACGCATAATTTACGAAACGCATAATGCACGAAACGTAAAATGTACAGTAAGCAGCACATGGGGCTGGACACTCGCACTACAAAAGTCGCTTCTGCTCCTACGGAATACGGGCGCTGTCAAGGTCAACATGTCCAGCCGCATGTGCTGGCTACTTACTGTACATATCGCAAAAAAGTTTTCCAAATAACCTTCTGTCGTATTTTACAACTGACAGAAGGTAAATAAACTGAAATTTTAATGTATCTGGCAGGTGCACCTATCAAATGTTGTTATTTTGGTACTGTTCGACAGTTTCCGCATATTTCAACTCATACGCATATTATTTATGTCTTTCTATCATCGAAATCGGTCAATTTAAAAATAGGGTGCATGTATTTGGCTAAGTTGTTTATATCATACGTAAATACACCGTGAAATTTAACTGGTTGTTTATCCACAACATAGAGTGGTAGTACGTTCATGAAACTAAACAACTTTACTAAGGAACATAGGTTAATATTGTGAAGAGGAAATATTTGTTTGTTTGCATTGAGTAAACTTCGAAACTGCTTATCCGATTTTGATGAAACTTGGTACAAAAATAGAATAGACCTTGGGAAAGGATATTGGGTCCCTTTTACCACGGGAAAATTCCTTATTCCCAGGGGAAAATCTGTTAACTAAAGCTAGTATAATAAATAATGGCATCTAGTTACCGTTTTCGCTCAATCGGTTAACACAAAGTCGTGAATATAAATAAATCTAATTGTTTAATCTGTCCGTCCATCTGTCGTACTTAGCCTTGCGTAACGGATCGACCTTTGAATATTAAATACATTGTCTTCATACAAATACATACATATTCATACATAAACCTTGCGTTTGTTGTCAAAACAGTCTGGGTTTGACTCCTTTGTTTTTGTAAAAAGCGTATAAATATTCGTTTTTTGTCCGCTGCGCCGCTCATTTTAATGTTCTCCCGTGGGAATGAGGTATTTGAACTTGGTAAAAAGTAGCTTATGTGTTAACCCAGGTTACAGACAGTTTTCATTTAAAATCTCATAAAAATCAGTATAGTAGAAAGAAACATAGAAAGAATGTAATTTAGGCGTGAAATTGGCCATTAATTTCGATTATAAGTGGACGTTCTGATAAAGTATCTAGACTTTTTCAAAATATTAAGGTGATGCTTAAAACGAGGTTCAATGTAGTACCAAAATTTCTTGATTTGCGAATTCATACGTACGTTTATTCGACGCTTTAACGGTGAAAGAAAACATCGTGAGGAAACCTGCACACACCTGCCAAGTAATTCAATCAAAGGTTGTGTGTGAAGTTGAGCAACCCGCAATGGGCCTGTGTGGTCCACTGAGGCCTGTTCACCCTGAATCAGGGTAGGTTCGAGCCCCTCGGTAGGGGGCGACATATAAAGTGACTATTTATGAAAATATACAGGCTCACAAATATTCCCAATCCCTCTTAAAAAACGTTGACAGCTCATAATGTCCCCACCGAGGGGCTCGAGCCTACCCTGATATCAGGATGAATAGGCCTTAGTCGACCTTAGTAATCCTCTTAACAACAAAATGTGTATTTTGTGTCTGTCCGTACTTAATCGCGTTTGTTCCGAAATTGAAACAGCTGTTTTGTTATTTAAATACAACGGGGACGTCCTTGCAATGATAAAGCGATAACAATTAATTACGTAAGTGTACTTAAATATAAAAATTGTGATTATGCTCGTCCAAGAAAGATAAGCGACCGAAGTTGCTTTACAATACATGTATAGGAATATGTCTCTGCGCGAACCTGCCAGTTCTGTTCAAACTAATTTATCACATCACTAATTCATCATAATTTTAGCCGAAAGACGCCCACTGCTGGACAAAGGCCTCCCCCAAACATCACCTCTTTAAATTTTAAGAGTTTATTCTTCATTAGTGGGAGACGAGAGACAATCCTGGTTTGAACAAAACTTAGTAACTTCATTAAAATTTGACGTCGAAAATGATTTGTAAAAATCTTTCATCGAATAAAAAACTATTGATTTTGATTTTTTGACCTTTTACTAGATTGTCGTCTTGTAAAATTACATTTCGTTTGTCATTTCGTTACCACGATTTAACACTTTTCCTAATTAAAACCTGTTTGTGTGCAATAAATAATATTTTCATTTCATTTAATTTCATTTTAAGACCTAATTTAAAGTCACCTACAGTTCTCCACTCGACTTAAATATCGAACGACAAAAACACTACAACACGAACTATTCGAAAAACAAGTTTAATGTTTCAACTAATCTAAACAGCATGATAATCACGATCATATGCGATGCAGGCGGCCATCTTTTTGCCGCGCGAGCGAGATAACGCTACGCGTCATCGCGCTAGGCTAGAGAGAGATAGAAGATTGTTTGTCAACATTACGCGGTTTCGTATTTAGAACAAAACTCTTCCGTGTTCTATCTATAAAGTGGCGTTACTTGATAGTTAACGTTATTTTAGAGATTTTTGCTCTAAATTATGTCAAACAAGTTAAACACGTTTGGTTTAAAGCTTCCTTTAGAATGTCTGATGATGAAGCATCGTAAAGAAGTTTTTAACCCCCGACAAAATAGAGGGGTGTAATAAGTTTGACGTGTGTGTCTGTCTGTCTGTCTGTGGCATCGTAGCTCCTAAACGGATGCGCCGATTTTGATCTAGATTTTTTGTTTGCAAGGTGTCACAATCGAGTGTTCTTAGCTATGATCCAGGAAAATATCTTCAGCCATTTGAAGATTATCAGCTCTTTTCTAGTTGTTGAAAGGATCAAGCAACGGTTTTGTGTCGGGGGTTATTGAATTTTTTAATTTAGTGTTTTTTAGTCGGGGATTATAAATGAGGTTTGAATAAATATTGTGGAATATTTCAAGAAAGTGTAGTTTTGAGAAAGAGGCATTTCGCGAAATGGATATATATTAAGAACGACAACTTTGAAAGGAAGTTTTGCGAATAGTACATGGTGGTCCGTCTAAAAATCGTGTTCTACATGACAATGTGCCTCTTTTATCAATTAGTCTAATACAATATAGTTGCGACAATATAGAGCGTCGGTGGCCTAGTGGCTAGGCCCGTTGACTTCCATTCCGAAGTTCGCGGGTTCAAACCTCGGCACGTACCAATGTGTTTTCGATTTTCGAATTCATATGTACGTTTATTCGACGCTCTTACGGTGAAGGAAAACATCGTGAGGAAACCTGCACACACCTGCGAAGAAATTCAAAGGTTGTGTGTGAAGTTGACCAACCCGCACTGGGCCAGCGTGGTCGACTAAGGCCTATTCACCCTGGTCTATTCTAGTCAGGGTAGGCTCGAGCCCCTCGGTGGGGACATATATGGGCTGTTAACGAATATAGTTGCTATATTTAGCTTTGACTTTGAAAGAGGTCGAATCCCAATCAACTAGAATTGAAACCTAATTTGTATTCTGTCTTAGTAATCAAGTTCGAATCCAAGGATACAAAAAATACACGAAATAATAATATAATATTATAATCTATACTAATATTATAAAGAGGAAAGATTTGATTGTTTGTTTCTTTGTTTGCATTGAATTAGCTCCGAAACTACTGATCTGATTTTAATGAAACTTTGTACAAAGATAGAATAGACCTTAGGAAAGAACATAGGGTACCTTTAATCCAGTATGCTGTTCCACGCAACATAAAGGGTAAAATAAAATCTACATAAACTAAATATTGTTTTACTAGATTTTCGCCCCGCGGCACCGCCTGCGTCGACAGCTTTTCGCGTGGGTAGGAAAGCTATATATAATATAATATTCTATTTGATGTTAAGGAAATGTTTGGTTATTTCTACAGCAATCTTTTAACCATATAATATGTTATCACAAGGACGTCTGATCGTTGCTTTTAAAGCACATATCAATGCTGATAACGATATATCGATAGCAAATTGCATAATAATAATTCATTTTTATACAGTTTCAGGCGTGACTGTATGTATCTATGTATGTACCAGGGATGCACTTGATAATTATCAAGATAATTAAATATTGATAATTAATTATCATTGATAATAACGTGTACAAAAAAGTTGCGTGTATTCAAACACAGGTAACATTTCTAATACAAATTTTAATTTTTATTGTGATTTTAAATGAATTGATATTAAAAATACTTTTATTTATAAGCATAAAGAGAGTGGATGGATAATTTAATTATCAGATAAATTATCCGTGCAAATTGTCTTGGTATGTACAGAAGCCAGCACACGCGGTTATAATCACCCCTACACGCTACAGAATAAGGGCGCTCTCAAGGTCAACATGTCCAGCCGTATGTGCTAGCTGCTGTACGGTTCGTTTCTTTGTCCCTTTGCGCACCAATATCGGAGAGCTATTGCGCAGGGCGAGGTTGCATCGAGGTCTCGGCCCTTCGATGCATATTACATCGACCCGTTTCGGGTACCAGCCAGAACTACCAACCACCCAGCCTGAAATACAGCTATCTAGACATGCTATCCAGAAAACCGACCTCCGTGGTCGAGCAGACTCGTCGAAAAAATATCACTTTGTGTGACTTTCCTCAGTTTGTTTAGGACATTGCTGGCTGAATCACCTAATTGTCCGAAAAGAAAGATGATTCAGTGCTTCGGAACTTCTGAAGGCAGCGCAGGCAGGCAGATTTGCCACTGTTAGGACTGATCCTATATTTTCCGGGCTACGTGTGAATCCTACACAAGACTTACTTTTGTCACATCTATATTCTCATCCTTTTGGAAGAATTGAAGGAATTATTATTATAACATAGTGGTTTTCTTACAACATTTTGGTAGTTAAATGTGTGACAATCTTTTGTCATGGCATAGCACTCATGCTACGGCGGTTGAAGTTTACAATACAAATACGATATAAAGAAATTTATTATTATTTTTATTAATTTTACTGAAGTTCATAAACAAAAGTTGAGTAAACAGGTGGTATAGTATATTTCTAAGTCTCTACTAGGCACCTTTCTATACGTCTTCTTTACGCTTAGGGACTTCAAACATCGATTTATATAATAGGTAGGTATGTATGCGTACAATGAACAAAAAAAATAGTATAAAAAAGCATGCCTTACCGTTAACTTTATTCAGACATACGCATTAAGAACCTTGATTTTTATAGAAATATATTCTAAAGGTTATTAAAGTCGAAGTTGAATTGAATAGTGAAAGGTCTGCCATTATTTGCGACATTCTTATCCACAAGTGAATAAATTTAAAGCGCAAAGGTCAACAAAGCGCCAACTAAAGATACAAGTGCCACAGGGATGAATGTTAGGTCTACTTTTATATTTAATCTATAGCAATGACCTTTACTAGAGAAAACTAGAATAGAAAGCTTTCTATAATAGGCTTAGTTTTTAATAATAATTACACCTTCAAATGAGAAAGTAACTCTTTCTGTCTGTTATCACGACTAAACGGATGACTGAATTGTAATGAAAATTCAGGGTAATAAATAGCATTATTTAGAAGTATATAAGCAGACACACAAAGCTACTAAAACAGAACTGATTAGAAAATTTTCAGTTGCTAGTCGCGTCGTGTCTGAATTTGGACTGGGGTTGAAATCCACGACTCTTTGTTTTGAAGCAAGCAAACTACCCACTAGGCTACGGGGCCGTCTAAGCTTAATACACAACCAAAATACTTGATTAAAATATATACGAAAACTTCACAGAAATAGCTTTTATGCCAAACCAGCCAGCATACTCGTAACTTGACATAAAGCGTGACATAACTATGAATAGATGATGACCCGATTTAGGGCGGGGTGCACCAAAAAGTAGGTTAAGGCCTTGGGTGCATTAACGCATGCGCTGTGAGCTCTGGCTTGTTGCTAAGCGGTACACAAAGGAGTTCTATGCTGTAGTACTTAGTCAATAGAATTAAAATGTACGAAACTGGTGTACATATCAGCCAAATTGTATATAAATTTTAACTTAGACATATTGTTCTAATATGTATACTTTATGACCAAGGGCTTAATTCGAAATTAAGTTATCGAAATCTGAGACCCTACGGCCTACGATACAGGCTTGCCTATTGTGGGCACCACGAAAAACCTAACCAAACGTCACAATTTAATGTTTTTGTAGCATCTTACAACGTACTTAAGTGCCGTAGTTCTTATCTATTGAGGTTGTACTTACATGATTGATAAATAAATGCATTTCTCATTTTCATTTTCATGCACCCTAAACTAGTGTCGTCACGTGTCGTGTCATTGACAGTTCTGTGGTTCTGTCCCTTTTTGTCCTTAAAAACGTGAAAAGGACGACGTTTAATTTATGATAAGTGTGACAGCGAGAATCAGCGTCATTGTGAGATGAGATAGTTAATAGCTTTTAGGTGCAGTTTGAAAAATGACCAGTTGCAAAATGTCCAAGGAGCGAAAATGTCATAAGTGCAAAAATGTCCAGTCTACAAAATACCCAATTCGATAATTGTCGAATAAGGAATATGCATGATTATTTTCAACTTGGTTCTGAGAATTTCAGTCACTGATAACCATATATGAATGAATAGTATCTCCATCCTTTGTCTAAAAACCCTTTTCAAGACTGATTAATAAATACCTACTGCATGTTCGCGCCCTACGGTCGACCTAATTTGTAAATTGGGTCAATGGTTCTGACCTATTTTTGTCACAAGACGACGTACCTATGTGTGATACAAGATCAATTGTATTAATCATTGATCGCTTCCTTCACAAAGAACTTGTTTTGTTAAAAAAAGTCCGTCTAGTGCTTCAAATGGCCAAATATAAACGTGATATTTAACTGGTTAGGTTAGGTTAGATAGATAGATAGAAAAACGTTTAATTATAAAGAAGGTACGCATACAGCATAAATACAGAACAAGAGAATAACAAAAAATATAATTATATAAGTTATATAAGTATATATATTTTGTGACGTGTGTCTGTCTGTCTGTGGGTCTATATTAAAATCCATAATTTTGAAATACATATATTTAAAAGCCCTAACTTTAATATGAATACTGTTATTATGTATAATGATTAAGAAATATAAATTTGACAAATATAGTAAACATATATTAAATTATTATTTTTATCACCAAAATGCTGTTTCTCTTATCTTCTTTTTTACCAAAATATCTTAAATTTATGATTTTGAAAGATTATACAAATATGGATTTTAATAGTTATGCTAAATAATGGTATGTATTTTTGAATTATGGATTCTATTTAAAGTTATGGCAAGTCTGTTATGGCTTTTCATAATAGGGATATTTATGTTATGCAATTTAAGGGGCACCCCTGTCTGTCTGTGGCATCGTAGATCCTAACTAAACGGATGCGTCGATTACACAGGGTGTCACAATCGATTGTTGATCTATGATCCAAGAAAATATCTTCAACCATTTGAAGGTTATCAGCTCTTTTCTATTTGTTGAAAGGATCAAGTAACGGTATTGCGGCGACGGCGGCGGCGGGGTTTTTTTTAAATTGAATGTTATATATACAATTTATTTATAGTTATAGTCGAGTAGTACCTACTTAGTTGCAACTTTCACGTGACATTTGTCATGTCCAGAAATTCTGGTTTTCATTCAAAACCAGTTTTGCTGTTTTCACATCGTCAAATGCATTTTGAAGGTATTCATGGACAATATTTACACGACCAGGCGAAAATAATTCATGTCAATTACTTAATAGTAAATTTGAAATATTTTTTATCTGACCTCATAAGTAGGAATAACCCGCACTGGGCCAGCGTGGTCGACTGGCCTATCCACCCTGATTTCAGGGTAGGCTCGAGCCCCTCGGTGGGGACATAAAATGGGCTGTTTACGATATCTAGGAAATAAAGCGTCTAAAATCACAAGACTATTATTTATTCTGTGGTATAGGTGGGTACAGAAGCCACAGCACATGCAGTGCGACATTAGCACAACAAAATTCACCCCTACCGCTACGGAATACGAGCGCTCGCAAGGTCAACCTGTCCAACCGCATGTGCTGGCTACTCTACCTATATCACAGAAAATAGATTAAATTATAATCAAATGTCCATACAAAATAATTGTTAGATATTTTATAAAAAGACTCGTTTGACTACCGAGTCAAGTAAGTGATATTTTTCACAAGTCACACTTGAAATAAAAGTTTTCGCTGTCATGTGGGAACCCAAAAGAACAATAAAACCCGATCAGAGAAATAAAAAAATCTCGCCATATTGCGGAATTTCAAAGGAACTAATTTTATATGGGAAATTGTTGCCATAAACACAAAAATATTCCTGTGGCGCCCCCAGAGCAGGTTTCTAATTTCTCTGGTCAAGCTTTAGATGAATTAAACTTTTGTTGTCTTTAAACTTTTGTTGAATGAATTAATTAAACTTTTGTTGAATGAATGAATTAAACTTTTGTTGAATGAATGATATAAAATAACAGCGCAGCTGCCAAATTAGGCGTAATTTTAAATCGGATGTTTTTGCAGGGGTCCTAACTAAAATGCGAAATACGATCCACAAATTATAATAAGATGTCATATTTTAACCTAAATTGAAAATCTCTGGTCCCATTTTGTTTTTAAAAGCGAAAAAAATCATCCTACCTTTTTACTGTACTAGTAGTTGGTACAAAAAACTTATCCATAAACAAGCATAGATCATCTAACCCATACAGCCTAAACATTTGCCCCACTGACCCGATTTTCTCATCTGTAAAAGGCTGCACGCCGAGTTTTCCTTTGCCTGTCCGATGCCTATTTTGGTCACTCGCTGTTGCCAACGCCCTGCTTTTAAAAATAGAACATGGTTTGGTTTACATTTTCGCGCGCTGCTGCGCTGCGTTCCGTTGGATGCAGTATTTTTGACTGGAGTATTTTATATTGTACTGCATATGATAGATAAAGCCAGAGAAATAAAAAACCTCAGTACTTTGTACAGTCAGTACCTTGTTATCCTCGTCATCCGAGACACACCATACACACACACATACTCTTACCATGTACGCACACAAAACACTTGGATGCCACAAGTAAAGCGCATGTTGCTTCGTCACATGAAAACTTACAACCATTTCTTCGTTCCAGATGCACAGTTGTGAGCCGCTGCCAGCGGCGCCGGCCACAGGCACGACGTTGCTGCAACAGCTGGGCCGCCTCATCATCAGAGCCAGAAGCACCTCCCCACCTTCAAGGAGCAGTAGCAAAGACCCGAGGGACCGTCTGCTGCAGGCCAAACTGAGGGCCGCTAACCCTTCCACCAGTTCGCAGGTATGACGCCCTAGTAACTATATTGTCTTCATTATTTTCTTCCTCATCATCAGAGCCAGAAGCACCTCCCCACCTTCAATGAGCAGCAGCAAAGACCCGAGGGACCGTCTGCTGCAGGCTAAACTGAGGGCCGCTAACCCTTCCACCAGTTCGCAGGTATGACGCCCTAGTAACTATATTGTCTTCACTATTTTCTTCCTCATCATCAGAGCCAGAAGCACCTCCCCACCTTCAAGGAGCAGCAGCAAAGACCCGAGAGACCATCTGCTGCAGGCTAAACTGAGGGCCGCTAACCCTTCCACCAGTTCGCAGGTATGACGCCCTAGTAACTACTTCATTATCTTCTTCTTCTTCCTCATCATCAGAGCTAGAAGCACCTTCCCACCTTCAAGGAGCAGTAGCAAAGACCCGAGGGACCGTCTGCTGCAGGCCAAACTGAGGGCCGCTAACCCTTCCACCACTTCGCAGGTATGACGCCCTAGTAACTATATTGTCTTCTTTTTCTTCCTCATCATCAGAGCCAGAAGCACCTCCCCACCTTCAATGAGCAGCAGCAAAGACCCGAGAGACCGTCTGCTGCAGGCCAAACTGAGGGCCGCTAACTCTTCCACCAGTTCGCAGGTATGAGGCCCTAGTAACTATATTTTCTTCATTATCTTCTTCTTCTTCCTCATCATCAGAGCCAGAAGCACCACCCCATCTTCAAAGAGCAGTAGCAAAGACCCGAGGGACCGTCTGCTGCAGGCCAAACTGAGGGCCGCTATCCCTTCCACCAGGTATGTTGGCCTAGTAACTAACTACATTATCTTCGCCATCATCATCATATCATATCAGACGGTAGCAGTCAACTGCTGGACATAGGCCTTCCCAAGTGTGCACCACAATATACGATCCTCCGCTACTCTCGTCCAGCCACCGCCAGCCACCTTTTTCAGGCACATTATCTTCACCATCACACTAATAATATTATAAAGGCGAAAGTTTGTATGTTTGTTACTTCTTCACGTCTAAACGGCTGCAGCGATTTTAATAAAATTTGGTATGGAGTTAGCTGACACCCTGGACTAACACATAGACTACGTTTTACTGGTAGAAAACACCTCATTCCCACGGGAATACCTGTTAACGCGGGCGGAGCCGCGGGGCGAAAAGCTAGTACTAAATATAAGTAAGTACCTGACCTACATGTTCTTCAATTGTTTAGGATTCTTTATCAGAGCTAAGAGCTTCTCAGGGACTAGAAACCGCAACAGTAATAGCTGATATTCTGATTTACTAACTATTATAATATAACCCTGGTAATTTTGCTGCATAACCTCGAAAAAGAATATCAACAGGATCCACTTTAACTTGAATTGGAGCAGTGGCCGGGAGATTGCTGAACTAATTAATAATGCATCAGCTTATTCAGCGATGGCTCTAGAGCCAGGGCTACTTCCATCTCGTCTAGGAAGTCGCGACAAGGACTACCGGACAAGGAAAACCTGTCCACTAGCTCGCAGGTATGACGCCCTGGTAACTGCAAAACCTTGAAAATAGGCCAGCAATGGTTCTGATACCAGGAATACTTCCATATCGTCTACCTGAACCAGGCCTCCGTCACTCCATGTACTTGCGCGCTATAACTACCTACCGCCCGGCCGAGCGGTCTCGGGCCGACTGCGGACCAATTCCCCATTCCCTAAACGTGTTAGTAGAGTGGCGCAATACGCGAGAGAGAGAGATGCAACAACTACTTCTATTCGCCTAGCGCCGTGCGATCTGAATTGCACTTTATTGTAACGGAGCTAGGGTTGCAATTTATATGAATTATGTCGCCTAGTGCAGCTTCTGTAGGGACTACTATTTGGTATTCTGTGCCTGAACCGTATATCGAATCGTATATACAGGGCGTCCCACGGCTATGCCACATGGAGGGAAAGTACCTTAAATATTGTAGATAGAACATTTTACTGAAAGGAAACATTATTTTATTTCTAAAAACTATTAAAACTGCATTCATACATTTTTTAATAATTACATGGTTGAACCGGGAATCGAACCCGCTATACGAGAAAAAAATATATCCTATAGTTTTATCATACCGATCGAAAGGCTTCATCATAAGGGTTATTTTTTGATAAATAACATAGTGTCAGAAATAAAAGGAAGACTATGTATTTTAACATTTTTATTACAAAATTTATCAATTTTATGAAATGTTCGAAATGACCCGTTGAATACAAATCATACTCTTTATTTCACTCCCTGTCGATTTTTTAACTTGTTGTGGTGGATATTTAGATTAATACGTCTAAGTTCTGTTTGTAGCTCGTGGACATTTTCTTACCGGTTCTTGTCAACTAAATTTTTTTACATAATCCCATTTTAAAAATCTAACGGGGCTAGATCTGGCGATCTCGGCCGGCTTCATCAAATATTAAAATTCATAGTCTTCCTTTTATTTCTGACACTATGTTATTTAGCAAAAAATTATCCTTATGATGAAGCCTTTCGATTGGTATGATAAAACTACAGGGTGATTTTTTTTTCTCGTGTAGCGGGTTCGATTCCCGGCTCAACCATGTAATTATTACAAAATGTATGAATGCAGTTTTGATAGTTTTTAGAAATAAAATAATGTCTTCTTTCAGTAAAATGTTCTACCTACAATATTTAAGGTACTTTCCCTCCATGTGGCATAGCCGTGGGACGCCCTGTATAATTATTTAAACTTATTTTTTCTGGATTCCAGGTGGTGACTCAACCGAAACCTGACTCGGAGCCGAAGCCAGCAGTGGAAGCTCAGTTGGACAGCCACGTTAAAGCGCTGTGGCAAGAACAGATCCCCGTCTGCATTGAGGTTAGCCGCTTCTTCCTTCTTCTTCCACCGCTGGATACTCCCATTTACCGGGAGCATTCGCGTGTAGAGCGACGGCCAAGTGGCTAGGGCCGTTGACTTCCATTCGGAAGTTCGCGGGTTCGTCGAACCTTGGCACGTAAAGCCCGACCAAAGAAATAAGAAGCCTCGCCATATTCGGAATTTCAAGGGAACTAATTTTACAAGTGAAATTGTTGCCATATTCGTAAAAATATACACGTGACGCCCCCAGAGCAGGTTTCTTATTTCTTTGGTCAGGCTTTACCAATGTATTTTCGATTTTCGAATTCATATGTACGTTTATTCGACGCTCTTACGGTGAAGGAAAACATCGTGAGGAAGCCTGCACACACCTGCGAAGTAATTCAAGGGTTGTGTGTCCATGACCAACCCGCACTGGGTCAGCGTGGTCGACTAAGGCCTATTCACCCTGATTTCAGGGTAGGCTCGAGCCCCTCGGTGGGGACATATACGAGCTGATAACGACATGTGCTGAGTCTCTGGCCTTTTTATCCTGTACTTTCAATGTATCCTACATATTAATGTACCTATGTTTTTACTTACTTCATGGGATGAATAAATTTTCTTTTATTTTTTAACCCCCGTCGAAAAAGAAGGGTGTTATAAGTTTGACGTGTCTGTCTGTCTGTCTGTGGCATCGTAGCTCCTAAACGGATGCGCCCATGAAGGAAGAAAAATTTTCAAATTTTTTCTTCCTTCATGGATGCGCCGATTTTGATCTAGTTTTTTTTGTTTGCAAGGTGTCACACACAATCGAGAGTGCTCTGATCCAAGAAAATATCTTCAGCCATTTGAAGATTATCATTATTTATCAGTTCTTTTCTAGTTGTTGAAAGGATCAAACAACGGTTTGTGTCGTCGGAGGTTATTTAATTTGTTAATTTAGTGTTATTATTATTTTATAGCGTCCAATACTCTTTGTCCCAGGTCCTCCTAGCCCCGAACTGCCAAGAATGCTACAGCTCGCTGACCCGGATCGAGGAGGAAGGCTCGTTTGACAAGCAGCACCAACAACAGCGAGGATTGCTGCTGGAGAGGTGGACTATGAGGGCGCTTGTCAACAAGTGAGAATCAGAATTGTTTTTTTCTCTCCAGCCATTTTTGTCCCATTGCCTGGCAAAGGCCTCCCCTCATTTCCTCTACCGTTTTCTAGCTGTTAGCACCCAATACCCTTCCAAGTCGTTGAGATAGATAGATAGATAGATAAAACGTTTATTGCATAAACTTACACACACACACGAGTACAAACAAGCAATAACACAACATAGTAACAACAACATAATCAACAGGAAGAACAAAAACAATCAAAGTTACTAAATTATTAAGAAGAACTCCTATAGGTACGGTACACAGAGGGAGTTACGTGGAGCAGTATCATAATATTAAAAATAAAATAAGTTAAATATAGAAGACGTTAAAAAAATACATAAATAATGGTAATGATCTGCCTTTAATAATAAATGAGAATATATATTTCAATATTTAAATAAAATAATAATTAATAGATCATCCCGCTATCGCTGCCGGGGTTTCCCTTTCCAAGTCGCTTTTTTTTAAATTTTATTTAACCAATACGCTTGTCTCAAAATTGACGTATCAAGCTTGAAGCTTGAAGTTACACCGGGCTTGAGAGCGGAGAGTTACAAAGTAATCATTACCAAGGCGTCTAGGGAAAACATCGTGAAAGAGACTACTGTTAGCGCCGCTTTCTACTGCCACTGCTAAATCTAATAGTACTAAACTTCCAACGTGTTTCATGTTATATTTGAATATGATTTGTTTAATTTATTAACTCCGAGTGGGTAGAATTATTTTTGTGCGGGTTGTTTTGTATAAAAGGGAGGTTAGACAATTATTCGGACTCTGTCTTTGTTGATTCGTTGAGGTGAATACACACGTTCTTGATGATCCACGAATTTTATTCCTGATCCTGATTTTCCTGAGCGCCCTCTGAACACTACACCTGCGGGGCTCTGCTTCTAGAACTAGCGACCCGCCCCAGGAAAATGGTTATTGTGGGTTATTTATTTATTATATATATAAACCTTTCTCTTCAATCACTCTATCTATTAAAAAAAACCGCATCAAAATCCGGTACGTAGTTTTAAAAATTTAAGCATACATAGGGACATAGGGACAGAGAAAGCGACTTGGTTTTATACAATGTAGTGATTATGACGCGTATTTGCCGGTGGGTGCATTTCTAAATATATCAAACATCGGTTCCCAGTAATATTATACGAAAAAGACCGCCATTTAAAATATTTGAAGAACATAAAGGAAAATATTGTGAGGAAACCTGCACACACCAGCGAATAAATTCAAAGGTTGTTCGTGGCCAACTCTTCACTGATCAAGCGTGGTCGACTAAGGCCTATTCGCAGGGTAGACGAGAGCCCCTTGGTGGGGACATACATGGAAGTACAGTAATGATCTAACCCTGATCTTCTACTAGTAGCGAATTTACCAGTACGCTGAGAAGGCTGGAGCTTAGGGTGGCAGATTTTAGGGGGCGGCAAATTAGGCCCAAAATTATTTTTTTATCTTACAGAAATAAAAAATAAACATCATATACACAAAGAAACTGCTGATGTTTTAGGTCAACAGTATACTCTACATACTAAATCCTGGGTTGCAAATATAATCTAGAAACTGACACAATTATCCCCTAGTTCACAATCATGCTAATAACGGGAAATCACCGACGTAATGAGGACGATAGAACACAAATCATAAAGTTGCGATTTCAGAATAAATATGATTGCGAACTAAACTAGCGTACTTATTGAATTTCAAAGGTCAGTTAGGGGCGGCAAAAATTGAATAGCTTGCTAGCGGCAAATTTTAAATCTGTATTCTATTAATTTTAAAATTTTGCTTCTACATTCCAGGTCCCACGAAAGCCCAGCCTTCATCACATCCCAATGGCTGCTGAACGCGGTTCGCTCTCACCTGCATTTCTCCCAGCTGTCCGCCTGGCTCGCGAGGCTCAAAGGAGATGAGGAGAATCCCAGCGAACGCAGGTTACTAGCTCTTTAAAGCTCATAATGTCCTAGTACTTCCTGGCTCGCGAGGCTCAAAGAAGACGAGGAGAATCCCAGCGATCGAACGCAGGTCAGTAGCTCTTTAAAGCTTATAATATCCTAGTACTGTAGCACCCGCGGCCAGATCCTGGCTCAAAGGAGATGAGGCGAACGCAAGTAACTAGCTCTTTAAAGCTCATAATGTCCTAGTACTTCCTGGCTCGCGAGGCTCAAGGGAGATGAGGAGAATCCCAGCAAACGCAGGTGACTAGTGTTGTCAAAAGTGTGGGGAGAGGAGATTTTTAACGAACGAATTGTTTTATACTCTCTTATACTTCATGGTGATGGTATGTATGTACTCATTTCTCTCACCGTGGTAAAAGCGGAGAGGGAGAAGTTTCCGAGAGAAACAAAGTGGTAACGATGCAAAATGATTTAGATTTTTTTTTTTCAAAAACAAATGATTTCAAGCTCACATGCCGTAACATTTAGACAACTTTGACGTCGAAGTTTGGTCTTAAAAATCTTACTTTAGCTTTAGATGCATCTTTGACTTTTGTGTTAAATTTCCAATAGCTTCGACACGTTAAATGACAAACGTTAATGACGTTTATTCTTAAATTGTCTTACTCCATGTCCAAAGCATTAGCATGGGTTACTTCTGTTCTTCTTTTGATTGCTTTATTCATTTATTTCCAGACGCAAGCTAAGCCGCGAACAGTGCAACTTCAAAAAACTGGAATCGAATTGTGACGACACGGACCCGGCGTACGACGAACGCAAACTTAACATCGCCTACTCCATCAACATACCAGGAGAGTCTTACAAACGGACGGAATTCACCAGACAACCTCTAGACCACACCTTCCCCGTCACTGACATTGGCAACAACGTACTGCTCAAAGTTGTCCTCGAAAGCCTCCCGCGGACCGATGACATCCCATCTGTCAAATGCACCTGTCAAAAAAGGCGCGCGTCTAAAGAAATACCTGTCAATGTGCACGAGGAAATGGTTGCTAAGTTAAATGATCTCACATTAGGACAGAAATTCGAGTTTGGTATGGGTTCGATTAACTCAAACGTAGGTGGCTCGAGTCGTAGGCTGTCCATCATATCGAATCCTGTTGCGAATAAAACTGCCGATGAAAGTAAAGAAAAAGATAAGATTGTTGATGATAGGATGCATACAAATTGTAGTGAGAATGGTAAACATAAATGCAGTTGTGATGAAGAGTCAGACACAAGATCTTCCACTAGTTTTACTCAGGAACCTAAGAAATTGGACGAGAGACGTATTAAAGAAATAGCTAAATATAAAAGGAGACTTAGAAAGGAGAGTAAGCTAAAAAAGCTATGTGATAGCACTAGTTCAGAAGGAGATGGGTTGAAGAAAGAGATCCGGACGTCTATACCGATTCTGCAAGCAGCTAGATTCGACCGTTTCCGAGCAATAGGATGCTACAGGAACCAAACATATTTGACGTTGCCTGCAAGCAGAATCGAAGCGAAATCGCCTTTTATAGATACAGTAAGCATACCGCCTCAAGAATTTAAACGGACGATCTCAGTGTCAACCCAAACGGACGATATATACTGCCAGTGCGGCGTCAAAGTCAACATGAAATGCGAAGGTTGTAGAATGGTCAGATCTGATGCAAGTTACGATTTAGCGTCTCTCAATGATGCTAAAGAAGATGGAGTCAGGAGACGGAATGAAGACGACGTGAAGTCGTTAAAAAAGCTCAAATGTGATAATCTTAGCAGTAATTTACAGTGTGATAATTTAGTTGATGATAATGTTAGTATTAGTGATAAAGATTTCATTAAAAGACCTAAATTCAAAAGGTTTCTGCCGATGGTCGAGAGAATGGAGAGAGTTGTGAGTGACAGGCTAAACGCGGCCGATTTTGAAGATACTCATCTCAAAGATGATAAAAATGATGATACAGTATTCCTTGTAAACAAACCCGAAGCGAAAAGACAGAAAACGTATTCGATAAACGATGACGATTACGTAATGTACGAGAAATGTGACTACGGTACATTTGATCGTTGTGACATGGAATCACCTAAAGACTATGACAATAACGGATTTAAATATCCCGAACCAAACACTTCGAAATACGAAACAAACAAAAATTCCGAAATCAATGAAATGACAACAAATCTAAATCAAATGACATACGCTTTGAAGCAAAATGTTGGTAAAGTTGATAATTTGGATAGAAAAGTTGACAATTTGGATATGAAAGTTGAAAATTTGGATGATAGTAAGAATGTGGATCCGCAAATACCTTCGCCGTCCGAGATGGATAGATTTCGATGGAGATTTGACTCGGCCGCGTCGATGGTGTTTCACACTAAGACTGGTTTGCCACTGACGTCTAGCCCGGCGCCTTTGAGACGAGGGAACAACTGTTTCGATTTTGATGATTCGATCAACGGGATTTCTGGTATTAAAAGGTTAGTGTTTTTTTTTGTATCACAAATTTATTGATATACACATGAAAATATACAGGGCGTCCCACGGCTATGCCACATGGAGGGAAAGTACCTTAAATATTGTAGGTAGAACATTTTACTGAAAGAAGACATTATTTTATTTCTAAAAACTATTAAAACTGCATTCATACATTTTTTAATAATTACATGGTTGAACCGGGAATCGAACCCGCTGCATGAGGAAAAAAAACACCCTGTAGTTTTATCATACCAATCGAAAGATTCCTTCATAAGGATTATTTTTTGCTAAATAACATAGTGTCAGAAATAAAAGAAAGATCATGAATTTTAACATTTGATGTGGGCGCCGAGATTTTTTTTATGCATGGGGTTACTAGCGACCCGCCCCGGCTCCGCACGGGAAAATGGTTATTGTGGGTTATCCTTTAGTATATTATGCATGTATTATACATATAAACCTTCCTCTGGAATCAGTCTATCTATTACAATCAAAATCCGTCGCGTAGTTTTAAAGACAGGGAGTGAAATAATCAAAAGAGTGCGACTTTGTATTCAACAGCGTATTAATAAAATTGATAAATTTTGTATTAAAAATGTTAAAATACATAGTCTTCCTTTTATTTCTGACACTATGTTATTTAGCAAAAAATAACCCTTATGATGAAGCCTTTCGATCGGTATGATAAAACTACAGGATATTTTTATTTCTCGTATAGCGGGTTCGATTCCCGGTTCAACCATGTAATTATTAACCCTAGAGTGGGCGCGCTATGAGCATTTTGCCGCCCTTGCTAAAAAAACGTTAATAAATTGTAAAAGAATTGGCCCGTTAGGCTTGCGCTTTTTAGTAGCTGCCTCCATTTTCGTTCGCAATGCGTGCTGAAAGGCAGGACGCCATCAGTGCGCGGGGGACCGCTTGAGGAGAAGATTTTTACTACCAGGTGTCGCCAGGCGGCAAATTGCTAAGCACGCGCCTACTGCCGTAAGTAAAAACTTGTCTTGTTTTCTTTGCAAATTGAAATGTAGACTATATTTCATGGTGCATTTCTTATGAAAACTTAAAACGCTTATAATTTCAGGATCAATTATGAATATTGCCGGTATAAACAGTTAAATTATTCACGAAACCAATACTGAACACTTGATACTCCGCCGACAGTATTTGATAGACATTGTCATGCTCCTAGTCAAGCAATATAATGACCAAAAGGTCTTTTATTGACACATTAAATATTCCTTTAAATAACCAAATTGCTCGCTTTGTACCTATAGCAAAATTCATCATCTTCCAAGAAGATGGGCGAATGCAGTATATGTCCAAGTAATAAAAAATAAGCGCATGAAAAAGGGTCTTGCAGACACACAAAGTTACTGTGCAGTGAACATTGCACACACCTCTGTGAAGACTGTTTGGATAAAGCATATCCTGTAGATTTAGAAGACATATAGTTTTGTTATTTTTTATTAATATTTTTAAGTGTATAGGGTATTATTTGCCTGAAGGAGGAAAATGTCTACTAAAATATTACTTTTTCTAAAATCTTTTGTAAACCAAAGTTCATGAAACATAATTTAGTAAATATGTTAATTTATCATTACTTATTTGTCTATTTCTTACATCCAGAGAAAATAAATGAATACAATGCTGTATTCTTACATAACATGGCCAATTTAAAAGGGGCGGCCAAATGCTCTCCACGCGCCCACTGACGTTTCGCGGAAACACGCGCCCACTCTAGGGTTAAAAAATGTATGAACGCAGTTTTAATAGTTTTTAGAAATAAAATAAAGTCTTCTTTCAGTAAAATGTTCTATCTACAATATTTAAGGTACTTTCCCTCCATGTGGCATCGCCGTGGGACGCCCTGTATATGGTGTAAGGAGTGGCTTAGATAAATAAGTGAAGACTTAGCAAAAACCTACGTAAGATGAACATGACGGCCTCGTAGCCTAGTTGGCAGTACGTCTGTCTACTGAGCACAGGGCCGCGGGTTCGAATCCCGCCCAGGACAAACATTCGTGTGATGTACAAGTGTGTTTGCCTTGTGTCTGGATGTTGTATATGTATATATGTATGTATATCAGCTGTCTGACACCCATAGTACAGGCTCTGCCTAGTTTGGGGGTTAGGTGGCCGTGTGTGAGATGTCCCACATATTATTATTATTATTTTTAAGACATTAATATTACTACGTCCGTCCATGCTTACAAAGGTTGTAAATCAAATCAAATCAAATACATTTTATTGTATAATTTTGATGTTTAAATGAATTGTTCGGTCTGCTATCATTCCATACCCCGGATTAATAAATAATAACATAATAACAACATATTATGTACATAATATTATGTATTAGCCAGCACATGCGGCTAGACACTTTCATCTTGAGAGCGCCCGTATTCCGTAGCGGTAGGGGTGAATTTCGTAATGCGAATGTCCAACCGCATGTGCTGGCTTTTGTAATGCATAATGTACCCAAAAGTCAGAATAGAGAACCGTAGTGTGTTATGGTAAAGATAACTTTGAAATATAACTTGAAAATTGGGGATGTAAATAACAATTATTTACGTCCTCCTTAGTGAATTATGTTTATTATTTACTAGCGACCCACCCCGGCTTCGCACAGGAAAATGGTTATTGTGGGTTGTGCCTAAGTATATTATGCATGTATTATACATAATATAAACCTTCCTCTTGAATCACTCTATCTATTAAAAGAAACCGCATCAAAATCCGTTGCGTAGTTTTAAAGATTTAAGCATACATAGGAACATAGGGACAGAGAAAGCGACTTTGTTTTATACTATGTAGTAGTGATAATTATATTATTTACGTCCCCCTTAGCTTGAAAATTGGGGATGGATAGAAAAACATTCATTTACGTTCCCCTTAGCGAAATAAGTTCATTATTTATTTCTTTGTCTTTGCGTAATGGTAACTTTGAATTTTTGCCAATAAAATTTGTACCCACCGATTTCGCAATAAAGTTTAATTTGTATTGCATTAATTCCAGCGCCCTCTTCCACCCGATCTCCCCGCCGCTCCCCTCGCCGGCGTCCCCCCCCGCGCCGCGCC
The DNA here is from genome assembly GCA_948473455.1 of Teleiodes luculella. Classification (NCBI taxonomy): domain Eukaryota; kingdom Metazoa; phylum Arthropoda; class Insecta; order Lepidoptera; family Gelechiidae; genus Teleiodes; species Teleiodes luculella. The sequence goes on from OX419608.1 coordinate 984,387, forward strand.
CCGCCTCACCCCCGCCGAGACCCAAGAAGGATGCCAGTAAGAAGCTCAGAATGGGACCCAGCACTGGGCTGTTGGGTGAGTGGTCAAAGTCATAGTCAAAGAAAACAAGGTCTTGCAATGAGGAAGTGTCCTAAAAAAATCTAATTAGTCCGTCAGTTAGATTACTAAAAAATAATGTACGTGTATTTTTTTTTTGTCTGGGAAACGAAAAATGCCGACGATACAGCACTTTGAAATTTCCAATGACGACACGCCGCCATACAAATTGTACGGAAAAAGTGACGTCATAGTACTCTTCTCCTACATTTTAAAACGATATATCTTCGTAAAATTGAAAAAAAAAAAACGTGTTCAATTTTTTTCGATAATCTAACTGACGGACTAATTATAATCGATTTATTTTTTCCAGGACACTTCCCTCACTTGTGTTTGCCTTGTGTCTGGATGTTTTATATTTATATTTATATGTGTATGTATATCAGCTGTCTGACACCCATAGTACAGGCTCGGCCTAGTTTGGGCTCAGATGGCCGTGTGTGAGATGTCCCACATATTTAAATTTATTTATGTTTTGATTTATTGATGATGACAAGTGGTTGCCTGGAAGAAATTGCTACCTAAGCAATAAGGCCGCTAATTGCATATTTTCTGTATTATTTGTGTAAGTGTCTGTACTTGGGTCTGCGCTGTTCATCCTTGTCTATTAACACGCATTCGACAAGGATGTACAGCGCAAGATGACGTAGGTTTGTGTCAGTCACGTGGTCTAACGGTTAGACCTTGTTTTCTTAGACCATGTGTGCAATAAAGAATATTTGCATTTCATTTCATTTCATTTTTTGGACATTGCAGGCAGCTTCGAAGAGTCAGCTTTAAAGGGCCGTCTCGAACCTGTGGCTACCGTGGCCGGTTTCACCGCCGAGCTGGGGGCTTCGGGGGCTTTCTGTCCCGCGCACCGCCGCCTCCCCGTGACTGTGTTCTTTTACGCGCCCGGAGGGACCAACGCGCCTTACATGGTGAGTTGCGAAATGTCCCTTTCTCAAAATGACAATTTCCGTAAATGACGAATCCTCGAAAAGCCATTTTATCAAAATGACACTTTTTCTAAACACCAACTTATTTTTTTTCTTTTTTTTGGATTGACCAATGCTTGTGTCGAAAAAGGACGATCAATCAAGCTTCGGTGAAGACTTAAAGCCATTTTCTCATAATGACACTTTCTCTAAATGTCAATTTTATCGAAATGATACTTTCTCACACTTATGAGACATGTTATTGGGTTTTTAGTGATGATTTAGTTTTATTAAGAGTACCGATATTAAAATGCCTAAGTATGATAATAATAAGTAATCGCAAAGGCTTAGAATCACTTTCTCATATTGTCCATTTCTCAAAATTCTACTAATATTATAAATGGACCATAGATTACGACGATGAGAGCTTAAAACCATCGTTGCGATATATCTACGGACCGACCTGCGGATAGTGTATGTCATGGTCCAAGAAAACAAGGTCTTACAATTGGACCACGTGACTGACACAAGCCTACGTCATTTTGCGCTGTTCAAACTTGTCTATTACACGCATTCGACAAGGATGAATAGGCAATATGACGTAGAAATGTCGTGATCTCGTGTCAGTCACGTGGTCTAATTGTAAGACCTTGTTTTCTTGGACCATGGTGTAAGTGTTGTGTGCCGTGTTGTTCGTAATACACAAAATCAAGAGAGGGTAGATGGAGACGAATACGCCCGCTCTTCACTATAGCAGTATCCACATCGTAGCCTTCAGTCAGCTCGCGACCACGGCAGGTACAACCCCGCCGAAACAACGTATTGTAAAATATACCTATTTAAATTATCGTGTCGTCGTTAACAGCTCATATATGTCCCCACCGAGGGGCTTGAGCCTACCCTGATACCAGGGTGAATAGGCCTTAGTCGACCACGCTGGCCCAGTGCGGGTTGGTCACGAACACACAACCTTTTAATTTCTTCGCAGGTGTGTGCAGGTTTCCTCACGATGTTTTCCTTCACCGTAAGATCGTCGAATAAACGTACATATGAATTCGAAAATCGAAAACACATTGGTACGTGCCGAGGTTTGAACCCGCGAACTTCGGAATGGAAGTCAACGGGCCTAGCCACTATCGTGTAAAGACTCGTAAATATAGAAAATAGTGTGATAAACCAAGTGAATTAATTTATACTCAATCCTATCATTGTTTTTCTCTTTTCCAGGGCCACATAAACTTAGGCCCGAATGGGTACCGCGTCTCCCGTTCCGGCACGATCCAAGTGTCCCTATTCAACCCCCACGGGACTCTGGTGAAGATGTTTGTGGTTCTGTACGACCTGACTTGTATGCCCCCAATGGCCCGCACGTTCCTCAGGCAGAGGACCCTGTACATGCCTGCTGGGGCGGAGTCCCCGTCGCCTCACGAACTGCATAAGTGGCTGCGCTATTTGATTCATCTTCGGTGAGTGTTGCTTGCTGGTTTCGTGCTAAAAGCAAGTGACCGTTTAGTCAATTTTAGATAGATAGATGAAACGTTTATTCAAGAGTACCTAACAGTACAAACACAACGAAATAATACAGTTTTTACAATAATAACAGGTTACAATATGTACCACACCCCTAAATAGGCCCTAACTCAGCATGAACTTTACAAAAATGGCCACTTTTTCGTAATGAATATACTGCTTTTCTCAAAATGACCACTTTACTAGAATGACCACTTTTTCATTATGTCTACTACTTTTCACAATATTACCTCTGTCCCTGACCAAAGAAATAAGAAACTTGCTTTGGGGGCGCCACTTGTATATTTTTACGACTATGGCAACAATTTCCCTTATAACATTAGTTCCATTGAAATTTCGCAATATGGCGAGGCTTCTTATTTCTTTGGTTGGGCTGTCTGCTAGTAAATATTTATTTATTTGGTTTGGTGTGGTGGTTTCGTGCTAAAACGAAGTGACCCTTTAGGTATTTAGACACAGCCAGTACTACTTATCTCAAAATGACCACTTTACTATAATGAACACTTTTTCATTATGTCTACTACAACGGATAACATCTGTTAAGTTCACATGAACTAGGATAGATGGAGCTAGTGTGCACTTTAAACGCTTATGGTTTGTTTCATATAAATCCGGACAAAAGGTCATTGACTGCATACAATGCGCACTTTTTTTTTTTTCAAACGATTCGATAAAACTATAGGAAATTATCGCAATATACGTAATTTTGGCATACCGTAGTAGAAGGCGGGTGAGCGTGTGACCTTGCCAGACATTTTGGCGTTACATTTTTAATAACTTTCAAGAAAAGAAAGAGGTCAATGAACTTTTGTCCGGATTTATATGTAACAGACCATAGTAAGAAGCGATAAAGAATTCGTTGACTTGACAATGGCTCAAAGTAACACCCGCCAAAGCGCCAAAACCAGAAAAAAAAAAGTGTTCGTTGGGCTTCAACAGAGTTTCGGTAAAGGTAGCCTTTCGAACCGAGCGTTAATGACACTGACGCTGCAACACGAAAAATAATAATGGACTTACGGTGATGGATTTAAGAATGAATTTACTCAAAAGTGAGTTGTCGCGACGACACAGACACCGGTAACGCCGCGTCACTGTCGCATGCCTCCAAAGTCCACCTTAAATACATCAACTTAGAGTCCACCATTATTTTTCGTGTAGTAGCGTCATTCACTGACGCACGATTCGATACCTTTAGCCAAAGAAATACGGATTCGAGTCCCTGCCCTAGCTCAATATTTTTAAATTTCGCATTAGCATTGACGAAATGCCATTTTATTTTTTCCAGATTCATGACTTCGAAATCGGGCAAACTGTACTTACACACCGATATACGCATCCTTGTATCTCGCAAAGCTGACGTGGATACAGCCACCGCGCACTCCGCTCTCTTCCGCCCGATTTCAGCCAATCACAGCCCGCCAGCCGCAACAACCAGAACCAATCAGAACGCCGGAAAAAACAAAACGGATAACAACGCGTCACCGCCGGCCAATCAGAAAGCGGGGACGTCGGGGTTGACCAATCGCGGCCCGAATCGAGTGTTTGGGGGTTGCAGTGAATTTGAAGACAGCAAAATGAATCAGATTGGTTACGATAATCAAAATGGCGTTTCTTATGAACTGCGCAGTTTTACCTACGCACCTGACAATCCTAGGTATTCCCCTCGATAATATTGGGCTAGATTTAAACACGGAATGATGTATTTGTTTTTAGTGCCTGTATAGTGCGATATGGACGTTTATGTTAATCTGTATGTAATTAAAGAAAAAGAATATATTTTTGGTTTTTATAAAAATGTGTTTTTTTACTTAAGTTGTCAATTTATAACATAAAATTAAATTAACCTTTTAATCGCCAAGTATATTTTCTAAGAACTTGCTCCCACCGCCATAGAAACAAAATCTGTATCAATCAGTCAAAACATAAGTCTTATTTATGAGACGGCGGCGTTGTGAGCTCGATTTGGTAAGTCTTATATTTCAGACCATGGCGGTTAAAAGGTTAAAAACCCCCGCTACATATCCGTTACTTGATCCTTTCAACGACTAGAAATGAGCTGATAATCTTCAAATGGCTGAAGATATTTTCTTGGATCATAGCTAAGAACACTCTCGAATGCGACACCTTGCAAACAAAAAAAACTAGATCAAAATCGGCGCATCCGTTTAGGAGCTACGATGCCACAGACAGACAGACACACACATACATGAAACTTATTATAACACCCCTCTTTTTCATCGGGGGTTAAAATGTCATTCTGTAAGCTCAAAATTAGATTACCTACTTATCGTACAAAAGTAGGTATGTTTTCATAGTATTCAGCTTCGGTATTCAGTGACAAATTAAGATATATAGACGTAATGCTAAAAGGACAATTCGAGAATGAGTTATTTTGATCATAGTAATTTATATATTTTTGTCATTATCCATATTCACACGCGTTTTTATCTCAAAAAAAGTTCCAAAATAGATTCCCAATGAGCAATTTTTTTAAATTTCCTTGAAAGTAAGACAATTATGTTATGAATAAAACCAAAATCAAAAAAAATTAAACGATTAACCATTTATTAATGAAAATAAATAAATATCCACACACATACAAAATAAATTAAACCAAACACTCCTATGGCATAACACTGGAAAACTTAAGTTAATAAATAAATAATTTTGAATTAACTTAAGTAATTGACTTAAATATAAACTTACATAATGGTTACGTACGGACACCCATGCAACGAATGACAGCTTGAAATTAAGAAAAAAACGAGCTTCCTTTAAGATTTCCACAGATGACGCTACCTAGTAAAATAGTGAGAACAGTATGATTTGTTGTGTAGACTTTTTGACGTTTTTTGTCGGATTGTACATGGTTCTGACTGAAATTAGTTTTAGGAGATTTAGTTGATTAATTTGTATATTTATTTATAATTCAATACTTCTGTATTTATTATTAAAATATTTACTAGTGCCATCTGTTGAAATGTTTTGTAACGATTTTTTACGGGGTGTACGAATATACCTCTATCCTTATCATAGCTTTGTAATAAGATAGGGAGAGAGATACCCAGATATGTATATTGGTACAAAAAATATGACATTATTATGCTACATATTATGCCCTTTGGAAAGTTGCTTACTTCTTACAAGAGGAAAAATAAATAAATTGAACAAACATTTTCATTCGTATAAAAGTAAGTAACAGGTTGAATAAGATGTGGAAATCTCGGGCAGAAATAACAACTTATTTTTAATCCTATCTATATTATTTAGTAACAATTTGGTCTAATTCTTATTCGATCCTTTTCGCAAATGGTATATATTTTGATCTAGACCGCTTGCTATTTATCATCTCGTGCATTCGAAAGAACTAGATAATAATGGAGATTATATTATTATTTTAAGCCTTTAGTAATGTATAAAAATATCGAAATACTAAATGCCCCTCCATCAGATTATAATAGTTAAGAAACGACATACACTTGAACTTGGTCTTTTTCAGCACGGGACAAAATGCGAATCGGACAAATTGCGACTAAATAACTTAAAAGTCTTAAGGCTATTTTTTAACGAACATAATTATTAATCACTTTCCAATGAGGCTGTGGTCTTGTAGTAATATTTTTGACTTAGTCTTAAAAAAAAAACGACGTTTATTCGACGCTCTTTCGGTGAAGGAAAACATCGTGAGGAAACCTGCACACACCTGCGAATAAATTCAAAGTTTGTGTGTGAAGTTGACCAACCCGCACTGGGCCAGCGTAGTCGACTAAGGCCTATTCACCCTGATGTCAGGGTAGGCTCGAGCCCCTCGGTGGAGAATATGAGCTGTTAACGACGTGTTTCTCACGTATATTGGAGAGTGTAGAGCGAGCTTTAGAGGGGAAATATTCCCGGGAACAGTAGATGACTAATCGGAAGTATTCAAAGCTGTATGATGGTGATAGATGTAAATGGACATAATTGCTGTCAGTAACGAATTATGGTTAATTTTTCTTTCGGGCCCCTGCGATACAGGCTATAATAATATTTAATAATATTTATTTGTAATCACAAAATGTACATTTTCTTGAACGCGTTGAAGCTTGCGTTAGTTTGTACTGTACTACAAGCTTCAGTGCCTTCCCCTTATTGCTACTACTGACTGTGTTACAACAACAAGTATAACAGAAAAATAAAAAAGTTAATTGAATAGATGGCCGAATTTTGTATTCAGATGGTTTTAGGTGTGTGTATGATGTTAGCGTTAGTGTGTGCGTGTGTGTGTGCGCGTGTGCATGTGTGTGTTTATGGGTGTGTGGGTGTGTGGGTGTGTGTGTGTGTGTGTGTGTATGTGTGTGTGTGTTTGTTTACTGAGTTTTTTCGAAAAGCTTTTCAGTTGCTTCATAGTCAAGAGCAGCCAGAGTTTTTTTTACAACTTCCTTAAATTTATGATTGCTGTAGGTTTTTGTAATTTTTATGTCAGATATTAAATTATTATAGAGCATAGGTGCACAATAATTATAGAACCTTCGGGCAGCTACTGTTTTGACTCTGGGTAAGGGACATTTCACGATTCGTTTTTCACAAGGTGGTAGGTTTGGGATCGAGTAACGATGGTATCTACGAAGACTTTCGCTTATGAACAATTGCCTAACCGACAATACTTCGGCTTTTTCGTACAGGTTTTTAGTTGGGTATCTGTAGGGGAGGTGCATCATCTTAGTGCAGGGTCCGCTGTACTGTACCTGACATGCTTATTGTATCTTACTAGTGTTTTAAGTATCTTTTTGTAGTCAGATTTAATTGTATAACTGGTTTTGGTAATAAATTATTATTATTATTATAGATAAGGGAGAAATGTGGAGTAATAGAAGATGTTGTGACGAGAATTGAGAGAGGGATGCTAAATTGGTTTGGTCGCGTGGAGAGAATGTGTGAAGAGAGAATGACTAAACAGATTTATAAGGCGAGAGTGGAAGGAAGCGTTGGAAGGGGAAGACCAAGACGAGCGTTTCAAAATCAAATCGGGGACGTTCTGACAAAAGGTCAGGTCAAGAGTACTCTAAACCGACGAGCATGTATGAGGAGATTAATGAGTGTGGATGAAGCGAAAGATCGTAGCAAGTGGAAGGAAGTGGTCTCTGCCTACCCCTCCGGGAAAGAGGCGTGAGTTTATGTGTGTATGTATGTATGATTGTAATGTATGTCCGTTAAAAAATGAGTTGTTAGTAGTTATTAAGTACGTTGGCGGATAGCGTGGGCTAATATAGGGCGGCTATAAGCTTGGGCAGTCCTATCCACGTGCCCACCGTAGGGAATGTTCACGTCGAAGTCAATTTCAGCGTCATCTGTTTCTTGTTGCTGTGGAAAACAAAAAAATTGGTTAGAATACAAAGTAAAAATATAAAACTGTAGAGGTCGAAAATCTGACAGAAAAAAAATGCCATAAACCGAGTCAGGGGGATGTAAGAAGTGAAATACAACATAACAAAATAATTTTCTTTTTTTTGTTTCTCTGTCTGTTTGTTTGTTTGTACGGTCTAATCTCCGAAACTATTGGACCGAATTGAATGAAATTTTGCATGGTGGTTCTTTACATCCCTGGTCAACATCTTGGATAATTTTAATCCCGGAAAATTAAAGAGGTCCCGTGGGATAGTTAAAAATTACTGCCGCGGGCAGACAGTAATAAGTGGTTGCCTATAATGATGGTGACGTCATGGTTTGTTAGAAAACAAGCAAGAACGAATTTCGGTACTGCCATTATGCCCTCCGTGGTGTAGTTGGTAAGCACGTTGGCTGCGTATAGGACGAAGGTCGTGGGTTCAAGTCCTGCCGAAAAGTTCGCGTTTTTGGTTGTTTTATATGAATCTAAAAATATACTTTTTAAGGCTTTCACGATTGTTTTCATACTGGTATTATATTATTCTGATTTGAATTGTGGTTCTCATAAAAAGCAATAACAGAGATACCTAATATAATACTAGTTACACTAGACCACGGCAAATATCCCGTTTGAGATCGTAATTCGTTACCAAAATAAAAATGTTAGTAAACAATAAAACGTTGATGGAATCCTTACTATTAAATTATTCCCTTTTTGCTTATGTATGGTTAAACTGAGTTTGTTACGTAGGTTCGAATAATGTTTTTGCGAATTTTCTTGTATTTGGCTCACCAGTTTGAAAGATCAAATTATTTAGTCATATAAAGAAAAACGGCTTTTATTGAAAATTATGCCAACATTTTCTGGTAACATTCAATAAGAATAATTATAATTACTTATAATAAATGATAAATTCTTTATTGCTTTAAACTTTTTGGTAACAATGTGTCGATTGCAATCTCCAGTACTTCATCATACTTCATAATATCATACTGAAATTATAAAGAGGAAAGATTTGTATTTTTTTGTGTGTGTGTGTGTGTATGTTTGTAATTAATAAACTCAAAAACTACTGCACCGATTTCAAAAATGTGTGTATGTACTATTACTATGTACGATGTGTATATATTAGACTTGGGTGATAAATAACGTCACAGTGAAAAAGTCACAGTGATCAGGTGCCTGCAAAAGTCACTGTGACTTTTTAGAAAATAACAACGTTCCAAAATAACGTTGTTACTTCGCGGCTTCCAAGTCGTTCCGAGCGCGACCGCGCCGCGCGTTATTTGTCACGGTTGGCGCCAAGCGGCCGCGCTCCCGCCCGGTCCGCGGCGGCGACCAATCATCGGTACGTAGATTCGGCGATATAACCAATATGGCGATTATTGCAAGCGCGCGACGACGACAGAGCAACAAGTATAGTAGACACGGAAACTATAAAAAAATGTCTTATTTGATTATTATTTTTTTCGATACTTATAGGATAATGTAACAAATATTTAGTAATTACGGAACTTGGAATTAAAAAGTGTGAAGGATATTTTGTGATCAACTGTTCAGTCAGTCACTCTCGCCCGCGCTCAACTATAATCGACTATCGTTATGATTCCAAGTTCCAACCGTTCCACCTAGTTATCTAAGTTCCAATCCCAATGTCGTTCCATGTAACCGACAAGTAACGACGTGACAAAGTCACGGTGATTTTTCACAGTGATTTTTTTGGAACTGGAACGACAGTCACGGTGATCGCAAAATAACGACTTAGCCCATGTCTAGTATATATGCGTAAATAATCGCCTTAATTAAAAAGGCAACGTCAAAAATTTTGTATTAACATATAATTGACTGTAGAGAATTAAGTCTGCCGAGAAGGGAATTTTGGACGTCATCCAACGCCGAAGACATGCCGTTACCGAGTTTTAATAACTATCCAACGCCATCTAGTGCCCTTTAATATAATCACACACACAATCATCGTACCTCTTCAGGTAATAATTACCCTTTAGGTAACAACGCCCGCACCCGCCGGCGGGGGCGCGGCCAGAACCAAAATTGAAAATCAGAGACGGAGCCCTCAGGCGTCGTCTCCTTCACGATGTTTTTCAATATCAACGCGCTAGGCCGTGGTCCGAGGCTCCCTTGAGCCGCCCCTAGACGCGTTGGTATATGACTTTTTTTGGGGTAGAGTCTTCTACTCCCCCGCAAGTCCGGTGAAGCTTGATTGGTCGTAGTTTTTCCCGTGGGAATGAGAAATTTTCCCGCGGTAAATCGTAGCCTATGTTCTTTCCTAAGGTCTATTCTATCTTTGTGCCAAGTTTCACCAAAATCGGTTCAGTAGTTTCGGAGCTCATTCAATTATTAGGAATATTTTAGGTATTTTTTTTACACCTTGGGTTACATTATTAAAGTTTTAGTCTGTGGTTTTAGTAAAGATCCCTAATTTTTTTGAAAAAAAAAAATAGCCTTATTTTACTCAGGGATCATTTAGCTTCTCAATAGTGAAAGTTTTTTTTAAATCGGATCAGTAGGTAGTTTCGGAGCCTATTCGATGCAAACAAACAAACAAACAATCAAACCTTTCCTCTTTATAATATTGGTATAGAGATTAGTATAGGTAAAGAGGAAAAATTTGCTTATATCGATTAAGCTCCGAAACTACTGAAGCGATTTTAATGAAACGCGAACTATCAATACCATGGCAAACAAAGTAAAAAGAGAAATTAAACCCTGGTAAATGAAAATCTGGTAAAAATATTTCAGTATGACAATAAAGTATGGAAAGTAAAAAAAAAATACAATCGTCCGTTTCCGGTAAAAACATATTTAATATTAAAATTTTCGGATCTAAGAACCGGTAACCGTACCATCGTTTACGTGATCTACGTTCGTAACTTCGTACGACTAGTCGTATGAAGAACATCGACGGTTGCGTTTCGTCGACGAAAAAAGTGTACGTAAATAATCGGGACAAGGCGTGACTGTCTGTATGTATGTATGTACAACACGATGTGTGTGTGTGTGTGTATGCGTAAATAAAAATCGCCTTATAAAAAGGCAATGCCAAAAATTCAAAATTATTGTGCTTTTCCACTCTCAGTGGACAAAGCTCGCCGGGCGGGAATTTTGGAAGTCATCCAACGCCGAAGACATGCCGTTACCGAGTTTTAATAACCACCCAACGCCATCTAGCGCCCTTTAATAGAATCACACACGCAATCATCATACATACCACAGAATACCAAATCGAAGGAAGAACATCGACATGCGTTTCGTCCATGAAGGAAAAAAAATCCGCGCCCATAAATAAAAAAAATAAAAAAGCGTAGTAATAATCGGGACAAGGCGTGACTGACTGTTTGTTTGTTTGTATGCATGAAGGAAAAAAAAAATCCACGCCCATATGGAGTAGTAATCATGCCTATTTTGTATCGAAACCAATGCGGCCGCTCAGAGGGGTGGGAGGGTAGGTGGAAGCGGGAGACGGGGTTTATCTTTTAACTCTATCACACATCTTTGAATACGTTAAGTTAGAAAAGGATAGAGACATTCATGTTATGACATGCCCAATTAAAAACAAAATATCAATAAAGTATGACATTTATTTGTCTTTATTTGGCATGTAAAAAACAAAAAACTTCATGGTTGCTGAATTTGAAAATAGTGATGTGATGTGGTATGAAGCGTAACGTATATTTATCGATTATTTACTTAAATTTTATCACCATGGCTATTGTACACATACATCTTATGACCATTACAAATTTTATCACCATGGCTATTGATCACACATACACATCTGATGGTAAGTGGTCACTGTCGTCCAGGACATCTGCAACTTAGGGTAGCAGACACGGTGCAGGCCTTTGAGATGTCTGTAGACTTGTCTTTTGAAGGACCCCAAATTGTTGTGCAAAGGAAACACCTCGAGAGGGAGATCATTCCACACCTTGCACGTGAGCAGTAAAAGCGTTATCCACGTACGTTAGTTCGAGATCACACATCCAGGTAGTGAGGATGAAATCTATCACTTATCGGAATTAGATATAAAATTGCAAGGACCGCGTCAGATTAAACATAAACAAATAAAAATACATTACAAATTTTAAAACAATATTTTTAATTTATATTTTTAACTATTAACATTATTGTATAACGTATTTACATTACGTGTAAAAAAACTTGACCACCTATTTTTCTCGTAAATTTATCATTGATGTTGACATACCTAATATTTATTACAATGTAAATCATTATCAACTAGCTTCCCGCCGCGGCTCCGCCCGCGTTAAGTTTTTCCCGTGGGAATGAGAAATTTTTATATATATATTTTTTTTAATATTCATAGCCGATATATTAGCTGGACATCCGTCTGATGTTACAGACACGACTTTAATGCCAGATTCGTGACATTAAAGTAAACGTACATACAGCTGTTTTCCAGATGGGATAGCTGGTAGAGATTATGGATTTCTGAGGATAGATAAAACTACTTTTACATTTACCTTGTGATATAGGTTTTCGGTTGGAATGGCATCTTTATGAAGTCTTTTTCTGCCGGCTTCAGTTAATTCGTAATTACTGTTATTAAAATGAGCTGAGCAGACTCTGCTATATTTGGTTGGAATCCAATCTTTGTCTCTCCCGCATGTTGGCACCCATTTACGTTTTTGCGCCAGATCTTTTGGAAAACTGCGATAAATAAATGAAATAAAAAAGTAATTAGCTGATGACTCGATTTTATATTATTTTTTATCGACTACTTCACATCACTAAAAATCAACAACAATTTTCTGCTAAAAACTTGACCACGAAAAATGTAAAAACCAAGCGGTTTACTACTCACCAGAAAAATGTGATACCAGCAAGCTTTGTAGTTTTGCTTGCGGCATGGTTTCGGCACAATTTCACCGCACAATTCACCATTTCGTGTTATTTATTTTATTTCTGATATTTTATGACAGTGATGTTGTCCATGTACGAGTATTTGAAAGAAAAGTGTGAATGTGTGTGTGAGTTGCAAAATTGTATCATAGCCGGCACCCATAGTACGTTTTGATTACTACTCCATTTGGGCGCGTAAAATTTTTTCTTCCTTCATGTTTGTATGTATGTATTATGAATGAATGACGTGTGCATGCGTAAATAATCGCCCTAAAAAAAAGGCAATGCCAAAAATTGAATACTTATACGTTGAATGTGACAAAGCCTGCCGAGAAGGGAATTTTGGACGTCATCCAACGCCGAAGACATGCCGTTACCGAGTTTTAATAACCACCCAACGCCATCTAGCGCCCTTCAATAGGATGCGCTCTTCGAAAATTAGGTATACTTAGTACAAAGAAGTTAAAAAGATAGTATTTACTGAAAATTATCGTACGATTTGTAAATAAGGTATAAATTAAGAAATACTATGTGTAATTTATTAGAGACACTAAATTGAAATGTTTTATTTGGATAATAATTAGCAATAAGTAATAAAAAATACTAATAAAAACATATAATATATATACAAATAATATAATATGGTACTCAGGACGGTGGTGGTGGGAGAGCAGTATTTAAAGGGGTCTATATTAAAATCCATAATTGAAAATGTATATGTTACGGCTAAAACCCGAAGTGCGGCTACACCTAGTTTTAGCCGGTTAGAACTAGGTGTAGCCACTTACTCTTGGTTAAACCTAGTACGAGCCGATTGTTTTGGGGTAAAACTAGGTCTATCCTTCATCATGCCGGCTACAACTAGGTCTGGCCATTCCCTGTTGGATAAAACTAGGTCTATCCGATATCATTCCGGCTAGAACTAGGTTCAGACAATCCCTGTTGGATAAAACTTAGATGGGTGTCCCGCCACGCCTTCCTTCCGCCCCGCGTCTCACTCATGACTCACAGCATCTGCAGCAGCGGCGCGGTGAAGGGCATAGCGAGGCACGCGCCTCTGCAGGTTGTGAGCGCCAGGTGCTGCTGATCTACTGCAGCGGGCCTAGCATACGCGTTTACGTGGGACTTGAGAAATGAAAGACAAAAAATGTCCATTTGGGGGATTTTGTCATTTGTTGCGAACATACCGGGCGTTTTGAGAAACTCAATAATCGTGAAATCATTTTGTCAATTTTTGTCACTGGAACTAGTAAATACTATGAAATACTATGGTTACCTAATACCGTTCATTCAATACTAGCCGATCCGTGCTTTTGACAGATATTAAAATAACACTGTTTTACGAAAGAAAGGGATCGCGCTATACAAAAGTTGATGTTGTTTTCTTTATCTAAATTTGCTGTTTATTTTCATTTAGTGAGTTATTAATCACACCGGACGTGTAAAAAAAAAAGTTACAAAAAAAGTAAACAAACAAAATCAAATTTTATTTATAGATGTTAGCACGATTTATTCGTGTTTAAACAAAAAAACAGCTAAAAACAATAAGTAAGTACACACACATGTTACATTTACCTTAATGTAACTAGTTAATGCAATGATATTCATCTAACTTTGTTTGTTTCAGAGGAAAATACTGCGTGTTGAACCATTATTCAAAAATCTTGTTCTACCCGTTTCAATAGGAAGATTTCCTGAAGTTAGCTCTCTGACCGATTTAAATGGCCCTCGAGAACAGCTGCAAAAGAAGTAGCAGCAGTGGAAAAAGCTGCAAATAATGTTTGTGTAAGCAACGCTACTCAACGAGTTCTACTTGTTGTTGTTGGAATCCTAAGGTACCCAGGGGATACATAGGGCCTTCAAGAGATTCTTCCAGTTCCCCCTGTCCTGCGCCGTGGCCTTGGCTTCGCTCCACGTAACTCCGAGTTCTACTTGGCGTGATTTCAACCAAAAACCCAAGCAAAAAATGAAGAATTGCATGTCAGAAAGTCAACTTAGTGCATGTAAAAGTGCCTAGTCCAAAGCCTGATTCTTCGGTAGTGGCTTTAGACACTATGTTTTGTGGTTCTTTCTCAAATAAACTGCTGTAAGAAACCCTTAAATTGTGTTAGTAAATTAGTGTAAAGCATAGTGCAATGTGCCTTAGGTCTCTGGAAGTGAGGAAACTGGGATAAATATTATTTAGCAGTAGGTACCAAAAAGATACAATTTTAACAATTATGTGTAACGAAGATAAGGTAGGTGTAATGAAGATGAGGAGTGCTATACTTACTTCTTACTCTTACTTTTATTATGTTATCAGACTACTATAATACTCATGTATTGTAGTTAAATATTTATAACCATTATATACTTAGTATGCTAGTTCCTCATAGTTAAAAGAAAGCTAAATTAGTAACTATAACGGCTGCAGTTGTAACTGAATCAACAAATTTAGTGTTTAGGTTTTAAAAAGAGGGAAAGGTGACATGATTTTTTATTTATTTAGTTATGTAAGACCACATTTATTATGCATTGTTGAAATAATAAATAAACAATTTACTTTGTAATAATGTTGACTATGTTAATTTGTTTACTAGAATAGAAGTAATAGTTGATAAATAAATAATGTATCAAAAAATATTATTTTATTTCATCGGATTGATATTGATTTCTAACTAGACTTGTAGACTTGTTTAGTTATTTACTTACATCTAGTTAGATTATATAGTATTGAACCGCTTGTAGTTTTAAATTCCCTATAACCAGGGACAAAGATTCTTTACCCATGCTATAACTATATGCGCAGGGAAGTAATTAAATCTCTGAATGTGGCTCATGCATTTCTTTCTAACCCCCGATGTGAGGCAAAGATACTTTATGGGCAAAAACTCGATTTAGCCAGTCATATTGGCAAAGGCATACTAGAGACTTAGCCCAGCGTTGGGTTTTACTAGATTATTGATGAAGGAAAGTTAATAAAAGTATGTCAGCTTATTTACTTCATGGACTAAGCGTAGGTAAGTAGTACTAAGCTTGGGTTGTGATCGGTTCCAAATCTGAGTCTCCGACAAAGTCCTTACAAACGAAGTTTACAAAGATCTCTTGAATGAGCACTTCCTTTCTATCGCTGTTCTTTTTCTAAATTTAATAGAAGCATGCTGATTAAAACTCTTTATTACTTTGTCTGCAATCTATGAATGTTGTTGTTGTTGTTGTCCTATGGTACCCCAGTGGTACAGAGGGCCTTCGTGAGAAGTTTCGAATCTATGAATAGTGTAATATTAATTACTTACAACTATAACATATCTATTGTTTGTTTGTTTGCATTGAATAGGCTCCAAAACTACTGAACCGATTTTAATGAAACTTGGTACACAGCTAGTATAGACTTTGGGGAAGAACATAGGCTACCTTTTACCGCGGAAATAATCCTCATTACCACGGGAAAAGCTGTTAACGCCAGCGGAGCCGCGGGCGGAAACCTAGTAAAATAGCAAAAGCTAACGGAAGAGAACATCTTTCAATTACTTTAGTTTAGTGTGTACAAACATCCTTATAGGCAAACAATGAAGAAAATACGATTTTTCAGCCAATATTACAGTCCCATAAAACCCACAAAGAATCTCACGCTCCGTATTTGAGGTTGATAAATATTGACAAATTAGCCTTATGAAACTGTCATTTTGCGACAAATGAGTCGTAAAAAGTGGTGGTATGTTCGCAATTCTGAGAAAAACAAAAAAAAAAAAAAAAAATTGTCAACCCACATGGAGTTTGATAAAACACTGACGTCACAACGTGCATCCATATTCGCTAAATTGACAAAATTTCAAAATGGCGGCGTTTTCGTGACATTTTGACAGCTCCGTAAGGGATTTAGAGTTTGTCACAACTGGCGTGTTAGCCCCGCTGGTCTACTAGCGAGTGTGACTCACTGTCTGCAGCAGCAGCGCGTGTCTTAGTTTTATCCTACAGGGATTGGCTGTACATAGTTGTAGCCGGCATGCTATCGGCAGAGCTTTTTTTAGATATTAAAAAAACATCCAATAATAAGAAACGTAGAGAGTTTTTTTATTATTATAAATCACATTGTAATATTAACACAAATTATTAGGAGTACAATTTTTAATATAATAGGAACATTTTTTTAACAACAGACAATAGTTGCATAATATAATTTAAAGGATATTATTATAATTATAAATCACACTTTTATAATCTAGTTTTAATAAAAAAATATCTAGTTTTATCCAACAGGGATAGTCTGGACCTAGTTCTAGCCGGAATTATATCGGATAGATCTAGTTTTATCCAACAGGGAATGGCCGGACCTAGTTGTAGCCGGAATGATGAAGGATAGACCTAGTTTTACCCGAAAACAATCGGCGCGTACTAGGTTTAACCAAGAGTAAGTGGCTACACCTAGTTTTAACCGGCTAAAACTAGGTGTAGCCGCACTTCGGGTTTTAGCCGTAACATATGTTCAACACGATGTGTGTGTTGTGTGTGTGTGAGTGTGTATGCATGCGTAAATAAAAATCGCCTTATTTAAAATGGCGATGCCAAAAATTCAAAATTATTGTGCATTTCCACACTAAGTGGACAAAGCTCGCCGAGCGGGGAATTTCGGAAGTCATCCAACGCCGAAGACATGCCGTTACCGAGTTTTAATAACCACCCAACGCCATCTAGCGCCCTTTAGGATCACACACACAATCAAACAGTGTTGGAATTGCGCTCTTCGGTATACTTAGTACAAAGAAGTTAAGGGGCTCTACCAAGCTAAGTGGCGCCGCCACCCTTTAAAAAATAATAACTCGGAAAATAATCAATTTTTAAAAAATCCGGTCCACAGAACTGGAGTCGGGGTGCTGTAGGATATATAGAAGCAATTAAATTAACTTTATTTATTGTATCTCGCTGTAGTTAGAGATAGGAAATTTGCGAAAAACGGCCACTTTTCGCATTTTTTCTATCTATAACCACATTGAATTATAATAAACATATGTGATTGCTTCTATATATCCTACAGCACACCGACTCCAGTTCTGTGGACCGGATTTTTGAAAAAATGATTATTTCCCGAGTTATTATTTTTTAAAGGGTGGCGGCACCACCTAGCGTGGTAGAGCCCCTTAAAAAGATAGTATTTACTGAAAATTATCGTACGATTTGTAAATAAGGTATAAATTAAGAAATACTATGTGAAATTTATTAGAGACACTAAATTGAAATGTTTTATTTGGATAATAATTAGCAATAAGTAATAAAAAATACTAATAAAAACATATAATATAATATAATATATACAAATAATATAATATGGTACTCAGGACGGTGGTGGTGGGAGGTAGGGGTCTATATTAAAATCCATAATCGATAAATGTCATAACGATTAAAATCCATAATTTTGAAATACATATATTTAAAAGCCCTAACTTTAATATGAATACTATTAGTATGTATAATAATTAAGAAATATTTTGACAAATATAGTAAACATATTATATTAAATTATTATTTTTATCACCGAAAATGCTGTTTCTCTTATCTTCTTTTTACCAAAATATCTTAAATTTATGATTTTGAAAGATTATACAATTATGGATTTTAATAGTTATGCTAAATAATGGTATGTATTTTTGAATTATGGATTCTAATTGTTATACCTACTATTTAAAGTTATGGCAAGTCTGTTATGGATTTTCATAATAGGGATATTTATGTTATGCAATTTAAGGGGCACCCATTTAAAGTCATGGATTTCCTTCATTGCCACAACGCGTTGAGATTGAATAGCATGTCAGCCACGACACGACGCGAATTTCGCTACGGTATTTCTGTGATTGCCACAACGCGTCGTGCGCGTTTTCATTAGAGCCATAACACTTTCGCCATGTGGATGTTTTACTGTGACCACAAAGCGTTGTGAGCTATTTTTCCGCTCACTGAGCGTTTTCGATCTTTGAGCATAACATTTGTATATGTCTCAACCAATAATAATAAATATACGGCCTCGTATAATTAACTTGACTTTATCGTAAATATTCATGACATGACAATACAGTACAGTGGATGAATGGAAAGGAACTTTAAAAAGATAGTATTTTCGCGTACGATCCCTTAATTAGGATCGTATATAGTATTTACTATAAAATTATCGTACAAATACGATAAATTATCGTACGAATTCCAACACTGCAATCAAACCTCTTCGCATCATACCGCAGAATACCAAATCGAAGGAGGAACATCGACGACGGTTGCGTTTCGTCGATGAAAAAAGCGTACGTAATAATCGGGACAAGGCGTGACTGTCTGTATGTATGACGTGCGTGTGTGTGTGTATGCGTGCGTAAATAATCTAAGGCACGTATTTAACGCGGCGACAAAGTAATCTAAATTGGGGATATAAAAAAAATGAAAATGGGTGCTAAAATAATGGGTTGGCGACTGTTATGAGCTATCATTTTAAATATAAAGTGGCTACTAAATAAATGAATTGCAAGGTAGTTTTTAAATTTAAACTGGCATCGAGTATTTGTTTTGGCAACTAAATTTATTTCCAAGCAGAAACTTATGGCAGATTAAAAAAGACAAAAAGGCATTTAAAATATGGCTTCAAAAGAATTTTTGCATCATTTTATTACAAAGTATAAAACAGGATGCTTAGTTATTATTATCTTTTTTAAATTTATTTTACGGTTACGTAAAAATCAATGCCCAAACGAGCTTTTTTGAATGGAAACCAACAGTTGAAAATTACAAATGATACCTCACAAATATGATTAGTCGCCAAGTTATTATTTATACTACCTTGCCTATATTTTCAGTCGTATTTTTTATTATTTTTGCTACTTTATAGCAGTTGCCTTTATTTGATTTTTATGATAGCCATAGCCCCCGTTTTGCGGCTATTTATGATAATTAAAGCCAAATAATTTAAATGTTGCCAAATTATTTTTTAGTTATTAACAGTCTCTCGCCGTTTCAGTTTTTAGTCGCCTCGAAAATAATAAGCCATAATCTAATCACCTAAAATCGCCTTAAATAATAAGGCAATGCAAAAATTTTGAAAAAAATTACTTCGGCATCATATGGTAGTAGCCTCTCGGGAAGGGAATTTTGGGGGTCGTCCAACGCCGAAGACATGCCGTTACCGAGTTTTAATAACCACCCAACGCCATCCAGCGCCCTTTAATAGAATCACACACAGAATCATCATACTTCTTCGCATCATACCACAGAATACCAAATAGTAGTCCTTAATCATACTAATACTAGCTTCCGTGGGAATGAGGTATTTTCCCGCGGTAAAAGTTAGACTATATTCTTCCGCAAGGTCTATTCTATCCTTGTGCCAACTCCGCCCGCTTTAATATTCCCATGGCAACGAGAAATTTTCCTGCGGTAAATCGTGGCCTTTGTTCTTATCCAAGGTCTATTCTATCTTTGTGTCAAGTTTCACCAAAATCGGTTTTTTTTTTTTTTTTTTTTTTTAATTGGCCTATGCTTGTGTCGAAAAGGTACGACAAATCAAGCTTCACCGGGCTGGCGGGGGAGTGGAAGACTCTGCCCCAAAAAAAAGTCATATACCAGCGCGTCTAGGGGCGGCTCGAGGGAGCCTCGGACCACGGCCTAGCGCGTTGATATTGAAAAATATCGTGAAGGAGACGACGCCTGATTTTCAATTTTGATTTTGGTTCTGGCCGCGCCCCCGCCGGCGGGTGCGGGCGTTGTTACCTGAAGGGTAATTGTTACCTGAAGGGTATTCACTACCAGAAGGGCATTCTGTAAGGTGTAACCTAAATTCTTTGACTGCTTTAACTGCATCAGTGATTTCGTCGTCACGTTCGGAAAGGATATGTTTGGGACGGCGGCGGAACCGCGTAGTGGGGTGCGGGAAATAGCCCGTGCACTTGACAACATACGGATTGGGATGGGAAGGGCCTTCATCAAAGTAGCGTTTGGATGCTTCCTTCATGAAGCCACTGATGGAGAGGAGTTCGGTATCGACATGAAGGTCGATGTTACGAACGAACCAAGGACAACCAGTAGCTCGGCGGAGGAACCGGTTTTGGATAACTTGAAGCTTATGGATATGCGTGGGCGCAGAGTGCGCAAAGACTACGCTGGCGTAAGTCATGATAGGACGGATGCACGCTAAGTAAAGTCTAAGCTTATTTCTAAGCGACATTTTACTGCGTTGCCCAATCATGGGGTGCAAGAGGCCGAGAGCAGAGGCGGCACGATTGCGAACAGACTGGATGTGAGGGCCAAAGCGAAGGGCAGAGTCAAGGATGACTCCCAAGTACTTCACCTGTCTCTCCCAGGGAACTGGTTGATCGAGGAGAGTAATTGGGGGGAGCGTAGGATAAGGTCCGCGAGTGAAAATGATCGCGGAACTTTTGTCAGGATTCACCTCGATTCTCCATTTGCGGAACCACTGCCCGAGGGCGTCGGCCGCTTCTTGGAGTCTCTCGGCGATTTTTGTGGGATTGGGATGGGATGTGTATAACGCAGTGTCATCTGCGTACAGTGCGAGTTTCGTATAACTAGTGGCCGGAATGCAGGACGGCATGTCACTAGTATACAGTGAGAATAAGGTCGGAGCGAGGACGGAGCCTTGAGGGACTCCGGCCCGGATAGGTCGTGGGGTCGAGAGCACGCCTTCGTATCTGTAGCGAAATGAGCGATTCGACAAAAAGTCTCGTAAGATGTGTACGAGGCGATCCGGCACTTCAAGACTATAGAGCTTGTAAATCAAGCCCTCGTGCCAGACTTTGTCAAACGCTTTCGCTACGTCTAGGAAAACGGCTCCGGAAGGTCGGGGTTTGGGTTTTAGTAAATGGTCGTAAACGTCTTCCACTATACGGTGGACTTGTTGGACACACGAGTGTTTGGCACGAAAGCCAAACTGCTCGTTAGGGAGAAGGTTGTTGGCGTCAATATGGTCAGTCAAGCGGTAGAGGATGAGTTTCTCGTACATTTTACCCATATTAATGAGTAAACTGATCGAGCGGTAGGAAGTGGGGTTGTTGGTAGGCTTACCGGGTTTGTGAATGCCGATGACGATAGCTTCCTTCCACGCTTGTGGAAAGATGCATGCGTCCATAGCGGCATTGAAAATGTTGGTGAGGATGGTGACTAGTTTGTCAGGTAGGACTTTCAGGATTCAGTTGGTGATGCCATCCGACCCTGGGGACTTACGCTTAGGTAGGCCCTTGAGAAGTTGCTTCACCTCTTTCTCCGTGATGCGGGGAAGAGGTGGACTGGATGGGGGAAGAGAGGCTCTGCGATTGAGTTCGGCAGAGACCTCATTGAGAAAGTCGGGGTCGGCAGGGAGTGCGCTGGGAGTGCACTGTGCGGCAAGGCTGTCAGCCAGGCACTCCGCCTTCTCGTCATCATCGAAGGCGGGTGGCTGGTTAGGTCGGATAAGTGGGGGCATGGGCGCTACTGCGGGCGCTCTAAACGAACGGGCAGTTTTCCAGAAGGTCGTATGTGAGGGTTCAAGTTTGCCTAGGAACTTTTCCCACCGATCGTTCCGTGCAAGGGCTACTTGCGCCTGCACCTCGCGGTGCAGGAAGCGCATAGTCCTTCGGTTATCCTCGGTGGGATAGCGATCATAGGCGCGTATGGCGGCGTTTCGTGCTGTTCTCAAAGCACGTACATCCGGCGGCAGGTCAAACCGGCCGTCGGGCCGGATTCCTATCCGGTGAGCAATTGCTCACGACAGGTTCCTACCTGTCGTGAGCAATTGCTCACTGCCAGCTGTATGTGCTTCGAGACACAGTCGATTGCGCGGTCGATGTCATCGGGGGTAGTCAAGTCGGTAGGAATATTGTCGAGATAAGTGGACTGGAGAGAGCCCATAGCATTATGGACTGCTTCCCAGTTCACTATAGTCTTGGTCGGGCTGGGATCGTCAGGAGAAGGAGTGAAAGTCCTCGAGTCAAGGCCCATTAGAACAGGGCGATGGTCGGATTGGAGTTCATGTCGTACTGCTAAATCACTCATACGTAAACGTACGTTCTTTAGCAGTGCAATGTCAAGGACGTCCGGTTGGTGGTTGGGATTGTCAGGATAGTGAGTGGGTTCGCTGGGGCCAATCACGTCGAAACCGAGAAGTTCGGCGAGATTGAAAAGTTGAGCGCCGCGAGGCGTGATGACCCGACTGTTCCAAGCGTGATGCTTAGCATTGAGGTCTCCCGTTATAATAACGGAGTCGCTCAGGCCAAGTAGCGCTTCGATGTCGGATCGAACGAGGGATCTGTTGATAGAAGGCGACAAATACGCCGAAACCAGGGTAATGGGCTGATGGCCCGTCATGCCAATGCGGCAACAAGAGGCTTCAATAAATTGAAGCGGGGGTGTGTCGATAGGTACACAATGGAGAGATCGCTTGTAGTAAATGAGAGTGCCACCAAGGGCTGCATCGGTGCGATCGTTACGGACAGTGATGAAGCCCGCAATACGCGGACAGCAGGAAGAGGGTTTGAGAAAGGTTTCTTGGAGCATGACAATATCGAGGTTGTAGTCTCGAATAAAGGTAGCGAGATCATCTCGCTTACCGTTCATGCCTTGGATGTTAAAGAAACCAGTCCTTAAGGAATGGGGTTTGATGCGACGAATATTCGAATTAAGACCAAGATCCATAATTAATTAGACAAGATAATGTGCCTCATGGATTCGAGGACGGGGAGGAAATCGGCGAAGATATACATCCAGGCCATTGGATCGCCCATGTTGGCTCTGAGGAGATTAGCACATCTCTCAATTTGGCCAAAATCGACCTGCGGGAGGACGCATGTCATGAATGAGATGCTCTCAGACATGTCTAGGCTAGACGAAGGATCATACTCCTTGTAGCGAGCGTTCTGAGAGGAGGCCTTCTTAGCCTGAGAGGGAGGAGAGGGCGCCTTCTTAGCCTGGGAGGGCTTCAAGGGTTTCGCCACAATTTGGGCAAGTGTAGGCCTCCCCTGAGGGGAGGGAACTACCGCTGGGGGACGATGGGGGCTGGCCGATGGGGCCGACGACGTTTTTGTGGGAGCGGGAGTGCCCTGCGAGGCCTGGGAGGGCCTAAGATCCGGAAACTGCAACTTGTCAGTTGCCGGGGGCGAGGGCTTAGATTGGGTGCGGAGTTTGGGGGCAGGAGTTGGGACAGCTCTGCGCCCGATCGCCCCGGGCTTCGGCTTTGGGGCCTTGGGGCAACCGCGATAGTTCGCGGTATGTCCCTCGACCCCGCAGTTGACGCAACCGGGAGGAGCGGTCTCAGAGGAGTCCTCTCCACGTTTGGGGCGGGTGCACTCGGCGGTGCCGTGATCACCTAGGCACTTGACGCACCTAGGTTTGGCCTGGCAATGGAGGGCCGAGTGGCCAAAGAATTGGCAGCGGTGGCACTGGGAAGGGACGCCGGTCTTATGCGGCGGCTCAACAGTGAGCCCAGAGAGACCACAGACGGTCTTAATATTGAAGATGGCCTTGCCATCGGGGGAATCGTCCAGACTAACGTGGACGATATCGTACACTTTGCCGTTCCTGTGGCTAGACAGGCGGCTTACCTTCCGAACCGGAAGTTTTTGGGCGAGGAGATCGCTCTTGACATCGTCAGTCGAGATCTCTTTAGGGACGTTTTTGATGATGACCCGGAGTGCCCTCTCCTCCTCGAGCGCGTAAGTGTGATAGAACACACTTCGGGATTTAAGGAGGGAGGTCAACCTCCGATGGTCTAGGGAGGTGGGGACTAGGACACGAATGCCCATGGAGGTGTTTGAAGCACGGGTGTGATTGATTTTGGCTTCGTTGCAAGCCGACGAGATGCTCAACCACGCATCCTTGCTCCGGACGAACACAGGAGGCGGAGGGCGAAAAGAGGGGGAGGGAGCGGCGGGAGTGGGTGCCTTTTTAGGGGCCGGGACTTTTCGGGGGGCGCCTTGGGCGTCCCGAATAGCCTTAGGGGCGGGGGCCTTGGAGGAGGCCTTCCTGGGGCGTTTCGCCTTACCCACCGTCGTGAACTCGCCCTCCTCCTCAGAAGAGGAGGCGGAGGAGTCACTATCGGCGGAGGGCGCCGCCTCAACCTCCATCTCGGGATCGAACCCGGGAGGGAAGGTTAGGGCGTCGTCCTGCGCCGACGTCGACGGTGCGGCATAGACGGTATTGGTCGGGATCGGGGTGGGTTGAGAAGGCTCGAGAGCCTGAGACAGGGGAGACGGAGAGCGCGGGCTCTCGTCAAGGATGCGCTGAGGGCGCGAGGAGATGTATTTGGTCAACCGGCCAGCGAGAGCAGGAGACTCATCTATCATACGATAGATGTACATCTCCTGCTCCTGCGACATCGCGAGTGAGGGGGACGACACGATAGCCGAAAGAGCAGCCAAAGCCCTAGCTACGGAATTTAATTTAGAGAAAACTCACTTACAAAAGTGAGAGCGCTTCCCTAAGCTTACCGGGCAGAAGAAGCGCGTAGAAACTGCACCGGCACCAAAGCAAAGGTTAGGAATCGCGGCCCCCAGGCAGAAGGCCCAGGGGTAAGGGACGGTGTGTTCCTGCGAGCCGAGAACGGGAGGCAGGGTGTGACCTACTGCGTGAGCCCTACTCTCTGAGTTTCCCCTCCGGCAGTCTTATTGTCCGGAGGGCCCTAGCCCACCCGGGACGGACAGAAATGCCGTCCGGGCGAAAAAGGTACCTGAAAGGGGAAAGCAGCTAGCAGAGCAGTTCGGGATAAGTCCCCCAAACGCTCCACTAGGGCTCTTCCGACGTTGTTTGTCAGGAGACAAACGGGCGAGGTCGGGTCGCACCCACGGCTTGCGTTATCACCTGGGTGTGCGCGCACGTGTGAGTTTTCAAACACCTTGCGTACACACCTTAAGCCAGAGTTGCGGCACAGGTATCCGCCGAAAAATACCACGGGGACCGTTACCTTTGTTCACTCAATAGGGCCTCTACCTGCCGCTTTAACAAAAGCAGCCGGCAGAAACAATAATGACTGAACACAATAGCCTCGAGAGGCGAAATAATGGAGAGATAATCCGAGCGACAGAACTCACAAGGCACGTCCGCACCGTGCGAGCGCTGGCGAGCGAATCAAAAAATTCGGCACGTTTGTATGAAGATAACCTTAGGTACTGGTTATACTGTGGTTATAATATGCTGGTTTCGTGCTAAAACGAGGTGACCCTTTAGGTACAGAACAGAAGCTAGCACATTCTGTTGGACATTTGCACTACAAAATTCACCCCTACGGCTACGGAATACGGGCGCTCTCTAGGTCAACATGTACAGCCGCATGTGCTGGCTACTGTACTTAGTTTACTTTACAAAAATGGCCACTTTTTTGTAATGACTATACTGCTTTTCTCAAAAGGACCACTTTACTAGAATGGCCACTTTTTCATTATGTCCACTACTTTTCACAAAATTACCACTGTCCCAAAATGTCTGCTAGTAAATATTTATTTATTTGGTTAGTGTTTCTTGCTAGTTTCGTGCTAAAACGAAGTGACCCTTTAGGTACTTAGACACAGTCTAGTTTACAAAAATGGCCCTTTTTCGTAATGACTACTGCTTAGCTCAAAATGACCACTTTACTAGAAACACTTTTTCATTCTGTCTACTACAACAGATAACATCTGTTAAGTTCACATGAACTAGGATAGATGGAATTGGTGTGCACTTTAAGCCTAATACACATGTAGCTATAATCTATATTAATATGCCCAGCTCTAACTTATATTACATCTCGCCACCACACACGGTAGCTGTATTGAAATATATATTTTCAACCTTACTGCGTCCACTTACGGAATACCTATAATATGTCGAGATTTATATTAATATACCGTGCTATATCGGTCGCTTGCTGTGACGTCACCAAAATATGTCGACCGATATAGCAAGGCATATTAATATAAATCTGGGCATATTAATATAAATCTCGACATATTATAGGTATTCCGTAAGTGGACGCAGTAAGGGTGAAAATATATATTTCAATACAGCTACCGTGTGTGGTGGCGAGATGTAATATTATGTTAGAGCTGGGCATATTAATATAGATTATAGCTACGTGTGTATTGGGCTTTAAACGCTTATGGTTTGTTTCATACTAATCCGGACAAAAGGTCATTGACGCCTGCATACAATAAACACATTTTTTTCATACGATACGATAAATCTATAGGAAATTATCGTTAAATACGTAATTTTGGCATACCGTAGTAGAAGGCGGGGTGAGCGTGTGACCTTGCCAGACATTTTGTCGTTACATTTTTAATAACTTTCAAGAAAAGAAAGAGGTCAATGAACTTTTGTCCGGATTTATATGAAACAGACTATAGTAAGAAGCGAAAAAGAATTCGTTGACTTGACAATGGCTCAAAGTAACACTAGCGCCAAAACCAGAAAAAAAGTTTTCGTTGGGCTTCAACAGAGTCTCGGTAAAGGTAGCCGTTCGAATCGAGCGTCAATGACACTGACGCTGCAACACGAAAAATAATAATGGACTTACGGTAATGGATTTAAGAATGAATTTACTCAAAAGTGAGTTGTCGCGACGACACAGACACCGGTACCGCCGCGTCTCTGTCGCATGCCTCCAAAGTCCACCTTAAATACATCACCTTAGAGTCCATCATTATTTTTCGTGTCGTAGCGTCATTCGCTGACGCTCGGTTCGATACCTTTAGCCAAAGAAATACGGGTTCGAGTCCTTAGCTTAATATTTTTAATTTTCGCATTAGAATTGTCGAAATACCATTTTATTTTTCAGATTTATGACTTCGAAATCGGGCAAACTTACACACCGATATCCGCATCCTTGTATCTCGCAAAGCTGACGTGGATACAGCCACCGCGCACTCAGCACTCTTCCGCCCGATTTCAGCCAATCACAGCCCGCCAGCCACAGCAACAACCAATCAGAACGCCGGAAAAACCAAAACGGATAACAACGCGTCACCGCCGGCCAATCAGAAAGCGGGGACGTCGGGGTTGACCAATCGCGGCCCGAATCGAGTGTTTGGGGGTTGCAGTGAATTTGAAGACAGCAAAATGAATCAGATTGGTTACGATAATCAAAATGACGTTTCTTATGAACTGCGCAGTTTTACCTACGCACCTGACAATCCTACCTACCTATCCTAATCCTAACTACCAGAGGATGGGCAGCAGCGTCCTTCTGTGTATTTAAGATCACACTGTTGATCGCCAACCCGCATGCCAAGCGTGGCGATTATGGCAACTACCCCCCAACATGACAGACACAACCAGAAAACGGCCCCTAGTCCCCGGCAGCCCCGCTGTTCCCAGCCCTGGTAACAGCTGCGGTAACGGTGGGGCATGGGGTGCTAAGAATCCCCGGGCGGCTCGTTGTTACCAACACCGACGACCTTTGGCCCTGGCAACATACAACAATCGCACACTGCGGACCGATGAAAAGATCCTCGAACTGGAGGAAGAATTGAGCAGGATTAAGTGGGACATCCTAGGATTATCTGAAGTCCGAAGAGAGGGAGAGGACTCGATAATCCTTAAATCTGGCAACCTGCTCTTTTTCCGGGAGGGCGAAGATCTGTCCCAAGGTGGTGTCGGGTTTTTGGTCCACAAGTCCCTTGTGAACAACGTGATCAAGGTCGAGAGTGTGTCGGCAAGGGTAGTATACCTTATACTCAGAATTACCAAAAGGTATTCGTTGAAGGTCATACAGGTATACGCGCCTACTTCGGCACACCCCGATATTGAGGTCGAGGAAATGTATGAGGACATCTCAACAGCCATACATACTTCCGAGTCTCACTTCACTGTTGTCATGGGGGACTTCAACGCGAAGCTGGGCAAACGAATCGGGAATGAGCTGAGAGTGGGGTTATTTGGAGTCGGAGACCGAAATCCCCGGGGCCAGCTGCTGGTGGACTTCATGGAGAAGGAAGGACTCTACATGATGAATTCCTTCTTCAAGAAGTCGGAACACCGCAAATGGACCTGGGTTAGTCCCGACGGCAAGACCAAAAATGAGATAGACTTCATCTTGTCGACGAGGAGACAAATATTCAATGATGTCTCTGTGATCAACTCAGTGAAAACTGGGAGCGATCACCGACTGGTTAGAGGCTCATTGAATATCAATGTTAGACTCGAAAGAGCTCGTTTGATGAAGTCTACGCTCCGTCCATTGCCAATCCAAATTCAGAACCCCGAACACTTTCAGCTCGAACTGCAAAACCGATTCGAATGCCTAGCAGATTGCGAGGGAGTGGACGAATACAATGACAGGTTCGTGGAAGCTGTCCGTACAGCGGGGTCCAAGTTCTTTAAGACCCGCCGCACAAATGGAACCAAAAAGATTTCAGATTCCACGCTCAGGCTCATGGAAGAAAGACGGAAAATGGTTCTGCAGTCCGCAGATGATGCTTCCTGCTACCGGCGGCTCAATAGACAGATCTCAAAGTCTCTGACCCGCGACATTCGCCAATTTAATACAGATCGTATTAAGGAGGCCATTGAGCGTAACAAAGGCTCTAAAGTGTTCGCAAGAGATCTGTCTATGGGGCAAAGCCAACTGACGAAGCTGAAGACTTCGGACGGTAGAACCGTGTCATCTAAGCTTGAGTTACTGGAGGAAATCGAGGGGTTCTATGGACAGCTGTACACGACAACACGGACACCTGTCAGCCAAGCTGCAACTGACCCCAGAGCTAGGCTAACCCGACACTACACCGAAGACATCCCGGACGTCAGCCTGTACGAGATTAGGATGGCTCTCAAACAGTTAAAGAACAATAAGGCACCGGGTGATGACGGAATAACTGCTGAGCTTCTGAAGGCAGGTGGTACACCGGTCTTGAAAGCCCTTCAGAAACTGTTCAATTCCGTCATCCTCGAAGGTACAACGCCGCAGGCGTGGCTTAGAAGCGTGGTGGTCCTCTTCTTTAAAAAGGGTGATAAAACCCTTTTGAAGAACTACAGACCCATCTCGCTTCTGAGCCATATCTACAAATTGTTTTCGAGAGTCATCACGAATCGTCTCGCGCGCAGGTTCGACGACTTCCAGCCTCCCGAACAAGCCGGTTTCCGAAAGGGCTTTAGTACCATAGACCACATCCACACGCTGCGGCAGGTTATACAGAAGACTGAGGAGTATAACCAGCCACTATGCTTAGCGTTTGTGGACTATGAGAAGGCCTTCGATTCGATTGAGACTTGGGCAGTGCTGCGGTCTCTTCAGAGGTGCCAAATCGACTACCGATATATTGAGGTGCTCAAGTGTTTGTATGAGAACGCCACCATGTCTGTCCGGCTCCAGGATCAGAACTCCAGACCAATCCAACTGCAGCGGGGTGTGAGACAGGGAGACGTTATTTCTCCGAAACTGTTCACCGCTGCAATGGAGGATGTCTTTAAGCTTCTGAACTGGGAAGGACATGGCATCAATATCAATGGCGAGTACATCTCTCACCTTCGGTTTGCCGATGATATCGTAGTCATGGCTGAGACCTTGGAGGACCTCGGCACAATGCTCGATGACCTTAACAGAGTCTCCCAACAAGTGGGTCTTAAGATGAACATGGAGAAGACAAAAGTCATGTCGAACTCCCATGTAGTACCCACTCCAATAAAAGTTGGGGACTCATCTCTCGAAGTTGTAGATCATTACGTCTACCTGGGACAAACAGTCCAATTAGGTAGATCCAACTTCGAGAAGGAGGTCAATCGTCGAATCCAACTCGGCTGGGCAGCGTTCGGGAAGCTGCGCAATATCTTTTCGTCCCAAATACCGCAGTGTCTCAAGTCAAAAGTCTTTGACCAATGTGTGTTGCCAGTGATGACTTATGGATCCGAGACGTGGTCGCTTACAATGGGCCTCATAAGAAGGCTTAAAGTCACCCAAAGAGCGATGGAGAGGGCTATGCTTGGAGTTTCCTTGCGTGATCGAATCAGAAATGATGAGATCCGTAGGCGAACCAGAGTCACCGACATAGCCCGAAAAATCGCTAAGCTTAAGTGGCAGTGGGCTGGGCACATTGCGCGTAGAACCGACGGCCGTTGGGGCAAAAAGGTTCTCGAATGGCGACCGCGCGCCGGAAGACGTAGCGTGGGCAGGCCCCCCACAAGGTGGACCGACGATCTGGTGAGGGTCGCGGGAAGCCGCTGGATGCGGGCAGCGCAGGACCGATCGTCGTGGAGATCTTTGGGGGAGGCCTTTGTCCAGCAGTGGACGTCTTTCGGCTGAAATGATGATGATGATGATGACCTGACAATCCTAGGTATTCCCCTCGATAATATTGGGCTAGATTTAAACACGGAATGATGTATTTGTTTTTAGTGCCTGTATAGTGCGATATGGACGTTTATGTTAATCTGTATGTAATTAAAGAAAAAGAATATATTTTTGGTTTTTATAAAAGTGTGGTGTTTTTTTTACGTAAGTTGTCAATTTATAACATAAAATTAAATTAACCTTTTAATCGCCAAGCATATTTTCCAAGAACTTGCTCCCACCGCCATAGAAACAAAATCTGTATCAATCAGACAAAACATAAGTCTTATTTATGAGACGGCGGCGTTGTGAGCTCGATTTGGTAAGTCTTATATTTCAGACCATGGCGGTTAAAAGGTTAAAAACCCCCGCTACATATCCGTTACTTGATCCTTTCAACGACTAGAAATGAGCTGATAATCTTCAAATGGCTGAAGATATTTTCTTGGATCATAGCTAAGAACACTCTCGATTGTGACACTTTGCAAACAAAAAAACTAGATCAAAATCGGCGCATCCGTTTAGGAGCAACGAACGATGCCACAGACAGACAGACACGTCAAACTTATAACACCCCTCTTATTTAGGGGATTAAAATGTCATTCTGTAAGCACAAAATTAGATTAGGTACTTATCTTACAAAAGTAGGTATGTTTTCATAGTATTCAGTGACAAATTAAGATATAGACGGAATGCTAAAAGGACAATTCGAGAATGAGATATTTTTATATTTTTGTCATTTCTCATATTCACACGCGTTTTTATCTCAAAAAAAAAATACAAAATAGATTCCCAACAAGCTATTTTTTTCATTGTTTTTAGTTTAAGAATAATTTCCTTGAAAGTAAGAACATTATGTTATGAATAAAACTAAAATCAAAAAACATTAAACGATTAACCATTTATTAATGAAAATAAATAAATATCCACACACATACAAATAAATTAAACCAAACACTCCTATGGCATAACACTGGAAAACTTAAGTTAATAAATAAATAATTTTGAATTAACTTAAGTAATTGACTTAAATATAAACTTACATAATGGTTACGTACGGACACCCATGCAACGAATGACAGCTTGAAATTAAGAAAAAAACGAGCTTCCTTTAAGATTTCCACAGATGACGCTAGTAAAATAGTGAGAACAGTGAGATTTGTTGTGAAGGACTTTTTTTGTCGGATTGTCCATGGTTCTGACTAAAATTAATTTTAGGAGAATTAGTTTGAATGTTTATTTTTCAGGTAACAATGCCCGTACCCGCCGGCGGGGGCGCGGCCATGACCAAAATCAGAATTGATAATCAGAGACGGAGCCCTCAGGCGTCGTCACCTTCACGATGTTTTTCAGTATCAACGCGCTAGGCCGTGGTCCGAGGCTCCCTTGAGCCGCCCCTAGACGCGTTGGTATATGACTTTTTTTGGGGTAGAGTCTTCCGCTCCCCCGCAAGTCCGGTGAAGCTTGATCCGTCGTACTTTTTCGACACAACCATAGGTCAATAAAAAAAAAATTATTTATAATTTATACTTCTGTATTTATTATCACACTATTTACTAGTGCCATCTGTTGAGATGTTTTGTAACGATTTTTTACGGGGTGTACGAATAATACCTCTATCCTTATCATAGCTTTGTAATAAGATAGGGAGAGAGATATCCAGATATGTATATTGGTACAAAAAATATTACATTATTATGCTACATATTATGCCCTTTGGAAAGTTGCTTACTTCTTACAAGAGGAAAAATAAATAAATTGAACAAACATTTTCATTCGTATAAAAGTAAGTAACAAGTTGAATAAGACGTG
Organism: Teleiodes luculella; assembly: GCA_948473455.1. NCBI lineage: Eukaryota > Metazoa > Arthropoda > Insecta > Lepidoptera > Gelechiidae > Teleiodes > Teleiodes luculella. The sequence continues at coordinate 1,017,223 of OX419608.1, forward strand.
AAAATCTCGGGCAGAAATAACAACTTATTGTTATTTTTAATCCTATCTATATTATTTAGTAACAATTGGTCTAATTCTTATTCGATCCTTTTCGCAAATGGTATATATTTTGATCTAGACCGCTTGCTATTAATCATCTCGTGCATTCGAAAGAACTAAATGATAATAATGGATATTATATTATTTTAAGCCTTTAGTAATGTATAAAAATATCGAAATACTAAATGCCCCTCGATCAGATTATAATAATAGTTAAAAAACGACATACATGAACTTAGTCTTTTTCATCAAGGGACGAAATGCGAATCGGACAAATTGCGACTAAATAACTTAAAAGTCTTAAGGCTATTTTTTAACGAACATAATTATTAATCACTTTCCAATGAGGCTGTGGTCTTGTATTGTATTTTTGACTTAGTTTGTGCAACTCAATGGAGCGAGTAATAGGGTGAAATGTTGGGCCCTCAATTCTCACATGGAGAGTAGAATAGGAAGAAATTCTAGTCACCCTACCTCTCATACTCGCATCAGAAATAGTATGTTTTTTTATTTTGCAAGATTTCTACCTAATTAATCATTTTTATAATAAAATAATTGTACACATTTGTTGCACAATTATTTTCACAAAAACAGTTTTCTAATTGTCAAATGTTTAATAAAGTCCGGTGAAGGTTGATTCGTCGTACTTTATCATAGGCCAATAAAAACGTGGTAGTGTACGTTCGTTAAAAAATAGAGTTGTTAGAAGTTATTAAGTACGTTGGCGGATAGCGTGGGCTAATATAGGGCGGCTATAAGCTTGGGCAGTCCTATCCACGTGCCCACCGTAGGGAATGTTCACGTCGAAGTCAATTTCAGCGTCATCTGTTTCTTGTTGCTGTGGAAAAGAAAAAATTTGGTTAGAAAACAAAGTAAAAATATAAAACTGTAAAGGTAGAAAATCTGACATAGAAAAAAAATGCAAAAACCGAGTCAGGGGGATGTAAGAAGTGAAATACAACATAACAAAATAATTTTCTTTTTTTTGTTTCTCTGTCTGTTTGTACGGTAGGTCTAATCTCCGAAACTATTATTGAATGAAATTTTGCCTGGTGGTTCTTGACATCCCTGGTCAACATCTTGGATAATTTTAATCCCGGAAAATTAAAGAGTTCCTGTGGGATACCTAGTTAAAAAGTTACTGCCGCGGGCAGACAGTAATAGGTAAGTGGTTGCCTATAATGATGGTGACGTCATAGTTTGTTAGAAAACAAGCAAGAACGAATTTCGGCACTGCCACTATGCCCTCCGTGGTGTAGTTGGTAAGCACGTTGGCTGCGTATAGGACGAAGGTCGTGGGTTCAAGTCCCGCCGAAAAGTTCGCGTTTTTGGTTGTTTTATATGAATCTAAAAATATACTTTTTAAGGCTTCACGATTGTTTTCATACTGGTATTATATTATTATGATTTGAAATGTGGTATTTATCGGTTCTCACAAAAAGCAATAACCACGGCAAATATCCCGTTTGAGATCGTAATTCGTTATCAAAATAAAAATGTTAGTAAACAATAAAACGTTGATGGAATCCTTCTATTAAATTATTCCCTTTTTGCTTCTGTATGGTTAAGCTGAGTTTGTTACGTACGTTCGAATAATGTTTTTGCGAATTTTCTTGCGTTTGGCACACCAGTTTGAAAGATTAGTCATATAAAGAAAAACGGCTTTTATTGAAAATTATGCCAACATTTTCTGGTAACATTCAACTTAGTCATATAAAGAAAAACGGCTTTTATTGAAAATTATGCCAACATTTTCTGGTAACATTCAACAAGAATAATTATTTATAATAAATGATAAATTCTTTGTTGCTTTAAACTTTTTGGTAACAATGTGTCGATTGCAATCTCCTATACTTCATCATACTTTATAATATCATACTGAAATTATAAAGAGGAAAGATTTGTATTTTTGTGTGTGTGTGTGTGTATGTTTGTAATGAATAATCTCAAAAACTACTGTACCGATTTCAAAAATGTGTGTATGTAATGTATGTACTAACTATGTACGATGTGTGTGTATGCGTTAATAATCGCCTTAATTTAAAAGGCAATGCAAAAATTTTATTAGAAAAAAATTACGAAGACTTCGGCATCATGGTAATGGCCTCTCGAAAAGGGAATTTTGGGGGTCATCCAACGCCGAAGACATACCGTTACCGAGTTTTAATAACCACCCAACGCCATCTAGCGCCCTTTAATAGAATCACACACAGAATCATCATACTTCTTCGCATCATACCACAGAATACCAAATAGTAGTCCTTAATCATACTAATACTAGCTTCCGTGGGAATGAGGTATTTTCCCGCGGTAAAAGTTAGACTATATTCTGCCGCAAGGTCTATTCTATCCTTGTGCCAACTCCGCCCGCTTTAATATTTTTTTCCATGGCAACGAGAAATTTTCCTGCGGTAAATCGTGGCCTTTGTTCTTATCCAAGGTCTATTCTATCTTTGTGTCGAGTTTCACCAAAATCGGTTCAGTGGTTTCGGAGCCCATTCAATTATTAGAAATATTTTAGGTATTTTATACACCTTAGGTTACATTATTGAAGTTTTAGGAAGGGTCCCTAATAAAAAAATAAATAAAATAAGTATAGCCTACTAGCGACCCGCCCCGGCTCCGCACGGGAAAATGGTTATTGTGGGTTATCCTTAAGTATAATTATGCATGTATTATACATTATAAACCTTCCTCTTGAATCACTCTATCTATTAAAAAAAACCCGCATCAAAATCCGTTTTAAAGATTTAAGCATAAATAGGGACATAGGGACATAGGGACAGAGAAAGCGACTTTGTTTTATACTATGTAGTGATAGTGATGATACTCAGGGTGAATGTAGCTTTGTAATGGTGAAATAATTTTTGAAATCGGCACAGTAGTTTTTGAGTTTATTCATTACCAACATACACACACAAAAATACAAATCTTTCCTCTTTATAATATTAGTATAGAAGTATTTATAAAATAATAATCTTTGTAAAATATTTTTGAAAGGATGCAACGCCTGTGGAGTTTCTTCCGGCGGGTTCTTCTCCACAGAAGACAGCCAAATTGTGAACCCGCCTCGACGTCGAAAAGTGATTTGTAAAATCTTACTTCAAATAAAACATTTTTCATTTTCATTTTCATATAGATAGATAGATATAGATGAACATAACATCACATTGTAGAATAGAATAGAATAAAATAGTAATATTTATCCTTGTACGACCTGACAAGGATCGGAGGCGCTGCTAGCTAATAAAGATACTAAAAAATATAGCGAACAACACGCACAAAACTACATTCACCCTGAGTAACATAGGCTACCTTTTACCGCGGGAAAATGTCTCATTCCCATGGGAAAGCCTTCTAACGTGGGCGAAAAGCTAGTTTTTTTTTTTTTAATTGACCTTTGCTTGTGGCGAAAAGGTACGACCAATCCAGCTTCACCGGACTTGCGGGGGAGTGGAAGACTCTACCCCAAAAAAAGTCATATACCAACGCGTCTAGGGGCGGCTCAAGGGAGCCTCGGACCACGGCCTAGCGCGTTGATATTGAAAAACATCGTGAAGGAGGAAAGCTAGTTGTGTCAAAATACAACGCGGGCGTGGGCGGAAAAGTAAATAAATAAAAGCCTCTAGGTTTCGATAGTGTGTTCCAGCATTTCCAGCACTCACTTCAGGATCCAGACTTCTGGACCAGGGTCCCCAGCCGCCGCCGCCGGCCTCTTCTTCATGGTCATAATGGTGCTGATGCTGCGCGTGCTCATAGTAGATCACCTGGAGACAAACAACCATATTTATGAGAAATAATAATGTCAAATGTAACACTAAATTAAAAAAACTAATAACCCCCGACACAAAACCGTTACTTGATCCTTTCAACAACTAGAAAAGAGCTGGTAATCTTCAAATGAATGAATATATTTTCTTAATTCATAGCTATGAACTCTCGATTGTGACACCTTGCAAACAAAAAAACTAGATCGTAATCGGCGCATCCGTTTAGGAGTCTACGATGCCACAGACAGACAGACAGACACACACACACGTCAAACTTATAACACCCCTCTTATTCGTCGGGGGTTAAAAATATTGTCAAAAAAGTAATGTGAGTGAGTAATATAAAAAAAGTAGTGTGATTTATACGAATAAATGGTTTTATTTGTTACAATGACGAGTGTTGAATGTGACGAATCTACAATATGACGAGTTAGAAAAATGACCAGTTTCGAAGATGACGAATGTGGAGTAAATCAGAGAATACATTTTGAGAATCGGACAATACACGGATTTGTAATAATTATTAATTTGGTGTCAGATTCTCGTAATATCAGATTCTCAAAATGTTATATTACCTACTTTGTTTGTAGGTATAAGTTAGTAAGTTCAGATAAAAGTGTTTGAAAAAGTGTATGTTATTGCATCTTTCGTTTGCGTAATTTTAGATGAATTTGATATATTAAAAGTATTTTTGTAAATTAAATAAACAAAATGTCATTAGTATAATATTAAAGTTTTAATTATCCGAAAAATATATACCTACTTCAAACTTTGTAATTTTTTCCTTCCCACGAAAATTGTTTAGGAACTGTTAGATTTTTTCGACAATTTAAGTTGGATTTTACTTGGTACTATTCAATTCTCTGTTAAATTCTGTTTTTATTCTGTTTAAATATCTTCCAATTCCATAATGCCTAATCCAAATTTATACTTTCAAGTAACTGTGAAAGTAAACAACAGTTGCTCAAACTTACTTTCTTTTCATCGTATTATCCAAATCATGCGCAGATTCGAATATATCATTCATTACTTAATTTTTATGGAAAGTAAATTATAATAATATTCTTTAGAATTCGGTGGCACCATATATGAATGGGCATGCTACTTAAAGATGTCAAAGATTTAAAGATAGCTATGTGATTTAGATATCTTAGACAGTGAATCGGGCCCGATTTTACATATACGCTCTAACTTAAATTTAAAAACCATATACGTCCCTATCACGTTAAGAACGAAAAGGGACAGGTGATTGCCAACCTACATTTAAGAATTACACATTAAGAAGGTTTAAAAGCATACTAAAAAAATGGCTACTAGGGCATACATTCTATTCAACAAAGGAATTCTTGGAACACCAGAAGAGATCGTGTACCTTTTGTAAAAAAATATTAGAATAAGGAAATATATTGTTTTGTTTGCATGCTTAATATGTATCTATGCTAGATGTGTGACACTATTGACAAAAATTGTAACATCTTTATAACCATATTAAATGCAATAAAATAATTTGAATTTGAATTTGAATTTACATTTAGAGACGTCAAACATCGATTTTACGCGTATCCCTTTCACATTCTTAAGAACGAAAAGGGACAGGTGATAGACAACTTAAAATTAGTCACGTCAAACATCGATTTTACGCGTATCTAGCAGGTATTTACAAATTAATGGCAGAATTTACAATTGTTTGAAAACTTTTACTAAAGGCTGACACATTCAAAAGCTTAAAATTCCATGTGGGTGGTCCCTCAATGGGAGCGCAAACCGAAAACATCCCACTTAAATTAAGCTGAATTTGACAGCTGCGATGTTTATATTTTAAATATCATTAGTTCAAAATTTAAATTCCTTCATCTTCTATCCTTTTCGATTCCCACAACAATGAAAGAGACCAACAACTTAAATTTAGAGAATTGAGCCCACTGCTTGCTTATCGTGTGGGTTTCGAGGTTAGGGGCCGTCCATTAATCACGTGACCTTTTTTTAAGCATTTTTTAACCCCCCCTCCCCCTTGGTGATACGTGGTGAGGTTTAAGACTACCCCCCCTCCCCCACCCAACATCACGTGTATTTTTAGTAGGTACCTGCAAAGAATCTTAAAATTGTTAGAATATTATCTTTAAATACAGGTATAAAGTATAGTCTTATTTTATTCTGAAATTAAGGACTATGATAAATATGCCTACACAGAAAGGTTGCAGGTTGTCTTAGAGCAAAGCCGGCCTTCCGTTCCGTAGGAAGGACCGCGTTGCTCTAAGCAGGTTGTTTTTGATTGGAAAAATAAATACACGTGATATCTTGCCAAACCCCCCCTCCCCCCTTGTGATAATTCGTGATTTTTATCAAACCCCTCCCCCCCCTTTCAAGCCTCACGTGATTAATGGACGGCCCCTTAACTAACCTCAAAAACCCTACTGTTGACATTTTTAAACCGCCAAAGGTTCAAGACATAGCTCCTATAACGACGACATCCGTAGATCATAGCCGGGGCCAACGGCTGTACGTGCCTTCCGAAGCACGGAATCAAGACAAGACAATCTGGTGATTCAGCCTGCATAATGTCCTAACCAAACTGGGGAGTCTCACAAAGTGATATTTGTTCGACAAGTGATTCGAATCGAGACCTTCGTAACGTAAAATGAGCTTATTTAACCATTCGATCACGGAGGCAATGATCGTTAACAGCTCTTATACAACCCCACCGAGGGGCTCGAGCCTACCCTGATATCAGGGTGAATAGGCCTTAGTCGACCACGCTGGCCCAGTGCGGGTTGGTCAACTTCACACACAACCTTTAAATTTCTTCTCAGGTGTGTGCAGTTGATGATCAATGTAATGTTATTTATTTGAAATAGAATAAACAAAAAGATTCTAATAGCTATTTTTGAGTAGTTTTTACTGATTAATAACTCAATCAAATGATCGATTTTATTATGAGAACGAATAGGCAGTTACGATTTCAGATAAAAATCAATTTTATGTGTTATCTTGTTGATTTCTTCAAACTAAACGACCTTACGGTATTATAATAAAAATCAAAAATCAAAAATTTTAACCTTTATTTAACTATATCCAAAAGTTAGAAAGTCAATGGTACTTTAATCGCTTTTTGATTGTTTATTTCGATTAAGGAAATAACGAAACAATAAAAAAACTGCCTTGGTCCAATCAAATCTCAGTTCTGTGGTTTATGGGTGGTTCTCCGATGGCTATGCACCTTATAACAATGTTCATTAACATGAATATATTTTCCGTTCCATGGGAATCCTACCAACCGTGTTCTGATAACTTTCACTGATCACGAAGCAATGTGAATCTTGACCTCTAAACTGCTACTTTCAAACCAGTAATCCGTAATGTATATAATTTCAACATTTATTGAGTTTTGTATTGAACTTTGTACGTAAAACTGGTTATCAATAAGGATGGCCAGTCAAACCATCTTTATGATAATTTAAAATCATGTTTTTATGGTAATTTGAGGACCCTGCAACCTTTCAAACGTAGGATAGCGGGTTCGGTTTTAAGGCGAGGTCCTACTTGAAAACTCGTTTTTAAGACCCCTTTTATAACTCTCGTATCTTACGAATCGAAATATATGTATACCAAATCAAAAAAATTACAACTTATGGACAAGTTTATTATTAAGTTACTTAACCGAGTCGATTTTACTAATAATAAAGTAATAAAGCAAGACAAATTAATAAAATTACCCCAAATTTTAAATTTACAACTCTATTTTCTCAATATTTTGAGCGACACCAACATTTTTTTTGTATTATTTGAGCAGCTTTAGTAATACCTTAACGACTTAACCAGCTAGTTTTTTAATCCGTTCTATATTTTTCACAAAATAAATTAAAAACCTCAAATATAAATGGATTTCGAATTCCCACCATACGGACGCCCAAATCAGTTAAGCTTTCGTCTTAATTATTATTATTTTTTAATTGATCTATTCTTGTGTCGAAAAGGTACGACCAATTCGCGCGGGTGAAGGGGGTGTAAATTGAGTTTGAGTTTCCAAGTATGACTAGGGACTACTATTATATTTGGTATTCTGTGGTATGACCTCGCCTTAATCCTATTGCGAACATACCTCAGTCCTCAGAATGAATTATCTTCAATTTGGTGTCACCAGAGAAAGTTCGCAAAATTATCTGCATAAGCGACTAACCAAAACAATGTTAAAGCATTTATCCCTTATAAGAGACAAACTACCTAACTGACTAAAAACCGCCTACGGACGTCAAGATTTTTCCAATTTTAGATGTTAATCAGTAGAAAATGACAAGGAATCGACGGTTTTTCTTTGACCTGCAGCTAAAAATAGAAAAATCGATGCACTCACTGCGAGCCGGAATTTGTTGTTTTCTAACTTACTGCATCATACTCATACTAATATTATAAAGAGGAAAGATTTGTATTTTTGTGTGTGTGTATGTTTGTAATGAATAAACTCAAAAACTGCTATGCCGATTTCAAAAAATCTTTCACCATTAGAAAGCTACATTCACCCTGAGTAACATAGGCTACCTTTTACCGCGGGAAAATGCCTCATTCCCACGGGAAAAATTGTTAACGCGGGCGGAGCCGCGACGGAAAGCTATCAATTAACTTGGAAGTCCACTTCCTCCTTTTATTGACGAGGGAAATCTTCGACTGGATAGCTGCATTGTAGCTGCCAAGGGCTCTATAAGGGTAGGGCTAGGTATATTATTACCAAATTAGTGAGTGTTGCATAGGTAAATGGAGACGTATATGATTTGTTAACACACACGTAGATCAATTGGAATTTCAATTTCTAGCTGGCTCAAGATTTGTACATTACCAATCGGCACAAATTAATTTACGGACCGTCATAAATTTTATAATTAATTAGTATGGTACAGAAGTCAGCACATACGATTACTCATTCGCACTACGAAATTCACCCCTATCGATACGGAACGGGCGCTCTTAAGGTCAACATGTCCAGCCTACTGTACTATAGTTGAGAGAATACATAACAGGTTTTACTCCCGCATTCAGCATAATAATGTAAGTTGGCATCACTCGCATTGCTATACCCGAGTTGGCAACCCAGAGAAAGCTACATTGGAATGGCAGGATGAATCTGGCGGGGCCAGTCCCCGTTTGGGCTTTAACGGATCCTGGTTGGGACCGCTTTCACCTGACCCCACATTGTGCGACCTCGGATGGGCTGAGTTTGTACTTATAACAAGTTCATAGTAAAAAAAAATACAGCGTGAAAGGACATCATTCACGTTTCATACAATGTTGGACCAAAAAAGTGAAAATGCCGGCCAAGAAAAAAAAAGTAATTTTCGAATAGAACACGTCGTAGTTTTTATATTTCTTTACTTTTTTTTACATTTTCTTTATTTTTTTTATTTTTTTGTAACTTTTTTTTTCTAAATAATAAACAAAAAAATGTTGATGAATGATCATATTATGCTTCATAATAATATTTCATAATATATTTTTTAATTATATTAAACAAATACATACTTAATCTAAGTGGGCCCCTATTATAATAACAATAAAAAAGATAAATTGCATAAAACAAATAAATATAATATATTCAATACCATAGGAATACATGCGCTGTGACATGCATCAAAATAATACATTTATAATAACATTTTTATTATTTAATTTATAGCTTCTAACATTACAACCATGGGGTGCACAGGATTGGTGTCATAGTAAAAGAATACAGGAATCGTGTGTTCTCCCCGATAGTTATACTTTTTTTTGCTGGCTGGCACTTTTACTTTTTTGGTCCAAAATGAATGATATCCTTTAACTGGTTGTTTATCCGCAACATAGTGGTCATCATCATCATCATCTCAGCCTGTAGACGTCCACTGCTGGACAAAGGCCTCCCCCAAGGATCTCCACAATGATCGGTCCTGCGCTGCCCGCATCCAGCGGCTTCCCGCGACCCTCACCAGATCGTCGGTCCACCTCGTGGGGGGCCTGCCCACACTACGTCTTCCGGCGCGCGGTCGCCATTCAAGAACCCTTCTGCCCCAACGGCCGTCGGTTCTACGTGCAATGTGCCCAGCCCATTGCCACTTAAGTTTAGCGATTCTTCGGGCTATGTCAGTGACTCTGGTTCGCCTGCGGATCTCATCATTCCTGATTCGATCACGCAAGGAAACTCCAAGCATAGCCCTCTCCATCGCTCTTTGGGTGACTTTGAGCTTTCTTATGAGGCCCATCGTTAACATAGTGGTAGTACTCATGAAACTGAACAATTTTCCCTAAGCAACAACCTAATAGAAAAGATAATGTAAACCCGGACAAAAGTTCAATGACCTCCTTCTTTTTTTGATAGTTATTAAAAATAATGTAACGCCAAAATATGGTAAGGTCACACGCTCGCCCCGCCTTTTCTAGGTTTTATTGTATCGTTTGAAAATAAAAAGCGGCCAAGTGCGAGTCGGACTCGCCCATGAAGGGTTCAGTAGCAGCAAGTAACATAATATGAACGTTGTATGTAGTTCGTTGTTTTACAACGCGTTATTACTAACGCGGGTGGAGCCGCGGCGGAAAGTTAGTGTCTATACTAATTCCCGCAGTAAAAGGTAGCCTATGTTACTCAGGATAAATGTAGGTTTCTAATGGTGAAAGAATTTTTGAAATCGGCGTATAGTAGTTTTTGAGTTTCTTCATTACAAACACACACACACACACACACAAATACAAATCTTCTTATTATTAGTACCTTTGATTGTACCATTTTATTCTTTAATGGTCTTAGTAACAAATTAGATTGACGTTAAAAATAACGGATTATTTCGACCACAAAATACTACCAAAAAAAAACGACAAAATGTCACACAACAAAATTGACAACTTTGGCGACCTTACCCATATGTTTACCCATTTAATTGTAATCTGATAAGAATGTTTTCAAAATACTAACAACTCCTCGGTTACAATAAATTCAGCTTAGCGAAAGTCTATGTCAGCGCTAAAGCCTTAAAGGTCACGCCGTAACCTCACGAAGGAATACACCGTAATAAGGTTATCAAGATATTGTGGAATGTTGCCTCATTAAAGGCTTATTTACGCTTATTATCAAACAGTTGGCATAAATAAGTTAATTTTTATTTTCGTTCCCGAGAAAAGTCGAATAATATGTCTACAAAGATACATCTAAGCGATTCAGTTTAAATAGTTCAAACTTCTCAACAACAGATGGCGCTATAGCTTTTTCGAATGAGTTAACAATGTTAAATTTCTTTGAATTAAATGTGTTGGGAGGGCGTTCGGAATTTAAGCTTTAAATAATTAACGAATCCAGTGTAATAAGCCAGTCTTTTTTAGGCGTGGTTTTATAGGCATTAGGTAGTTAAAGCATACACAACTAGTTCTGAGATTAAATTTTTGAAAGAGTATCCGTGAATACTCTTATTATAGTTCAAAATTGAATATCAAGAGTGTATAATCGTTTACGTCATATTCAAATCGAATAACATTATGACAGCCTAGCAAGGCATAGTTGGTAGGAAGCCTGTCTTTGAAGCGCAGGGTCGCGGCTTCGTACCCCGCCCAAGGTACACTATCTGATGAGTACTTTTGTTTACCGATCAGCCTTTTAATATCAGATGTCTGATAACCATAGTACATCAGATACACTTTGTGTCGTTCTTATGTTCGTTGTACAAGAGAAAGAAAAAAAACAAATTACTCCTAAGAATTACAAAAAAGCCCAATAGGTTTATTATTTTAAAGGAATCAGCTTGACCTGCTCTCCTCTGTACCAGGGCGGTACGAATACGTACAAAAGGCGATACCGATGTGCTTTGTACACAGGTTAAGGGGCCTAAAGGAGCTAAGTGGCGCCCCCTCATTTAAAAAAATAATAACTCGAAAAATAATCAAAATTTCAAAAATCTAAAAAGGCGAATATCTAGACGGTGTTTTGTAGGATATATTGAAGCTATTAACTTTATTTATTATATCTCGCTAGTAGTTAAAGATGGAACAATTGCGGAAAACGGCCACTTTTAGCAATTTTTCCATCAATAACTACTAGCGAGATATAATAAATAAAGTTATTGGCTTCAAGTTATCC